>JAFFJZ010000067.1:0-600000 GCA_018340375.1 Gonatopus flavifemur
ACTTGTTAACCATGTGCCCATAGGTCAATGGCAAATCACTACATCCTTAGTTGATAATTTATTCTGTATGTTTATATTAAATCATACAAAAAAATGCTTCATAACAAATGATTCGTAATAAAATCATCCTCATATGAAACGCTATGAGACTTCAACCAGAACTGCAGAAATTGAATCATCGTTCATTGAAGTTATGTGAATATTTATATTTGAATATATGATGAATCCAAAACGTTTTCATGGAAAAACATATGAACTCGGTTTGTTTCTAAACAGTGTGGCAATTGATTTTCCCCATCGGAGTTTTCCAGAATCTGGTAAGAACGAGGAGAATGCGGAGAAAAACATAAGAGAAATATCAATTGGTTTCAAAAATCATTTTCAGGAATGAATATTCAAAACAAAGTGCATCTTTTTATTTTTATTAGTTCGTCAACTTGGTTAGATTTTGAATGTGCGCGGGCCTTCTATCAAGCGCATGCGTTTCAAAGAGAACCACAAACTGGTTGCTAGGATACAAGAGTAAACATCGTCACGGCCGAAAAATCGTATTTTGTACAAAGTCGACGAAAAATCTGTGACACGAAGAAAGACCGAATCTACCCGAACAGACCCGAATCCCATGCACGTGGATTTCGTTGTATGCGTGCTTGGATGGAAGTGTGGGGGCAATAGATGACGTCGAACAACAGAGAACGCATGCTACGTTGCGCGCGCAACTATATCCTCTCTCTCTTCACACGTACATACAGGAGCATCTGTGTGTGTAACGTTTGCGAGTCCAATCTGAGACCACTGGCTGGATACTCCAAAGAGCGATCCCTCGAAGAGCGAGGACACTTCAAATCCCGAGCGAGCAACTCTTTTGAGGAGTTAAACCTCCGGGCTCTCGCATACTTTAACTCCTTGAGCGATCGGATCGTAGAAAGAGCGAAGGATTCGATCAAGGAGTTAAACTCCTGATCGAAAAGGAGTTTTACTCGTGTCAGAGAATAGTCCATCAGCTGAATATGAGAGTGAGTATGGAAATTATGTCCGTGGGTTCTGTGAATGGGAAAATTTTTTTGGTCGTAGAATCCGAATTTGAAACTATTGTCGTAAGATTCGTGATCTGTGTTTTGTTATAAACAATTGAATCGTTGATAACGCATCGACGGTCAAACTATTGTTTTTATCGGAAAATTGTTCAGACGACAGTTAATCATTTCTCATCGGAGAATACACTTTATCTGAACTATTTTTTCGATTTCTCGATTGTTTATTCGAATGCATTTTTTAAATAAATAATTAGGTCGCCGGAACTGGATCTTTCAACGGCGGTTTGAGTGTAGTTGGTCGGAGAATCTAGATTATTAGATGCCTTTTTGGGAATTCATGGCCCGTGTTTTGTTATAAACAATTGAATTGTTTATAACGCATTGACGGTCAAACTATTGTTTTTATCGGAAAATTGTGAAAATGGAAATTATTCATTTCTCATCGGAGAATACACTTTGAACTATTTCTTCAATTTCTCAATTGTTTATCCAAATGCATTTTTTAAATAAATAATTGGGTCGCCGGAACTGGATCTTTCAACGGCGGTTTGAGTGTAATTGGTCGGAGAATCCAGATTATTGGATGACTTTTTGGGAATTTATAGCCCGTGTTTTGTTATAAACAATTGAATTGTTCAGATCACAAATCTTACGACAATAATTTCAAATTCAGATTCTACGACCAAAAAAATTCAGACCCCCATCCACAGAACCCACGGACATAATTTCCATACGCACTCTCATATTCAGCTGATGGACTATTGTCTAACACGAGTAAAACTCTTTTTCGATCAGGAGTTTAACTCCTTGATCGAATCTTTCGATCTTTCAACGATTCGATCGCTCAAGGAGTTAAAGTATCCGCTCACCCTTCGGCTCGACTCCCGAGTTGAGTTGAAGTCCCAACTCGTTGAAGAGTTTAACTCGTGATTCGAGCCGCTCGCATGGTCTTAGGATTCGATCGCTCAAGGATCCAAAGTATACGACCGCTCTCAGGTACAACTCGGGAGCGAATTCATTGTATTAGAACCTGCTTCGACTCTCCCTCGGATTCAATCTTTAGTACTTGTTACCTGCTCCTATCCCGAGCGGATCACCATTACGAATTTCGAGGCTCGCTCGCTCTACGATGCGAACTCGAAAAGATCAAAACTTTCGCTCTACATCCCTGGTTTCTTCCAATTTTTTGGCGAAAAAATGAAGCATTTTGGTCAAAATGGCGGGAATTTTCCTAAGAGATCAATATTGCATAATTTTGTTATTCTATGAAATCAATATTTTCAATGGTTCAACATTTTATCATCTTCATTGTAGGTTATTTAGTTATTTGTGGAATAATAATAAAAATATACAATTTGATTACATCCTTTCTACATTTTCAATAAAATCAAAAAGCATAGAAATAAATTAAGGTGATTCTAGCAATGTGTTACTTACCATATCCAATTCTACGGATTATCAAAAAAGTATGACACACACCTTAATAAATATTTTTATAATTTTACTATCATGAATGGGTGATGAAAATTACTATGTTCAGCGTAGGACTTACAACAAATTCCTAAATGCCCTCTGCTGAATATAATTTAATTATAACATAAAATTATGAAATGTGTTGAGGTATACAGAACTATCACATATGTTTGTAGATTCAGATTTTGGTGTAATTTTGTGATGTTCAGCATAGTTAACTGTATGACTTCAACATGTCATTTTTATAATTTACATAATCAATTATAATGTTGACGTTATAAATATTAACTCAGCATAAGGCATTTACGAGGCATTGAGTTTCTATTGCGACATTATATTTTTCTAGTCCTCTTAGCGAATTTTCCCTACGTTGAACATCATAACATTATAATATAAGATGGTGATAATCGAACAATGATATAATATATTGAAGATATTACTTTGTACAGAGCTTTATTCAGATGATCTATACATAACTATATTTTTGAGATACACTGTAAAAATGCAACTAAACTTCATAACATACATTTGTGTTATCTTCAATATATTATATCATTGTTCAATAATTTGTAAAATTGGACTTGTCTAATATCACGCTGCTGATATCTCCTTGGAACCATGGCAATGATTTGCACAGATAGTAATCGTTGACTTTGTGTTTTTACTTCTCATTCTGTTTGAAGCATGAACAGTATGCGTTGCCTACAGTGTTGCGATATTCCCCTATGTGGGAAATCACAGCTTGATCACGTGACTACATTTCGCACCAACGCATATAAGCGCTATTATCGGTGAGCGGTTCACTGACAAAAGCCTTTATATGCGTTAGTGCAAAAACATAGTCACGTGACCAAGCTGCGATTTCCCACATAGGGGAATATCGCAACACTGGTTGCCTATGAGATTACATACATGTGTAACAAATCACCATAATGTGCATCGCTCTCTTTCAATTTCTGTTCAGGAAGAACAATTGAGAAAGTCATGTGCAACATTGTGACTTGTTACTGACTTGTTACACTTGATATACATTTGTATATATCTATAGATATGTATACATATATATGCATATGCAACATTTTGTGAAATATTTCTTATTATTTGCAAAAATCCATGTCAATAAAATCTTACGAAGACGTAAATATTATAGTATTATGTATATGTATTGAATGGTGTTTCATCTTATTTTAACGATTATTTTTTATAAAAAGTGAAGCAAAACACTACACTGAGGTTGAATATGATTATCATAACATTTGCTGCTATTATCAATATATATTGATATATATATATATATATTGATAATATTACATTTAATATATATACATTACTGTTTTTCTCCCTTTTTTATAAGAAAAATAATAGTTGAAATAAGATTTAACAACATCTGATACGAATGTTTTCCAATATGTTTACAAAATTGGCATGGTGAAATCGAACTTCATGATTACGTATAGTCCTACACAACATCACAGGCCCAGGAGAATTCATAAAGAACACAATCAGCCCATTAAGAATTCTTTATGAATTCTTTTTAGATTGTGGTGCTGTATGGGGTATTATATAGTACTATAGTATTAGTGTTTTTTAACATTTAATTTACATAGATTTGTCCAAACAATAATCAATATTTCACAAAGTTTTACATATATGCATATGTATATTTATTTATGATATGCTTCAAATAATTTAACATCAAAAAAAATTTTAGAGAATGAATATAATAGTGTGGTGTATCTGTTGAATGCGTATGTCTGGCAAAAAGTAGGTAACAGACCCGCTGTAACGTCTTGGAGAGAATGTACATTACATATTTACAACACATTAATAACTTTTGTATTTATTAAAATTTGCTCAAACCCTTCTTGTGGTTTGATGAATCAATAATCTGAGATCAGTTGGAAATTGAATAAAATATTTGTAGGAAAACAACGACTGTGAAACTCAATCATGGAGAAATTGGTGGGCCCACGTTAGGTATCACGATGATAACATAGAAGAAAATCTGCTGGTGAGAAATATAAAGCATTTGAAACCCTCAAATCTCAATGATTTTGAAAAGGAGAAATTATACAAATTGAGAAGCACGAGGTGGAATGCAGAAGGTTTGGAAGAAAAGTATTGGTGCTACGTAGAAAGACTTGAAGGTAAGGTCAACAAATCATATGGAATTTTTTACATTCACACAAGAACATCCTTAAATATTTAATATTCTCAGAATTAGCAAAATTTTTGAACTTGTGAAAAAATCAAATCATAATGTTTTCGAGAAAGCATGCACGATATTTTGGTGTCGATGGGAATTTTTTTTTATAAAATATTTAAAAATATATGAAAAGATTGAATCCATTGATGGGAATTACATGAGAACATAGAGAATTGTAAATTGTTATAATTCAGTGCAGATTGAAGGATTTTAGGATATGGTAGTATTTCCAATAATTATATGTTTCACTTTCCACCACTATTTTTGAGACATGATTTCTTCCTTTTGCATCTCATTGTTTGAGGGTAACCATGTATACTGATATCATTAATATTTTTGTATTTATTTTCATATTATATTTGTGATTTTATTCATCCATTAATTATCAATACAACATGAGAATTCTAAAATAATTTCAAAAAATTCATAAAGAATCCTTGGAATTTTTGAGGAACTTTTTTGGAACTCCGCCCTGTTACAAATCCCATTGATAAATGGGAAAATGAATAGGTTTCAATAGAATTCTATGGTATTTAATCAGAAATTTGACTATTCGTAATAGGATTCAATTGAATATTTCTACCAGGGTGATGCTGTCTAGGTTGAGGATCTCGAAATTCCATCTTGTGTTACTTTTATTTGCTTTGAGTTTGTACTGAAAGATAATAAATGGTTTTGCACTGGTCGATCATTGTTTGCAAATTGGGTATCCACAATATATTCATCCATATCAACATTATTTTCAAAAACTAATATAAATTTTGAAATTTCATTCCATGTTATGAATTGAATGAACCCATTTTGATTTCAATTTACTGAACGATGTACTTCTAAAAACAGGGTTATTTGGCCATGATTATGTATCCTATCTCATTCTCAATCATTTCAATTTCCTGTTGCATCTTCATTTCTTATATCATGTATTATGTTGTGTATTGTCGTGTATTTCAGTGTCTGAAGAGGCCTTGAAAGATTCACTCAACAAGAAACGTCCACGTAAAGTCAAGAAACAACTTGATGTTCCAAAAGGAACCGTTGAATCCACAGATGATGAAGGAAATGAACCCATATCCAAACGGAAAAAGAAGGTGACTGAATTTTTTTTCAGCATACTGGATTAATTTATTTGTATTCCCTGTTTTTCATCAAAAAATTTGATTCGCACAGAAGCATGAATTTCAAGAAAACCAAGGTCCTGCATAAGTACAATGGGATGAGTTTTCAATCGGAAAAATTGAAAATTGTCCTCACCCATCAAAAAAGGGAGTTCAAATTCCTCCAGAAGATGATTCAAGTTCGAATGTTTTGGAAGGTATAAAAAAACATTGATTCTATACCCTGCTCCAAGTAACTGTATATATCCGATATGCGTAGATTGTTGTATAATTCATATTCTCGATTTCCAAATTTTATAATTTATAAGAGCGATTGGGGCTGTCCATAAATTACATAACGCTGAAAGGGGGGGGGAGGTTTTTTGAGAGCCTTATGTGAAGTTATTAAGAGGAGGGGGCGGCAGAGCTAGCGTTACGTCACTTCATTTGAAAATCTAGATTCACGTGTTATCATCCACTGAATTGTGAACGGTATGATTCATAAATAGAAATTGAGGGTAGACCTCTGTTGGCCCAAAAGTCTGTTAGCCCGAGAGGTAGTTTGCCCGACAGGCAATTTGCTCGACACTATATTTGCCCTAAAGTTGATTTTCCCTCAACACTGTTGGCCCTGAATTTGTATACATTTTAGGGCCAACAGTGTTTATGGAAAATCAACTTTAGGGCAAATATTGTGTCGGGCAAACCACCTCTCGTGCTCACATACTTTTGGGCCAACAGAGATCTACCGAAATTGAGATTAGAATGATTGAGGGGGAGGGGGGAGGAATGTGCTTAGCGTTACGTAATGTTTGAGGGGCTGTTTGGACTTGCGTTACCAATGCGTCATAGGGGGGGGGAGGGGTTGTTGTAATTGTGTCAATTTTGCGTTACGTGATTTATGGATAGCCCTATCACAGAATGATTTTATAAAGAAGGGCTATCCCAATTCCAAATGAACAGAGTGAGTGAGGGAGGGAGGGAGGGAGAGAGAGAGAGAGAGAGAGGGAGAGAGAGAGAGAGAAAGAAAGAAATGATTACACCTGACATAAATATTATCGTGTGCGGCTTTGAATGTCTGAAAGAACTGTTGAACAAGGAAAAATGGCCTAACTACCTACTTTCACAGAAATGTGTAGGTAGATTTCATGTTCCTATTACATTTCATTGATTTCTGACAGTC
This sequence comes from Gonatopus flavifemur, assembly GCA_018340375.1. Taxonomy (NCBI): domain Eukaryota; kingdom Metazoa; phylum Arthropoda; class Insecta; order Hymenoptera; family Dryinidae; genus Gonatopus; species Gonatopus flavifemur. The sequence continues at coordinate 6,994 of JAFFJZ010000067.1, forward strand.
TTGATATATGCACTTGAAGTTACACCAAGAAAAAACTGTATTTGTCGTTAACAAACATATTTGGCTATGGCCAAATGAATATTTATTTGATGTAAACATCCCATACAGCACAAGAGTTCCCGAAAGAGTTCCCGTTGTGCTAATCAATATGTATTCATTATGGATATTCTGAATTCGAAATGAACTCTTAATGAACAACTTAATGTTCAGAAAGGATTCATAATGGATATATTGATACCCATAATGATAATGATAATGATAATGATAATGATAATATCGATATTATTTGATATTGATAATGGATATATTGATGGACATATTGATTAGCATAACGGGGACTATTCAAGAGGTCTTTAGGAAGTCTTTATAAATTAAAATTGATCATTTGTGCTGGCTGGGATACCTTTCTTTTCTCGAATATCGCTTACATCCAGGAAAATTATACAGATAAATCAACTTGATTTACTAGAATAAAATATATTTTCATTTGAATATGAACTTAATGGAATTTCATTTGAGCCAAGTGAAAAATTTTTTCTACGTGAATGAAATTGTGTGTATTTGTTTCAAATCAAATTCACTTGAAATGAAATTTGATTTCATCAAAATAAATATTCATTAGGTTAACATTCAAATGAATGATTTTTCTCGATGTATTAATTATTAACAAACTTTTATTCTTGTATGAAGTGATTTAGTTATTATTAACAAATTATATTTGTCCCAAAGAAATATACATCTCGCTTTACCAAATGTACGTATTTTGACCATAAACAAATCTGTTTTTCAGTGTATATTAAGGTAATTTTGTAGGATGCCACATAAATAATGTGAAATTGATTAGAAATCAATGCGATCATTTTGTTCGCCTCATTGAACATTCAACAGTTATAAAGAGTGCCGACACCCTACAAGTTCGTGTGGTTCAATATGTATATTTCATATTGGGATACAGAGGTTTCATACGAATAAATGTTGAAATTATAACAGATTGAATGTGGCAAAATAAGGACTCTAATGTTCATTTCCCTATTTTCAAATATTTCTATGAATCAATAATTCTATTCCAAAATGAGTGTGTTGTAGTTCATCTCTATTTCAAAATTTGATGAATGTAAAATATCTCTACCCTAGTTCATCTGTATTGCTCGTATTGCATCCCAAAATCAGTACAATCTTGAAATAAGACTGACCCAGAATTCCACAATGCCCAAATATTTCTTATCTCGAAAACCATCATCTTCAAATGTCTCTGATTCGGAATATCTGTATTGTTCAATATCTGTACTTCAAAATATGTCGAAGAAATATCTCGGTTTGAAGAAATTTCTGTTTCGAAATTTGTGTATGTAAATATATCACTGTTTATGAATATTTCTAAGTGAAAATAAGAGAGTTTCAACATGTCTCAATAGCAAAATATCAACATTATAAAATAGTTCCATTCCAAAATATCACAATTCTGATTCATCTCTATTGCAGTTTTGCTAGTAAAGTGACAATCGACAATGAAAAACTGATTGTCGATTGTCACTTTACTAGCGAAACTGCAATAGAGATGACTCGAATCAGAGATATTTTTATTTGACACATTGCAGAATTGTGATATTTTGAAATGGAACTATTTTATAATGTTGATATTTTACGATTGAGACATGTTGAAACTCTCTTATTTCCATACAGAGATATTCATAAACAGTGATATCTTTACATACACAAATTTTATAATACAAATTTGTTCAAGCCGAGATATTTCTTCGACATATTTTGAAGTAGAGATATTGAACAATAGAGATATTTCGAATCACAGCCATTTGAAGATGGTAGTTTTCGAGATAAGAAATATTTGAGCATTGTGCAATTCTGAGTCAGTCTTATTTCAAGATTGTACTGATTTTGGAATGTAATACGAGCAATAGAGATGAACTACGGTAGAAATATTTTACATTTATCAAATTTTGAAATAGAGATGAACCACAACACACTCATTTTGGAATAGAATTATTCATTCATAGAAATATTCGAAAATAGGGAAATGAACATTAAAGTCCTTGTTTTGCCTTGAATATGAGCTGAATCGAAAACTTGACGAATGAGAAATCTCCGATGCAAATTGAAAATTTATCCATCTAAATCATCAGTTTTAGGCAAAGTATTATTTTTACGAGTCCATGAATTGCATCTTATATTAATACAAAATTATCACAATTAGATGGAGTCCAACTGCATCCAGATTCAGAAAGAGAAGCGCATCAGGGACCAACTATTAGCAAATCCACAAATTTTGATCAGCACAATACTCTTGATATGAATTCCAACATACTTGTAAATACAGCAGATTCTGGAAATTGTGCAAAAAATACACAAGTGCAATGCACACAGCAGCAAGACATTCTTTTGGCTAGCCAAAAAGAAAAACAAAGCTCTACAAAACTCATGTTTCAGAAATTAATGAAAAGGATAGACAATTTAGAAAAAAGAACAATTGAAAATGGTACGTATAATTATGATTTATAATTATTTGCAGACACATACGGAAATCTATAATCCCAATAAAACAGCATAAAATCTATTCAATTTAATGTAATGAGCAATAAATGTTTAAAAACTATATTCACATATTTTTATCAATTTATATACTTCGAAAGAATCTAATTTGTTGAAATCATGGAATCGGTATCCTCTCAAACTGGGTTACCCTATTCTAAATGTCCGACACTTCTTTTTCTGTCAGGATTTGGTCGGTTTTTGTCTCCAAACTGACAATTTCCGACAGAACCAGACAGGATTTTCACCGAAATCCGTTAGATTTTGTTTGGCTTTGTCTGGCATTCCAGTCTGTGCAGGATTTGGTCGGTTTTTGTCCCAGGAATGGTGATTTCCGACGGAACCAGACAGAATTTTGACCGGAATCTGTCAGGTTCTGTCGGACTTTTTCAACCCTCTGCGGCATGGTGCCTATTATAATAGGCACCTCAATGTGTTTTAAGTTTACAGTTAACCAGAGACAATATAACGCTTTTTCCCCTAGTTTTTTTTTCAATTTGATTTAGATAAGGACTTAGGAAGTCTTCGGCATCACGTATACATTGTCAATCGTTTTACAGATTGTGATTTAAATGAATAAACAATGAAAAAAAGCCGTATTCATTAAATAACACAGGCACACAAAAAAAATTGTCACGTTTTTTGGGTCGCTGAAACCGAATATGACCATGAAAAATTTTTTCAATCGCCCGTTTGCCCTCACCAACCCCCTGAGGGGGGTTGAATTTGAAAAATTCGGAAAAATTCAAATGTACGTGTATTTCTATGTTCTTTAGGACGCTGAACCCAAAAATGATAAGGAAAAAGAATTCCAACCCCTCTCTTATCCGCTAGCGCCCTCCTACCACCCCCTGATGAGGATTGAAGTTTAAACTTTCGTAAAAAATTCAAATGTATGTGGATTTCTATGTTTTTTGGGATGCTCAAACCGAAAATGATAACAAATGAGAAATTCGACCCCTCTCTTGCCCGCTAGCACCCTGCCACCACCCCCTGATGGGGGTTGAATTTTAAACTTTCGTAAGAAATTCAAATCCATGTAGATTTTTATGCTTTTGGGATGCTGAAACCAAAAATGATAAGAAATGAATTCCATCCTCTCTCACCAGCTAGCACCCTCCTACCGCCTCCTGATGGGGGTTGAATTTTAAATTTTCATGAAAAATGCGAATGTATGTGGATTTCTATGTTTTTTGGGATGCTGAAACCAAAAATGATGAGGACAGAGAATTCCAACCTCTCTCTCACCCGTAGCACCCTCCTACCACCCCCTGATGAGGGCTGAGTTTGAAACTCATGTAAAAAAATTTGAATGCATATGTATTTCCATGTTTTCTAGGATGTTTGGACGAAAAATGATGACAAATAACAAATTCAACCCCTCTTTTACCCGCTAGCACCCTCTTACCACCCCCGGACGAGGGTTGAATTTGAAACTCACGTAAAAAATTCAAATCTATGTGTATTTACGTGTTTTTTGGGACGCTTAAATAAAAAATGATAACAAATAACAAATTCAACTCCTCTGTTGCCCGCTAGTACCCCCTTACTACCCCCTTGAAGAGGGTTGAATTTGAAATTTTCTCACAAAATTGAGATGTATGTGTATTTCTATGTTCTTTGAGATGCTGAGACCATAAACGACTGCATTCAACAATATCCACTGACTCGATTACCTCCTCACATTCCTGTACAATCATTCAAAACAACCTAGTAGAATCCACATGAAAATCAGTTCTCAGCGAATTACGCTAACGATTCAGGATAAAACAGAAGAACCAAAGCTTTCATGGGCTCAATACTCAAAATTCCGGTGATTCAAAGTCAATCATTTGTTGATTCAACAGGTTAAACAGTATCCTATGTTGTAAGCGTCAATACTTCATGAAATAGAAATATCAGATGCATCCATGATTTGGTTCTACTTTTAGCGGGTAACAAAGCGGTGAAATTTGTTATTTGTTATCATTTCTTATTCAAACGTCCCAGAAAACATGGAAATACATATACATTCAAATTTTTTACGTGAGTTTCAAATTCAGCCCCCATCAGGGGTGGTGGGAGGGAGCTAGCGGGCAAGAGAGGGGTCGAATTTCTGTTTTGTTATCATTTTCGGTTGGGGCATCCCAAACAACATAGAAATCCACATACATTGGAATTTTTTACGAAAGTTTAAAATCCAACCCCGATCAGGGGGTGGTAGGAGGGTGCTAGCGGGTGAGAGAGGGGTTGCAATCCTTTTTCCTCATCATTTTTGAGTTCAGCATCCCAAAATACATAGAAATCCACATACATTTGAATTTTTTATGAAAATTTAAAATTCAACCCCCATCACGGGGTGGTAGGAGGGTGCTAGCGGGTGAGAGAGGGATTGGAATTCTTTTCCCCTATCATTTTTGGTTTTAGCGTCCCAAAAAACATAGAAATACACGTACATTTGAACTTTTCCGAATTTTTTAAATTCAACCCCAAGGGGTTGGTGAGGGCAAACGGGCGATTGGAAGAATTTTTAGAACTCTTGTGCTATCTGGGACGTGAATTACTCACGCAAAAATGATAATATGTACAGATTTCATAATTCATACAAATATTCCAAAATATTATTATTTTTGTGCAAAATACCATTATAATATTTATTTGAAGCTTTACCACTGAAAATTGATTTTCTAAGCATGATAGACTTAGGGTTCTCATCGCTACTTCGCAACTAGTTTTCTGTATCTATAATCGAAATATTAATTATTGTAGCACATATTAGTATTGACTGAGATATGTCTATTGTTATTTAATATTGAGTAAAGACAACTTATCCGTGTTAAAGATCGCGTTTGTGTGGCAGGCTAACCGGATTGTGAAAAACTGTCTTCCGCAAATTTTTGTGTGAAAAGGCATTCTTCTCCATCAGTCGTGGAAACGACTAGAGTTCATCTATCACTTATATTTGGTGCACAAGACATATCACTTCATATAACTCCGAAATATGGATGAAATAACTGATATTCCCAGTGATGCTGAATCTATCGATGGGTTGTGTGATGATGATGATATTGAGAATGATTATACTGGATGTGATGGTGAAAGAAATCTTTCTGGAGATTATCCTGACTCAGAAAGTTTTAATGATGATAACATAGAATTCAATGATAATGATTTTATGTGGGCGGAAAAAAGAAACACCGAAGACGATTCCCCATATACTGGAACTTTCGGTCCAAATATTACAGATGATGTTACCACACCTTTAGACATATTTTTATGTCTGTTCCCCCATGAACTTTTAGATTTAATTGTTGAACAAACAAACCTGTACTTGAGACAGAAAAAAACTAAAGCTGATTCAATAACCGAAGAGGAATTACTAGTGTTTTTTGCTATAAATATAATGATGGGCGTGAAAAAATCCCCCTCTCGCCGCGATTATTGGTCGACAGATCGAAAAAATTGAATGATCCATTCATATGCAAATTGATGACGGTTCATAGGTTTGGATTTCTTCTGAGTCATTTACACATGGCTGATAACAGTCGAGAACCGAGAAAAGGAGATCAAAATTATGATAAATTGTATAAGCTTAGACCATTCTTAGATAAATTATCCGAAACTTCCAAGAATTGTTGGAAACCCAGCCAAAACCAATCTATTGATGAATCCATGATCAAGTTCAGAGGCCGTAGCAGTTTGGAGCAGTACATGCCGAACAAGCCCATAAAACGTGGATACAAAGTTTGGACGCGCGCAGATGCATCGCGATACGTGTGCGAGTTTCAGGTATACACAGGTAAAACTGAAAGTGCTGAAAAGCAATTGGGTGCCCGAGTAGTGAAAGATTTGACGCGTAACTTAGTAGGAAAAAATCATCATGTATTTTTCGACAATTTTTTTACCGGTCTTGATCTTATGATAGATTTGAAAAAAGATAAAGTGTTTGCTTGTGGAACTGTTCGTTTCAACAGGGAGGGTTCACCAAAAAGCATTATTCCTGATAAAAAAATGGCGCATGGGCAGTATGAATACCGTACTTGTGGTGCTGGAATTAGCTGGGTTAAGTAGATGGATGAAAAAGCTGTCTCCTTTTTATCCAACTATCATGATCCTTGTGAGGTTACTGTGACAAATCGTACACAAAAAGATGGTTCTCCAAAACAAGTAACTTGCCCAGTTATGTGCTCTGACTATGATGGAAATATGGGATATGTTGACAGATCTGATCACCTAATATCAACTTACAAAATTGATAGGGCATCGAAAAAATGGTGGCACCGCATATTTTGGCATTTTTTGGAGGTAGCCATAATAAATGCATTGATTATTTACAATACCAGAAATCCAGCACATCCATTGGCATCAAAAAAATACAGGTTATTTTTAGTAGATCAATTGGCAAGCCATCGTTTACCTACACCTACGGGGAGAAAATGTCAAAAAACATCTCCATCAAACGTAGTCAGAACACCTACAGTATCTATTGAGACAAGACGATCTCAATCATGTCATATGCCCGTATGTGTAAGCGTTCCAAGACGTTGTGCTTTTTGTAGTACAAAAAGTCAACCTTGCAGGACTTCATATACCTGCAGTACTTGCAACGTGCCATTGTGCATGAAACATGACAAAAATCGTTTTCGAAATTACCATGCATGAACATTCTTATACATAAATTGTAGAACGATAAAATTGAGAACACAAAATTGTGAAACTTCATGCTTTAAAGAAAACTGTAGAAACTGAAGAGTTCAAAATAAGGAATGATTGAAAAGTTCTTGATAAAAAATTGAGAAATTTGGAATGAATAAAAGAAATATAAAAATACGAAATGAAAAAAGAATACGAAATAAAAGATATTAAAAAATACGAAATAAAAAAATTGAAAAATACAAAATCAAAAAAATTAAAAAATACAAAATCAAAAAATTGAAGTCAAAAAATTTAAAAAAAATTAAAAAACAAAAAAAACAAAATGGAGACAATCGCCGCTACGTCCGCGTTCGTGTCTCTGGAATCAACCAAACGCGGTGACTCCCATTGGAGCCTAAATCTATGAGAATTCATTGTCGAAAAATAAGGTCCTCTAAATGATTGATAAATAAATTCCTCTTTCTTAATTGTTCGATCTTCAAATGTTCATTTCTTTTATCTCTTGTTCATTATTCGAATGAAAAATATTGAACTTCAGAAAAAAGAAGTTGGTCTACGGTGATTGATTCACAAACAATGAGTTCACAAGCTTTTTGCAAAATCCCGGTTCCCCAAGTTTTCTAACGCCATCCGAATTTGCTCTTTGAATTTTGGAAATTTGAGTTTGAATTCGCAATCAACGAACCGGAAGCCTCTCTGTGCATGAAGTTCAGCATCGTTACACGATTTTCAAAATTTTCCGTCACCACCTTGAATCTGACATTTCGAATTTTCAAAATCTGGTTCAGACTCGTAATTGGCGACCTGAGAAATCCCTGACACGTATTTTTCAGCGGAATTGCGCAATCTTCCAAATTTTCCGTCGCCATCACGAATCCTCCATTCTCAATTTTGAAAATCTGTGTCTAGATTCGTAATCAGCGACCCAAAAACCCCTGACAAGCAAGTTTCAGCGAAATCCCCCAATTATTAAGATTTTTCGCCGCCATCTTGAATTCGTCATCTCGAATTTCGCAAATCTGCGTTCAGATTCGTAATCAGCAACCTCAAAAACCCAAATATACCAAGTTTCATGGAAAACCGTTCATCTGAAAAACGTATGCCGCAAAGGGTTAATAGGGTATGACTCTCGTTTAAATAAATGGTTGCTTCATTACAGATATGCATAAATATGAAGTGAGAGTCATTGTGGGATTCATTTTTGATTCATGAGAATGGATGACAATTCCTGAACATGAAAGTTTTGTTTTTTATAAAAGATTATTCAAATTTCAAGCAGTAAATATGATTCTCTCACCATTTCATCGGATTTCGTTTTCACATGAGGATCAATACATTGAAAGTTCTAAAATAGATACCATGATGAAAAACATTTAACGTAGAACTGAGTTTCATTTACAGTAATTTGTGTTCAAGCCGATGTTTGAAAGAGAAATACATCGTGAAAAAAATTTTATCCAGTTGATAATTGTGCTTTTTTGATTATTTAGCTGAATCTCAGAGGAAAAACCATACGAATTCACTACAATTCATGAGTGACCCTGCCAGCAGTCAACTTCATAGTTTAGGAGTGGTAGATAATAAAGTAAGTATTTTCATGATTGCGGAATATTAGATCATTTCCATAGCTGATATTGATAAAATCCTGCCTGACATTGAATCTTAATACGATACATTATGAATGTTATGAATAAAATGAATTGATTGATTAGGTAATGTAAAAATAACGTGCTTCATTTGGTGTTACAATGTTGGATTCAAGTACAATTCACTTATATTTCAAAATCCAGCATCTTTTCAGAATTTTGTAAAACTCGGAATGCTCCGAATTATAGATTGATAATCTCGTGTATTAAGTTTTGAATACCTTCGGTATTACCAACAGCATTTTAAATCATTGCTTTGTAAATGTTTTAATGTAATTCATCAATAAATTATGTATTCATAACTCGATATTAAGATTTTACTATTGAGACACTTAAATTACTGAAAATGATTAATTGTAATTGTTGTTGTAGGTTGACCTTGGAAATAATATTCAATGTGATGTCATTTGTTGGGACACAATGAATACAACGACAGAAATTTGCACATAGTGTAGAGCATGCCTGATAGGAGTGTTTGGCGAAGAGGCAAAATTATATAGATGTAGACCCAGAACCCCTGGGTTACGCCGATTCAGTCCTTCATTCCTTTCCGTAATCAAAGGTTCAATATTTTTTAAATCAGTATTTCAATCCTTTCGGGCATACAGAATGTGTTTATATAAATATGGCATGAATAGAGGTATCATTTTTTGGTAAACACGAATTCGCGATAACTTATAAAAACTCTGCAGGTATTTGCGATGTAGCCATTAATTGCTTTATCATTTTGGGATTCTAAGGTCCTCCGCAGCGATTTTTGGCCAAATTACATATGCCTGAGGAATTAATAGAAGTTTCTGCGAATGAGTTTTCACTAAAAAACCATGCGTCTTGATATACATACCTCCATCCAATACTATATTCATTATAAGCTTTACTGGTGGGCCTTCAATAAACCGAATTGTCTTTGCACCGAATGTTCATTGTTCCGAAAATTCATATTCCGAACATTGATAGACCGAAAGTTCATTATGCAGAAAGCAGTCAGATTGCTCATTCTTGGAGAATATACAAGAAATCGCAGTTTTCATCCAATCAAATACATTCGGCATAATAATTCTTCTGTCCATCAGCGTTCGGAACATGAATTTTCGGTATAATGAACATTCGGTGCAAAAACAATTCGGTGTATTGAGGGCCCACCACTTTACTCAATACATTATGAATGGTTTATGCATCAGGTGGAATCCTGAATACATTCATCCAGAGATGGGCATTTTTGTATTCCGGGAATACTGTTAGTGAAAGTACTTTTTTTAACCCAATATTTTACTTTGGAAACATATTTCAAACACAAAAAAAAATACTGCCCATTAAAAGTACTCCCTGTAAAGAAGAAATCATTAAAACGATTGGTTCTCATTGATATACAATTTTTTGAATGAGAAATGTGCAGACTTCGAATTAGCTGTTCAAGCATTGAATGATTCCAAATGAGATTGAATGATTTTTAATCAGAGATTTGCACCACCAATCGGTTTGAATGATTTCTTCTTTACAGGGATCCCCCAGTACAAAGTGCCCATCCCTGCATCCATCGTATGTACCACCCGAATCAAAATGAAAACTGTCATGAAAACTATTTTTTTGATAATTGCGTCAGCTTTGTAATAGGCTGATTGCAAAATAGATTCATTACTCATTCAACATCAATGGCTAAAAATGTTACAAAAGACTTGTTCTATAATCAGCATATATTTGGTTCATATATCCTCAAAAAAGGTATAAAACAGTTTGAAGGATCATTTGTAGATTCCTATATTCATTGAGTACAAGCTCACTCTAGTAGCACAAGCATGTTTAGAATATCCTATGTATATCCATAGGATATTTGGATATGTGAAAATATTCAATGGATGTTCATAAGACATTCGAAGCGTATCAATATATTTGTATGTATACATTCATAGAATATTCCAAACACTCTTGTGCTACTTCTGCATTATTCGACTATGTACAGTTACATATGTATTTTATACGTATTTGGTAAGATATATGGAAACTGAGTATATCAAGTATTTCATGCGATCGTTTTTATCGCATCGACACATTGATTGAGAAAGAAAATCCAATGATACTTCCTTTATGGTTCAATAACATGACCGCGATAATAACACGCACGAAGAATTTCAAATTCAATGAGTTCCCATATAGCACTTTTGATCTTCAAGATATCTTGAAGGCTATTTAGGGAAGTTTAAGAAGTCTTATGCAACACGAAAAGATATCTTTGAGACGTCTAAAACAGTGATCCCTTGTAAAAGACATCTAAAAGGTATGTTTTAGAAGATCTAAAACTTGCCTTCCGGGATTATATCTTTTAGACATCTTATAAAAATCTTTTATAAGTGAGAACTGTTTTAGATATTTTAAAGAAATCTTTTCAAGACTTCTCAAGTTTGTTTTGAGATATCTTTTAGAAATGAAACGCTGTGTAGGTTGGTTGTTTGAACGAATCTTGCTCACGTTGTGAGAGAATTTTATAAGCATAAACAAAACACAGAAAATTTTTATGAGTTTTTTCGCGCTGTATTTGATAAGGTGATGTTCCTTTTTCATATTAATAATTGTGAACTTTCATTTTACTTCTGGTACCATGATAAATTATCTACATCGTATATGATTTGTTTTTCATGAACGCATTTGTATTGTTACTATGTTGAACCATTTCATTTGTAATATGGTCAAATTTTTACATTGATCTTGAATAACTATTTGGTTTCATATTATGTTACAGTACACTTTGGACATTTCTTGAATAAAAAAACAAATTATTCCGAACTTGAAAAATCGAAAGCCTTGGTATCGTTGTCTTCGCTTTTATCAGACAGAGCCTTGGATATGTGTGGGAGACGAGAAAAAAAAAACAAAACAGCTAAAAATAGTGAAGAACAAAGCAATGAAGCCGAAAGGACATCCGAGGAACTAAACTAGTACTGATTTGTTTATTTAGAATAATTTGTTTTAATTAATACTAGACGATAATTCTAATGTTATGAACATTTTCACTTCGCAGCATCTTGGATCTCACAACAGGAGAATTGATCCTTATGAAAGGTGAAGAAGAAGAACCCGACTGATATTACACATGATCCTGCGAAATTTTATATGTAATCAAATATTGAAATAAAAAGTGATATTAAATAATCAGGAGATGATATTTTATGTTTTAGTAAGAAAACTTTCTCATTGACGGGGAAACATTTTATTTTTCTCGCATTTTCACCCATAAATTGAGAACAGATGAAAAGAAATGGTTTTGAGCTTCAATGGGAAAAAATTTTTAAACAGGATTCCATCGAGTATTATACTAGAGGGGGTGAGCACTACCCTAACAGCACAACTACTTTCAGTTACCTTTCGATATCTTCCTGAAACGTGCTTGAAACATAGATCCCTGGTGGAAATCGAATTTCAGATTATGTCAGATTCAATAGAATCTGACATATGACATATTGTTCCAAAAACCGATCAGATTTCGTTAGAATTTAACATATTCCGACAATGATATGTCATATGTCATAATTTAACCGGTCATTGGAACAAATGTGAGAATCTGACATCCAATTTCCACCAGGGATACCTTTTTGAAAGATTATTAATTAATAACGATATCATTGTCTCTTTTCTTCTTTAAAAAACAATGACATCGATACTTGATTGCAATGTATTATTTTGGGAAAACATGCTCGTAGAGTTGATGAGATTGTATGATATTTCGATGTGTATGTATCATTATTTTGATGAGATTATATGAGAATTCATGGAGTTCTGTAAGACTTTTGATACTAAATTTATGAAACTTATGAGATTTCAATATGAGTTTTATGAAATTTATTATATTTTGATGTGTGTACACAAATATATTCGTCACCGCTTTTATGAAATGTTATCAGAGTTGATGAGATCTCTTCCATGGGGAATTAATATTCGCCCATCGTTATTTCGGTTCGCTCTACTTCTCTAAAATAATACAGGGTAGCGACTTACCGAAATTCGAAATTCCAAAATTCACTCTGAAAACTCTGAATCATTTTATGGATTCATTTTCAAATAATTTCGTTGTAACAAATATTCTAACAAATAAAAATATCTGTTCACGTGCATCTTCTTGAGGATATATTCATGTATTCTTTCGAAATTTTGAAAGTATGCAATGAATTATAATTGAATTATCCGGTTGTAAAGAAAAGAAAGATTTGTGATTGAAGATTCTATGTTATATATATATATATATATATATATATATATAAATGAATATAACGAAATAACGATGGGCGAATTCCCCATGGAAGAGATCTCATAAATTCTGATAACATATGTATATATATTATCCGTCTGGAAAATTAGTCCATTGGAATTTCGCCTTTCTCACATGTTTCAGTTACATTACATAGAATAGAATGGATAGATGTATTTTTTCAACCACAACCATGAAATCGAAATTGCAACCAAAAATAAAAATAAGAAATCTTGCACGCTTCTGATACGTTGAATGCGCGGAATCGAAAAAGCTCTATGCACGCTCTTTACACGTCATGTTAGAAAATTTAGTCCCCTTCATTGCATGCTTTTATAACTCTCTAATGCACGCTCTAAAGCGCCAATTTACTCCCTTCACACGCTGTTGTTACGTTTCATTTACTTTCTATCAACTTTCAATCAACTCCATAAATACTCTTTTGGCACGCTCAACTGCACGCTTTATTTTCACCAGGGTGATTACGTTCCATGAGTTCCTTGGGTTTCCAATACACGGAATCCTTTTCGCACCGAATGCTCATTTTACCGGAGATTCATATTTTGAATGTTGATAGACCAAAAGATTTTTTTGTCACATGTTTTTGATTGGATGAAAATGGTGCCTCCTTTTGGATTTTGGAAGACTGATATATCTGATTGGTTTCAGCATAATGAACTTTCGGGTTTGTCGTCGTTCGGCAGATGGATTGTCGGAGCAATGAACATTCAGTGTATTGGGGGCATGATATGAATTTATTTTGAACGACATTCAGCTGCAAACCAGTCATCTCAGATCAGCTCGGGAATTAGGGGAAGGAGGACCCCCCTACACCATGCCATATATGTATTTAACCTATGTAGTGTTACCTCTTCATATGTTACATATATATATATATATACAGGGTGTCCCATTTTAATTTTTATATCGGAATAACTCAAAAACGGGGAGTTTTGAAGGAAAATGTTCCGAACGAAAGTTGTGAGATTCCGAGGGGGACATCTGATGGTGACCTTGACTTTGGCCTCGGATCTCCACTTCAAGGTGATTCAGAGGTCAACTTCTGTTCCTTGAATGAAATCCTCTATTTTTGACTGCAGATTCAGATTTGACGTTGAAAAACAAGAAACTTTTGTCTGAATCATTCTCCCGAATTCCGCACAAATGGCGCTCTAATCGATAAGAAATGAGTTTTATGAAACACTCGTATTGATTTCTGTGTAAAACGACATCTAACTCTCCAGTGTTTTTTTTCAGCTTCTGAGGATTACCGTCGTCATTAGAGTTACCCATTAGAGTTATCAAAGAGAGAGGAGAGAAATCAAAGAGAGAGGAGGGAAATGGAAATCCAGGATAGCTAGGTTCAGATTAGGAAACGAAATGAGGGAAAAGAATTACTGGGAAGATGAGGGAAAAAGAAAATGCAGGGTATGTGGTTGGAAAATTGAATCATGGGAGCATGTGTTAGAAAGATGTTCAATTCAAACTGGAAAGGTGATACAAAGTTTACAAGAGGAAGTGAAGGATATGTTAGATGAGAGGGGAACTGGGGATAGATGGATCAGGAGTTTAGAGGAACACAGAGAAACATGTCAAGGGGGAAGGGAGGGGGAAAACCCGGGAGAGTAAAGAAAAGGGAAAATAAGGGCAGGGTGGTCAAGGGAAGGAGAGGGAAGGGAAGGGGTGTGAATGTGTTGTGTAAGAGAGAGATAGAGTGGATGGATGAAAGGAGAGAAGAAGAGAGACAAAGAGCACGCACGCACACACACGCACACGAAAATATTATTTGTACTCGTAGATGATAAGGTAGTGATAAGTTATTTTGTAAGCTAAGGAAGAAATGTAACAGGGGAAATTGTAAAAGAGGGGGAGGCGCTCTAATACAAATGTGAAGAGCGCCTATTTTGGAAAATAATAAACATATACATACATACATTAGAGTTACCAAATGTGCACCACGAGGAGGTTGAGCGATCGGATCTTGCACATCTTTGTGGTCCTGAAAATTTGATGAAACCCCGTAAGTAAAAATCCAAAGTGGTAAGATCCGCAGACCTAGCTGGGATTTTCCATCGACCAATATTGACAATTATGTCTGTTCGCAGTACCGTTACTGTGAATTGTTGCCAAATACAAGTACACAACAATACTTGTGTTCATCATGAACAAGAAAGTTCATACTAGAGCATTGTTTACAGACATAAGTGAAACGGAATGTTGAATATCCTTCATTCATTCACAAATTCTTTCCGATATACGATTCAAACTTGAAGAAGATCTTTGATCAGTGTTGTGAAGGTCTCAATACCATGGATTATCCTTGGGGTGAAATACTTGATATTCTCCTGATACTAGGAGAATGTCGACGTAATTACGCTGCAGCATCAAGATTGTATGGAGAGAGGTATCCAAATAGACGCCAGCCTTAACTTCAGGCGATACGCTCAATAGAGAGACGAGTTAGAAGAATGAATATCCCACGGGTCAGAAGGCGTTATGATGGAGATCGTATGGATGCACGCTCAGTAGCCGTTTTAGGAATGGTGCACCTGAATCCTCACGTTAGTACCAGAGAAATCCAGCAACAATTCGGTATCCCAAGATCAACGGCACACCGCATACTAAGATCTGGTAAATATCATCCTTACCACATTACATTGGTGCAAGCATTGAGTGGAGATGATCTTAGACGTAGGGTTGAATTCGGTCAATGGGCCTCGGAGCAACCGTCTGGTTTTCTGAATTACGTGATGTTCAGTGATGAGGCAACATTTCGCAGTAACGGTGTTATGAACAGACATAATTGTCATTATTGGTGAATTGAACATCCCAGATGGCATCGACAAGTTGACAATCAACATCGCTGGACTCTGAATGTGTGGTGTGGGACTTTGAATGGTCAAATCATTGGTCCTTATTGCATCCAACATACTGTTAGGAAGGAAAATTATCTGCAATTGATTCGGGACAAATTACCAAGGATGTTGGAAGATGTTGATCTCTACACACGGAACAGAATGTGGCTTCAACATGATGGGGCACCACCTCATAACGCTGCAATTGTCAGAAATTTCCTCAACACATCTTACCCCCACAGATGGATTGGTCGCGGTGGATACATTGCCTGGCCGGCTAGGTCTCCGGATCTTACCCCTTTGAATTTTTACTCATGGGGTTTCATCACAGATGTAGTTTATGAAAGACCACCAACGACCAGAGATGACATGAAACGCCGAATACGAACTGTCTGCCGAACAATTCCACGTCATGTGCTTTCGTCGTTAAAACCACATTTTCAGAGACGAATTAGGTTATGCCAACAGGTCAACGGTGCAAATATCGAACATTTGATACGGTGAATTTTCATACATATTGCAGAGCGTTTGTCGTGAAAAATTACACACCTCTACAGTCCAGACGATCGGCCCTTTCCAGGGCCACATAGATGTGCGAAATCCGATCGCTCAACCTCCTCGTGGTGCACATTGGGTAACTCTCATGGCGACGGTAATCCTCAGGAGCTGAAAAAAAAACACTGGAGAGTTGAATGCCGTTTTACACAGAAAGCAATAAGAGCGTTTCATAAAACTCATTTTTTATCGATCAGAGCGCCATCTGTGCGGAATTCGGAAAAATAATTCAGACAAAAGTTTCTTGTTTTTCAACGTCAAATCTGAATCTGCAGTCGAAAATAGGGGATTTCATTCAAAAAACAAAAGTTGACTTCTGAATGACCTTGAAGTTGGGATTCGAGGCCGAAGTCAAGGTCACCATCAGATGTCCCCCTCGGAATCTCACAACTTTTGTTCGAAACATTTTCCTCCAAAACTTCTCGTTTTTGAGTTATTCCGATATAAAAATTAAAATGGGACACCCTGTATATATAACGAAGACAACCATGTTTTCTTGATACAAGAAATTTTTTTTTTCTGTGTACTGGACATGCACGCACATACACTCGTGAGCGCTTCACTCACTCTCTAATACTTGAGTATTGTACAGTAGAATGTTCATATTTCGACAGTTATATAGGTTGAAAAATTCAAAGATGTTGGAGGTGCCACGTATAAGTGTACGGTAACAAGGATAATGCCCAAACTAATGTCTCACAAATTTGGAGATGAATTCAGCTGGTGCGATCACAAGGAAAACAGGGCATTCGATGGATCCTTGATGGTTAGAGCAATAATAAGTATGTCAGATGAAACCATTCGAATCTCAACAATAGATACTCTCCAGTGAATAGAACGTATCAATGTATATGTGCATACGTGTATATAACATTCAGAAAAATGTTGGGATGTTTCTTACCAAATTCAATATAGTGATTAGGGAATACCCCACACAGCACAGAAGATGTCCAGAATATTGTGAAAATATCACAACGTCTCAACAATATTCTGAGAATATTACAGTATCTCCAGGAGGTTGGAGACATTGTTGCTGTTAGGGACCAACATCCAAAGTAACCTATTTCCCTCTGATTCTTTATTTAACATTTAGCACACGTGTATACATATCAATTTGTGTGTATGCACATAAATGGATATTCCGGACACAATCCCAAGTAAATAGTATTTTATCATGCATTTCAAGTATGGAATGATTGAATGATTCCAACAACAACGCTGAGAAAAAACATTTTGTCACCACAACCATCATTGCTCATTATGATCAAATTTCGGTTGTACTAATCAAATATTCAGTACAGCTCACAAAAACTTAACCCAAACCAATTTAATTGGGAGAATATCAACCAAATGTCAAAAAACTATCTTAGCCAAAATCAGGTTACAGTGTCTGCATTTTCTAGTTCGGCATATTGTCAGGGAACTTTGAGAAAAATCTTCCTCGCTCCAGCGATATGACACATCGTTCAATAAGTCCCGAGACTAGCCCAGAGATGGCACTAGTAGTACCAAACTGGCCACGTTTCCCTAGAGTGCGAACCTTCACATGAAACGTGTAAAAATTTCACGTCGATCGGACCACAAACAGCAGAGTTATCAAGGTGAGAGTAAAATCACTTTGTATTATCTTTGAAAAATGGGAAAGAGCGAGTTTCGCGTGTTGATAAAACATTGTTTTTCAATGGGTTGAAACACCGTAGAAGCCCAGCAATCGCTTGGAAAACGTTACCCGAACTCCTCTCCATCCAAACTAACGATTTGTCGTTGGTATGCTGAGTTTGAACGTGGTCGTAAGGACACAAACAATGCGGAACGTTTGAATAGGCCATTGGAAGCCGTCACACCGGGGAATGTGAGTGAAGTGATGGTAATCGTGATGAGAAATCGCAAAGTGAAGGTCCGAGATTGCAGAAATGACACCGATATCATCTGAGAGCGTATTGACAATCCTTCATGGAAAATTGAGCATGAAAAAGGTTCTTCCCAACGAGACGATTCAGAGAGCTATTTATCGCTATTTACTCGCAATAAAAAGGATTTCCTGCGTCGATACGTGACCATGGATGAAACATGGATACATCATTTCACTTCGGAGTCGAATCGGATATCATCTGAGTGGCGCATGGCTGGCGAAAGCCGCCCAAAACGTAGTAGTCTGCTGGCAAAGTCATGGTGTCTGTTTTTTGGGAAACACATGGCGTGATTTCCATTGACTACCTGGAAAAAGGTCAATCGATCGACAGTGATTATCATATTGATTTGTTGGTACGTTCGAAGGGGGAGATCGCAACAAAACGACCGCACGTGGAGAAGAAAAAATCATTTTCCACCAAGACAATGCGACATGCCACAAGTCCATGAAAACAATGGCAAAATTCAACGAGTTGAGCTTTGATTTTCTTCCCCACCCCCCGCATCCACCAGATTGGACCCCCAGCGACTACTGGCTCTTTGCTGATCTCGAAAAAATGCTCCAGGGAAAAAAATTTGGCTCGAATGAGGTCATTGCCGAAACTGAAGCCTATTTTGAAGCAAAGGATGAATCTTTCTATAAACATGGTGTAGAATGGTCCCCTTGCCTCTCACATGAGGGGTGCTTGATGCTGTTACAATAATTGCTCGAAGTTTCCCCCTCTGCCTGGATACATAATCCCAGTCTCCGCCGAAAATTTGTAACCATCTCCAGAATTACTGATCGCGGTATGTTAGCACTAACAGTGCGGATGCGATCGATCATGTCCTCCCTCGTTGTTGGTTGGGCTTTGAATACTTCGTCTTTCAGAAATCCCCACAAGAAAAAGTTGGGAGATGTCAAGTCGGGTGAGTGTGGAGGCAACGCAACTGGCCCACCTCGTCCAATCCACCTCCCCGGGAAATGATGATCAAGGTATTCTCTCACGATCAATGCGTAATGGGGTGGTGCTCCATCTAGTTGGACCCACATCCTCTGCCTTGTTTGTAAATCCAGATCCTCAAGCAAGCCTGGTAAATGATCCGCCAGGAATTCCAGAAACATGGGGCCGTTCAAAGTGTCGTTGAAAAAATGTGGACCAACTAAATAGCCATTGACGATCCCGCAACACACATTCACGCTCCAACGATGTTGGTTGTCGATTGTTCGATACCAATGCGGATGAACATTCGACCAGTAATGAGAGTTATGTCTATTCGAATGCACAGTGCTCTGAAAAAATGCTTCGTCGGAGAATATTACATAGTCGAAGAATTGAGGATCGTCAACCAGCCTTGCTCGTGTCCAGTTGCAGAATCTAATTCGAAGTCTCATGTCGGTTGGTGTGAGAGCTTGAGTTGACGTGAGTGGTATGGTCGATATTTGACATGCTTCAAGATTCTCAAAACAGTAGTCCGGGGTATACCAGTTGTTCGTGCCAACGATCTGCTACTAACATGAGGGTCCAAGTGGATAAGTCCCAATATGGTGAGTGTACGGATATCATTCTCATCGTACCGGTGATGTCTTAGATCTCGCTGCAATACTCCTCGTCGAGCCCTCAATTCCAGTCGACGGATGGTCGTAGGGTGCGCGATGCGGCGATCGGGATACCGATCCCGGTAAACTCTTGCGGTTCCGTTGTAATTATCGTGACATGAGCCAAGCACAAGCATCATATCAATAATTTCAGAGGGTGAATAGTGATTCATTTCTCCGGTTGAATCGGATGGAATAAATTGATGAGTGTAGATGATTGAATATGCAAAGGAGAAGAACGATTGTGATGGTCTCAGTTCAGAATCAGTGTTCAAATGATCACGTATTTCCGTAATCATCCACATAACCAACCATAATAAACAGGAATTCGATGTTTCTGTTTGTTTATGTATTCTTGTTCATCGCTTTTCTCCGAAGGTCGGGTCTGATTTCAATGCAGATTAGAGTTAATTTAATTGGGAAAAAAAAACGTAAACATAATCAAACGGGAACTGTTCGTGCCAACATACCAGGATTCTGTGTCCAGGCAGGGGGCAGGAGGTAACTTCGAGCAATTATTGTAACAGCATCAAGCGACCCTCATGTGAGAGGCGAGGGAACTGACGATAACCAAGCACTCCGAAAGGAAAAGAGAACTACCACGTCCACGTCGTTGTTCTTGGGTAGCGCTTAGAGTAGTTCATCAATAACTTCGAAAGTCCATACCTTGCACTCCAATGAGCGGAAAGGGGTCCATGACCAGTGTTTCGTGAAGGGTTTGAAACCAGCTTTCCCATGGCATGATAAAAAAATGGGAATCCCGTTCAGAAAAACCATTTTCACCCCTGAATGACCTTTGAAATGACCTCTGAGGGATTTTTCAAGGTCAGCATCATACTTCCTTTTCGGAACCCTAAACTTTTTATTCGGAACATTTTCTTCCATCTCCACTAGTTTCCGAGATATTTGACTATGTCACTTCAACTGGACCAACCTGTATGTATACAGGGTGGGGCATTTAAAGTGTCGCGGGCGTTTTTTCCAAAAATAAAGTGAGATACGAGAAAACTTTTCGGACAAAAGTTGTAGGGTACCGAGGAGGACATCCGATGGTGACCTTGGCTTTGACCACAAATCTCATCTTCAAGGGCATTCTGAGATAAACTCTTGTTTTTCAAATAGCATCTCATATTTTTTACTGCAGATTTGGATTCTAGGTCAAAAACCAAGGAACTTTTGTCTGAACCATTTTCCTGAAATCCGCAAAAATGGCGCTCTAATCGATATTGTTCCATTTTGAATCTGACATTCGAATAACTCGAAAACAAAGGGTCTTGCAAAAGAATGTTTCGTACAAAAGTTGTCAATACACAACACATTTCAATCGTCTGCATTACCACCATTCAGAGCTCACGCGATGTAAACAAACGACGGGGTTCAGTGGAAATTCACGATTTTGAAAGACAGTTTGTCAGTCACATTTGATTATTACTTGGTTTATGACAAATTGAGAATCATGGATATCCGATACACGGTTTCTGAAAAGATCGATATGATCTACATTTACGGTGAAGTGCATAAGAACCCCAGACAAGCATATGACTTGTATGCAGAACGATTTCCTGAGAGAACAACGCCATCCATTAGGTATTTTCAACGCATTACAAAATTATTCTCAGAAACGGGAAGTGTTACAAGGGAAAAACGACATCGAATGAGAACTGTTAGCGGAGAAAATGCGGAAGGTAATGTACTAGCTGCAGTAGCCAATAATCCACACGTGAGCTCTCGTGAAATTGACCTCCATTCGGGAATTTCTCGAAGGAGTGTTCTTCGAATACTGAAACGTCACAAATTCCATCCGTATCACATTTGTTTGCATCAAGACCTTCACGGTGATGATTTCGAAAATCGTGTACATTTTTGTCGATGGGGTCTAGCGCAAATGCACAATAACGACTTCATCAACATATTATTCTCTGATGAGGCGACGTTCACCAATCATGTTCAAGTAAATCGACATAATATGTATTACTGGGCGACAAAAAATCCGAGATGGTTACGTCAAGTAGAGCATCAAAGACAATGGGCTGTGAATGTTTGGTGTGGTATTTTTCGATCTCGAGTAATTGGACCGTACTTCATTGCAGATACGCTAAATGGAGAGAAGTACAGACATTTCTTAGATCAAGTACTTCCAACATTACTTGAAGACATACCTATTCAGGAACGATTGAATATGTGGTATCAACACGATGGTTGTCCATCCCATTATGCAGTCACAGCTCGAGAAATATTGGACAGAGATTATCCTGGACGATGGATAGGACGTCGTGGACCAGTTCATTGGCCTGCCCGTTCTCCGGATCTTACTTCTCCAGATTTTTTTTCATGGGGATACATAAAAGATACAGTTTATCAACAAGCACCGACTACACCTGAGAATATGCGTCAACGAATCATCAATGCATGCGCGAGCATCAATGAAGATATTTTAGCACGAGTTCAGCAATCTTTTGTAAAACGTTTTGAAATGTGTATTGAAGTCGAATGCCATCATTTTGAGCATCTACTGCATTAAAATTATCCAAGTGATGTGGACGATTGAAATGTGTTGTGTTTTGTCTGTTATACCCCATCACCTCCGTTTCAGTTCAAGGGGTCCCCCTTGGAATCAGACAACTTTTGTCCAAAACATTCTCCTCCAAGACCCTTCGTTTTTGAGTTATTCTAATGTCAGATTCAGTATGGAACAATATCGATTAGAGCGCCATCTTTGCGGATTTCAGGAAAATGGTTCAGACAAAAGTTTCTTGGTTTTTGACCTAGAATCCAAATCTGCAGTAAAAAATATGAGATGCTATTTAAAAAACAAGAGTTGACCTCAGAATGCCCTTGAAGATGAGATTTGAGGTCAAAGCCAAGGCCACCATCGGATGTCCCCCTCGATACCCTACAATTTTTGTCCGAAAAATTTTGTCGTATCTCATTTCATTTTTGGAAAGAACGCCCGGGACACTTTAAATGCCCCACCCTGTGTATATATACAGGGCGTCCCATTTGAAACAGGACAGCTGAATAACTCTTCAGGGAATGGAGGGGGAAAAAGATTGTTTAGATAAAAGTTGTAGGGTTCGAAGGGGGCCATAAGGGGGGGGGTTCATAAGATCGTGACCTTGAATTTGACCTTGAGGTCAATTTTGAGCATAATTGATGGTCAAAGTATGTTTGTTCGAATGGAAAATCCTACGTTCGACCTCAGAAATGGAAAGAGCGGAAAATTTTACGTCCGAATATGTTAACATATCAGGTCATTTAAAGGTCATTTGGAGGTCAAAAAACCATTTTCTATGGATTTTCACGGAAAAGCCTCAAACGAGTTGTTTCTCTGACCAAAGTTATTAAAGTTAAAGTGAAACCCGACGTTTCGACCTTGAATTCGACCCTGAGAACGATAATGAATGCCAAATTTGGAACAATAATTAGAAAATTATTAATTTTCCCAGTTCGTCGTTTTATAATTACAGATGGCACAAATCCGTTGACGGGTAAGACACACTCATTGCAGGAGATGTTCGAATTGACCGCCATTTACTTCAATACATAACTCCAGCCGGCGTCGAAAGTTTCCAAGAACAGACTGAAAAACTTCTGCACGAATATTCGCAATTGCGTATCTGATGCGTTGTTGTAGATCCACAGGTGTTGTTGGTCGGTTGGTATGAACATTTTTCACGTAACCCCACAAATGAAAATCTAGAGGGGTGAGATCAGGAGATCTTGCCGGCCACAGTACAAATCCACCTCGACCAATCCAACGATTGGGGAAAAGGATATTCAGATAATCCCTCACACATCGAGCAAAGTGTGGTGGTGCACCGTCTTGCTGATACCACATCCTCTGCCTAGTTGCTAATGTCACATCTTCCATGAGAACTGGTAATTCATTCTGTAAAAACTGTGAATAATTAGGACCGTTAACAGTTCCATCAAAAAAATACGGCCCAATAACTTGATTGTCTAGCATTCCACACCAAACATTTATACTCCACCGATGCTGATGATCAACTTGTTGAGTCCAGTGCGGGTTTTGCGCTGACCAATAGTGGCTATTGTGACGATTTAACAAGCCAGTACTTTGAAACGTTGATTCATCACTGAAAAGAACATATCGAAAGAAATCGGGCGCTTCGTTCAACCTCTGTAAAGCCCAATGGCAAAAGTTAACCCGATTCTGCATATCTTGTTGAGATAATTCTTGGGTCAGTGTGATTTGGCACGGATGATATTGAGCAGTTTGTAGAATTCTGTGTGCCGTACTGCGTGGAATACCCAAATCACGTTCAATATCACGTAAACTAACATGAGGATTCATGTGTATTATTGCTGAAACAGCAACGCATCGAGGGTCGTTAAAGTTGAAACCTTGATTGTTTCGGCGTTGACCAATCCTTCCTTGTCGACAATTTCTTTCAACTTGGCGAATGACTTCTGGAGAAGGATGATGCTGCCGATCTCCAAACCGCTCTCTGTACAATCGTGACGCTCTCTGTACAATCGTGACGCTCTTTGATACACTCCGCGACACTCACCCAAGATCATTAAAATATCAACACATTCGTTAGGTGAATAAACCATTTTGAACCCGCACTTACACCGTAAACGATGAAAACTTCTTAATGATCATTTTCGTACTGATATGAAGAATAAACTCTGAAGGTTAGTTCTGTTTACTTTCAATTCAAGGTCGGAACGTGGGGTTTCACTTCAACTTCAATAACTTTGGTCAGAGAAACAACTCGTTTGAGGCTTTTCCGTGAAAATCCATAGAAAATGGTTTTTTGACCTCCAAATGACCTCTAAATGACCTGATATGTTGACATATTCGGACGTAAAATTTTCCGCTCTTTCCATTTCTGAGGTCGAACGTAGGGTTTTCTATTCGAACAAACATACTTTGACCATCAATTATGCTCAAAATTGACCTCAAGGTCAAATTCAAGGTCACCATCTTATGGCCCCCTTCGAACCCTACAACTTTTATCTGAACAATTTTTGTCCCCCTCCATTCCCTGAAGAGTTATCCAGCTGTCCTGTTTCAAATGGGACGCCCTGTATATGTACACATGTGCACAGATACACTAGGGGATACCAGCGACACTATCGAACCTCTCTCTCCATCGTATAGGCGTGTCCTTTTCTGACCGACTTGCTCGGTCGGTACCCGCTGGTAGCACCTTGAACAGAAAGAAACGAGAGGTCAGACAGTTCTCCATTCTCCTTTCAATGTTGACGCTCGACGCGGAAACTGCCATGGAATGGGCCCTTGATACATTCTATCCGCTCGAAGACCTCCAAGGTGAGGAAATTTTCATAATTTTTTTCTTCTCTGTTGAAAAATTTATCTTATTCACAATAGTATTGTGAATTTCTCACATCACAATCAGTTCCAATGAATACTTTCATGACAATTTCATGATCCGGTTATACAGGAATATCACACTATTCCTTCGAACATAAGTCACTCATTTTAAATCATCATCATCATGGAGTAATCAGTCTTACGACTGGTTTGTTGAAACCCTCCACCCCTGTCTATTATCCGCCAAACGTTCAATTTCTACATATCTAGTACATCCCTTGTCTTGTACGATTTGCTTCATATAACTTGCTCTAGGTCTACCTTTACCAGTTTTACCATTCATTTTCCCTGCCAATATTGTTTTCAATAAACTCTCATGCCGTAATGTATGTCCTATAAGATTGCTTCTCCTTCTCACGATGTGTTTCAAAAGATTTTGTAATGTTTCTTCTTTTGGTTATCCTTGAAACGTTCCTTTCGTGGAAGATATTCGACAATTTACTATAATATTGTCTCTATGTTATTACTCCAATGAATAACACGGGACGATCCTCTTTGCCCTGATCGAATACTCACCCTCGTCAGCAGATATCTGCTCTCGAAAGTACATTGATTTTTCTTATGAATAAAGATATCATAGGAAACGGAAGGTGAGTGGTTGTCGAAATGAGCGTTACGCAATTATGTGAAAGGAGGAAAGGCTTCATTCTAATTCCTTGGAACAAAACTCAGTATAATGGGATCACCTCTTCCTCCACCGGTATTGACTCTTTTTCTATTATCTAGAACAATTTGGAAATGCTTACATTACCCTACAATCAATAGTTATTTTTATGTTATCTTATGGTAATATGGTATAGGGAACTTGACGCAACTCTAACCCTGACACGAGTATCGTGAACTATGTAACTTGCAATAAGTACAGTGTCACCACACACGTATGTGGAACGAATAAATTTCGGAAACGCGAATGTTCAGTATATCCCACTGGCAATGAGAAGGACTCATGAACACCCGTAGCTGAAAGAAATATATAAGATCAATGTGAGGATATGCCTCTTGAATTATGATGTTCGTTCGAGACGAATATATATTGATAATACGTCGTGCAAAAGCCGAGTCATATCAAATTACCTCTCCTCCATTTTTGACCTATATTTATATCGTGAAAAGTTCATTTTGAATCACGTGCTACTCCAACACCTACCGGTTTTGTTTATAACTTTTTGTTATCGAGTTATCAAATGATTTGATCGATCGCGACTTTTCTCATCATTGGTTGTTTCTTGATCGATTCGATCTCGATTAAGATTCGATAAAGTTTTAAATTCAAAGTATAAGATCTTATTTGAGTTACTAGTGATACATTGAGAAGGGATCTTTCATCTTCATGAATCATGTATCACTTATTTATTTGTGCTCTTTAATTCTTTCTGAGAAATATATGTAGGGCATTCGCATGGGATTCTCCATTCACGATTTTCGTCGACCGAACGCAATTATGTCATCGCTCTTACACTAGTTAGGCGTGTAGGTGTTTCAATACATATCATATCCGTGTACCGACAATGTTTACCTTTTTTCATAACGCGTTCGTTCGACGACATTTCGCTGTATCTTCAACGATCGATTCTTTTAATCTATTCCATAATGTGATAGACCTTCTCTTCTTCTTAATTCTATTATCAACTTTTTATTTATTTTATTATAAACTTATGTATTCTTTCTGGACTATCACGTGGTGTTGTAACCGTACGAATGTATTATTACCCGTTCGTACCGTTACAATTTCTTTCTTCATTTATCTGCTCGAGTACTTCTTCATTTTTGACCTTGTCTATCCATCTTATTCTGAGCATCCTCCTATAACACCACATTTCAAAAGCTTCAAGTCTTCGGTGATCAGTTTTCCCCATTGTCCAAGTTTCGCAACCATATAATGCTGTGCTCCAAACGTAACTTTTCAAGAATTTCTTCCTCACTTCCAAGCTTATATTTTTTGAGCATAATGACTGTTTCTTTTGGTAAAAAGTCTGTTCCCCTTGTGCTATTCTTGCTCTTATATCTCTTCCGCTTTTGCCGTTTTCTGTAATTATGCTTCCTAGATATTTGAATTCTTTCACCTGTTCAATTGTCTCGGTATCTATTTTGATTTTCGTTCTTCTAGCTGTTTTCGCTGCTGTGAACATCATGAATTTTGTTCTGTCTTTATTTATATTCATACAATAATTTTCCAATAATATTGTTCTCATGGTGTTGAGAATATTTTCTACCTCAGTACTACTCGTGGCAAGTATAGCTATGTCATCCGCGAATCTCAACATACTTATCTTTTCTCCCTGAATCTGTAATTTCGATTGAATTTCCTCCTTCACTTCACTCATTGCTTCTTCTACAGGGTGATTGGAAATTCCCGCACTCTTTTTCGGGAGTGGATTTCTGATGAAATTCTAAAACGATTTGTCCTTTTGCACAATGCTCTCCGACGCATAATTTCCGAGATATAATTAATTAAAGTTGACTAATTATGAGGTGGATCCATCGGTCATTCAGGAGCGTCATAACAGAACAAGAGAGGAAGGAGCTTGCAGAGGGCGCTCATACGATCAGCTGATCGGTATAATCGATGCGATCCACCAACATACAAATTGGTAACTTTTCTATGTAGAACGATTGAATTCGTCGACACTGTGGAAAAATTGATTATTGTCATGAATTCTTATCAGGATATGCTGTAGGTGAAAGTTGTAATTTCAGTAATGATTTTTATTACGCAGACAAATGTGGAATAGTGTTATTTCGTAGGGATAGGGATCCAAGTGGGAGAAAAAAGTATAACTACTCGTTTTCAATCAGAATTTTCATGTAAAGAAGAAAACATGAGAATTTTCATTCATCCGATACCCGATTTTAACGGTTTGATTAGTAAGTTTAACACAAGAGATTGGATTCCGAATCCTGTATTCTGATCGGTCGAGAATCAATGTATGTTAGATCAATCCTCGGCCGTTTCAAATGATTCTTCTGAAGAATGTGTTTTCGACTTATCCCAACCACAATATTGAAGAATGATGAATTTATTCGAATTCACCCTTTTTACATCATTCGATGATTATAAAGGGTTTATCGAACGTTAATAACTCACTTCAACTCGCAGAATCCATCAATTTTCACGAAAATACAAGGTGTAACATCGTATACGACCCAATCATTGCACTTGATTGACATTGTAATCACATACGGTTTGTTTAGCTTAAATCAAACATTCGTGATACGAATCAACCAATCAGGTGACAGCTCGAAACAGTTTCATTTAGAGCACATATGACTTCAAAGGGCATATTGTTATTTCAAATGGAAGAAGAATTGTCTTTGAAGATTAACCAAATCCGTCCTTTTTAGGATGAATACATTTTCTACACGTAGAAACGCGCTCGAACTTGCACACAATTCGAATTAGATTTTGATTTAAACATGAATGATCTTGAGTGATCTCAAGTAAGTTATTAACGTTCGATAAACCCTTTATGATCATCGAATGATGTGAAAAGGGTCACTTCGAATAAATTCATCATTGTTCAATGTTGTGGTTGGGATAAGTCGAAAACACATTCTTCAGAAGAATCATTTGAAACGACCGAGGATTGATCTAACATACATTGATTCTCGACCAATCAGAACACAGGATTCGGAATCCAATCTCCTTTGTTAAACTTACTAATCAAACCGTTCGAATTGGGTATCGGATGAATGGAAAATCTCATGTTTTCTCCTTCACATGAAAGTTCTGATTGAAAACGAGTAGTCATACTTTTCTCTCACTCGAATCCCTATCCCTACGAAATAACACTATTTTACATTTGTCTGCGTAATAAAAATCATTACTGAAATTACAACTTTCACCTACAGCATATCGTGATAAGAATTCATGACAATAATCAATTTTTCCACACTGTCGATGAATTCAATCGTTCTACATAGAAAATTCAACAATTTGTATGTTGGTAAATCGTATCGATTATACCGATCAGCTGATCGTATGAGCGCCCTCTGCAAGCACCTTCTTCTCTTGTTTTGTTATGACGCTCCTGAATGACCGATGGATCCACCTCGTAATCAGTCGACTTTAATTAATTATATCTTGGAAATTATGCGTCGGAGAGCATTGTGCAAAATGACAAATCGTTTCAGAATTTCATCAGGAATCTACTCCCGAAAAAGAGTGCGGGAATTTTGAATCACCCAGTATATATAAATTGAAAATCAGTGGCGATAATGAGCATCCTTGTCTCACCCCTCTTCTTATTTGTGCTTCCCCTTCCTGACCCTCTATGTCTATTATTGCACTTTGATTCTTATTTAATTCGTATATTATTCTCCTATCTTCATAATTAATTCCCACCTTCTTCAGGATCGCAAACATCTTCTCCCAGTCCACATTATCGAAAGCCTTTCGTATATCTACAAAACCTGTGTACACAGATTTCTTCAGCGCTATTCTTTTCTCTATTACTGCCCTGAGTGCTAAAATCGCTTCTCACGTCCCCTTTTTTTCTCTAAAACCAAACTGATCTTCTGTCAATCTACTCTCTATTTTATTTTCCATCCTCCTGTATATGATTTTGGTCAGTATCTTCGAAGCATGTGAAGTTAAACTGATCGTTCTGTAGTTCTCGCATTTGTCTGCCCCTTGTTTTTTCGGGCACGAATAGCGACAATTTTATTCTTTTGGAAATCCTCCGGTACTTCTCGTTTTCTGTACATATCTCTAATCAATTCAAACAGTGCGTCACGAGTTCCTTCACTGGAGGCTTTTATAAGGTCCGCACTTATGCCATCTATGCCTGGCGCTTTATTATTTTTCAATTCTTTCAAAGCCTTGTCGAATTCTGATCTCAATATCGAATCTCCCAATTCTTCCTCATCTACATCCTCCTCCTCTAAAAGCGCTATATCATCGTTTCCCCTATACAAGTCTTCCAAATGATTGATCCACTGTTCTATTTTCTCTTCCGTTTTCATCAATTGTCGTCCTAGAGAGTTTCTAATCTCATTGCTCCTAGATTTCATTTTTCCGGAAAATCTTTTAATAATTCTATATGCTTCATCCATTTTTCCTAAATGCAATCTTATTTCTATTTCCTGACATTTCTCTCCTAACCACTGTTCTTTTGCTTTCCTTGCTTCTCTTATTATTTTATTGCTCAATGATTTGTATCGTTGCTGGCCTTCTTAGCTATCATTATTCTTGTATTTTCTTCTTTCATTCATCAATTCTAAAATTTCTCCCGTTATCCATGGGTTTTCAGGTTCTACTCCATTATTCTTCAAAATCTTATCCGCACATTCTCTTATATTCCCCTTCATCTTTGTCCATCTCCTCTCTATCCCCAAGTCTTTCTCTTTTTGATCTCCCAATTTTTCATCCAACACTTTCTCGAATGCCTCACGTGTTTGTTTTTGCTTGAGGTTCTTCAAATTCCATCTTTTCTGCCTTTTCCTTTTCTTCTGCAGAGATTTGAATTGCAGAGAACATTCCATCATCAACATATTATGATCACTATCTATATCTGCACTGGGATAAGTTTTACAGTTTTTCACTTGGTTTCTAAATCTTTGTTTCACTAATATGTAACCAATTTGGTATCTTGCTGTATCGCCTGGCATTTTCCGAGTGTAGATTCTTCTTGGATGATTCCCAAATAAAGTGTTTGTGATAACCATCTCATGATTTTCACAAAATTCGACTAAACGTTGTCCTCTATCGTTCCTCCTCCCTAACGCAAAATCTCCTATTATGTTGTCCTCTTTTCCTTGTCCTACTACCGCATTCCAATCCCCCATCACTATCAAATTCCCTCCTCCCTTCACACATTCTATCACTTCTTCTATTTCTTCGTACGTTTTTTCAATATCTTCCTCCGAATATGCAGATGGATTTTAAATCCTAAATATGATATTATTCAATTCCAAATCATCTTCCAATTCAAAATATCAATAACCTGCTTCCAGCTGCAGTGTTGAGGAACTTCGAAGTCACCGAAGATGAACTTGAAAGCCATATCAAATACTGGTTGGTTGAATCGAGAGGAAGAATAAAGACCACGGCCTCATCTCAGCACAAAGTCCAACAGGAATCCCAACAGAAAATTCAGCAGTAAATCAAGTGAACACCACCACTGGCAATTCAAAGGTCCATGAACGGGCCTTCATTGGACTTCCCCGCCCAATATTATTGGCTTTTCCAAATGCTGGAAATCGATGGTAATGACAAGCGTTGTGATTACATCGAGGAGTAGACCACCCCCAAATCAGCAAGACAACATCAAGCGTTATATGGACGTTCTGCTCTGATTTCTTCGTTATCGCTAACGTTATGGTAACTGAAATCTGTCTCATGAACCTCTTGGAATAGTTCTATTGACAGTTGTACTGCTTCAAGCGGAACAGAGCTATGCTTACACGAACCTTGTGCTCTGATTCTCCCGTTATCGGTGACGTTATATTAGGTGTATAAGTTCGCTTCCGCCGTTTTGCAATAGATGGCTGTAGCGGTAAGTGGTAGTTGAAATAAATGGATCATAGATGTCACACAATAAGCTCAGGTATTTGTGAACATAATGCCATCTAAATATTAGTCGATTTGTGTCTGCATCATAAAGTTATTCTCGATTAATATATGTCAGCTCACGAGCCAAATTCTCGTCATTTGCGGGAGGTTTTAATTTTCTGCTTTAATATGAAGAAATCTGCGGCTGAGGCTCATCGGATGCTCTCAAATACCTATGGTCAGGCCACTATTAGTGAAAGAACGTGCCGAAAGTGATTTCAACGCTTCAAGAACGGTGATTCTAACTTCGAAGACCAGCATGGCGGTGGAAGAGGGAAGATTTTCGAAGATGAAGAATTGGAGGCATTACTTGATCAAGACTCGTGTCAAACACAACAAGAATTGGCAGGATCATTGGGAGTGACGCAATCGCACATTTCGAAATGTCTGAAAGTCATGGGAATGATTCAGAAATAAGGAAATTGGGTGCCGTACGAGTTGAAGCCGAGAGAAGTTGAACGGCGTTTGTGTGTTTGTGAACAGCTGCTTGCAAGGCAAAGAGAAAGGGACTTCTGCATCGCATTGTGACTGGAGACGAAAAATGGGTTCATTGCGATAATCCTGAGCGCAAAAAATCATGGGGATATCCCGGCCATGCTTCCACGTCAACGGCCGAACCAAATATCCACGGTTCCAAGGTTATGCTCAGTATTTGGTGGGACCAGCTCGGCGTAGTGTATTATGAGTTGTTAAAACTGACTGAAACAATCACAGGCGATCGTTATCGAACGCAATTGATGCGTGTGAACCGAGCATTGAAAGACAAACGGCTGCAATACAACGAGAGACATGATAAACTGATTTTACAGCATGACAATGCTCGACCCCATGTTCCGAAAGTGGTCAAGACATAAGTGGAAGCTTTGAAATGGGAAGTCCTACCCCACCCGCCGTATTCTCCAGACGTTGCTGCCTCGGACTATTACTTGTTTCGATCAATAGCACACGGCCTAGCTGACCAGCACTTCTGGTCTTATGAAGAAGTGAAAAATTGGATCGATTCATGGATCGCTCCAAAAGATGACCAGTTTTTTCAACGCGGGATTCATATGCTGCCCGGAAGATGGGAGAAAGTAGTGGTCAGCGATGGAGAATACTTCGAATCACAAATGTATAACCAGTTTTTTACAATCAAGCCTCGAATTTCGGAAAAAACGGCGGAAGCAAAGTAATACACCTGATACAATAATTTTTGTCATTTATTTCCATCTCATTTAAGGAAATAAAACATCGCCAATCCTATCCTATTGTTCGATTCTCCAATATCAAATAAATCTCCCACTATTCGGAATGCATTTGATTTCATCTCTAATTCTCAAAGAAAGATATCAAAATTGATTCAAAAATTATTTCAAGAATCAAACTATAACATGTAGGTATTCGAAATTTTTTTGGGTTATAGGGACAGCTTGGTATGATGCATTATCTCCCTTTCCCATTCAATTTGATCACATAAAAAGTTGAAAATAATGAAATGAACATGCCCAAACTGTTAGTAACATTCATTTTCTGGATATGCATATAAAAGCGTATTCAGATACGTTAAACATTCGTAAGAATTTCATCTGCATATTCTAATGATTCATAGAAGATTCTCATTCGAAGATGCCATGCATGTACATAGAATGTTCTCGAATGTAATTCGAATATACTTGGAATATACGATCGTATATTTCGAACATCCATGGAACGTTCATAGTACGTCCTGATGCTACTTGGGATATTACCGATCGTACGTTACAATGAACTCCATACCACCGAATGACAATCATGGCGAATGTTCATAATGCCAAACAAGGAGTCAGTATGGAGAATCATATATTATTTCCATGTTCTTGATATATTTATGAGGTGTACAAATAAGGTTTCCAAAAAATTCAAGATTCATTGGAAAAGAAGTAACGCACGGTTATTCACCGGAATAATCTCCATCGCACTGAATAACCTTCAGCCATCTCTCAGACAACTCGCGGATGCCGTTCGCAAAGAAACTTCCGTCTTGCAAGGTCAGGAATTCAGCGACCCATTTTTCCACCTCTTCAAATGTTTTGAATCGCACGTCAGACAAATCGTTCTGCATTTTCCGAAATAAGTCATAGTCGGATGAGGGTGTCTGGTGAATACGCTGGGTGTAGTACAGCTTCCCATCCAAGCACTAGTAACGTATCCTTGACCGGTTCACCCACATGAGGTCGCGCGCTGTCATGGAACAGTTTTACTGGACGTTTTCCTTTGTCAGAAGATGAACGTTTCCTCTCGATTTCTTGATTCACTCGCAATAATTGATGACAACAGCGATCGGCAGTAACCGTTTGACCAGGTTTGAAGGTCTATAATACAGTACGCCTCCCATATCCCAGCATATGCACAGCATGACTTTGCTACAATGAACATTGCGCTTTGAGGTGGATGTTGTCGGCTCGCCGGGGGGTCAACCCAATGACATCCGTGTTCTGGATTATGAAAATAAATCCACGTTTCATCGCTGGTCACGATTTCCCACAAAAAAGATTCTCTACTACTGTGGGCAAAAAGTAAGATGAATTTTCAATTTGAACTTCGCGGGCTTGACATTTCAGGCTAGTTCTTTTTTTCTCAAGTTGGCAGGACTGTTAATGACATTTGTGACAAATTTCATGTCAATGTCATTATCAGTGATACATTCACGCTTGTGTTTACCAAACGACCAAGAGTGCATTTTTCGATTTTCACAATGTCTGATTTAATTGAGCAGAGAAGTGCAATCAAATTTTGTTTGCGGAATGAAATTTTGACTGCGGAAACTTTGAGAATGTTGCGGAAGGCCTTTGGTGATTCTACCATGTCGCAGAAAAATGTTTGTAAGTGGTACAGAGACTTCAAAGCGGATCGAGAACGTGTTGATGACTTGAAGCGCTCCGGACGACCATCGACGTCAACAGATGACCAACACGTCGATGAAGTGAAGGAATTAGTGCTCAAAACCCGTCGGTTGACTGTTAGAGACCTTACTGATATGATGCGTGAAGCAATTCGTCTAAAAAGACTAGAATTATGGGCCAACAACTCTTGGTTTTTGCATCACGATAATGCAACATCTCATACTGCACTCGTTCTTCGTGACCATTTCGCCAAAAATTCGACGCATATCGTTCCGCAACCACCGTATTCGCCTGATTTGGCTCCGTGTGACTTCTGGCTATTCACAAAACTCAAGAGACCACTCCGGGGAAAGCGTTTCGAGTCGATTGAGGAGATAGAAGCTGAATCGAAGAAGGCACTGATGGCTATACCGGAAAGGGACTATTTAGCATGTTCCGATGATTGGAAAAAACGTTGGCATGAGTGTATTTTATCGAGAGGGCATTACTTTAAAGGGGATGAAATTGATGTAGGAGAATAAATGAAGATTTTTCATTCCACAAACAGATTCACCTTACTTTTTGCTCACAGTAGTATGTTGCTTGTTGTAAAGACTAACACAAATGTTGAGGAGCCTTTTTCTATTTTCTCAAGTCAGAAAGTGTGGTACCCCTTTTGTTCCTCTCTAAATCTTGCCCATTGCTTTTAAACGATGAGAAACAGTTTTTTGAGTTACTCCAAGCTGTTCCGAAAGTTGTTCCTCCGTCTGACAAGAGTTTTCATATAGCAACGCTTGCAGTTCCTGATCGTCTACCTCCACAGGAGATCCGGTGCGTTCACGGTCACTAACGTCGAAATCACCTTATTTGAATGGCTCATGCCAATACTCTGTGATGTGATATCTCGTCACAAAGAGAATCGCGGGGTGGCGCCGCGCGCCATCGCAAGAGTTGTCATGTCATCTGCGCACACTTTAGTTCGCTAGACAGAACACTGCTGTCGCTCGCTCACATGGGGATCGAGAACACGTTTCCCCTCCTCAACCAATCTCGACCTCCTCTAATCCCTGTCCTTCTATGATTCGTCGAGGTTTCCTGTCCCGAGGAGGCAATGCCATCTGCCACGAGGTGATACGGCGGTCCCTTACTGCCGGAGGACGATCCACCAATCATGGGAGTCCATCTTCTCTCACCCCAGGCCAACCAACAGCGGAGGAAGGAACGCCCTCTATCGCCCTTTCGCCAAGGCCGTCAACCCGGAGGAAAGAAGCAGGACGCATGCTCCGTTCAACATGCCCCTAGAAGACAAGAAGAAACGGACGAGAGAGACGACCCGAACCCCGACACTTCCCGTCACTCTCACCTGAGAAAAATCAGCCGATTGGAGAAGGACAGAACCCCCGTCCCACCTATACCGACACTCACCCAACGACCAATCAGAGACTATCACCGCCTGAACCAATGAAACGAGCTCAACAGGCGGGCTCCAACGGAAAGGCACCGACGGGGTTCCGTTTATCATTTTGCGAACTGACCCGTCGGTGAAGAAGAAAAAAAGGCCATCTTGGATTCTCACTTCTCATGTGACCAAGCTATAGCGACGTTTGCGAGAAAACTTTTTTTTTGAAAAATCTTGGAATACGGTGAGTGTACGGTGCCACTGGGGCTTGAATCTGGATTGAATATTGGCATCCGCATCCGCCAAATTATTGTTCCGGAGTGAGAGTGCCAGGGTGGTGGATTTTTTCGGTGAAGTATCGGGTCAAAGTTTTCCTTCTCGTGGCATCCTCCACGTGCTCCCTCGTTTGAATTTCCCTCCGCCCGTAGTGTTTGTTCCCTAGAATCACCCCCTCGTCCGATTTCGCCCACCCTCGTGTACTATTTTATGGTCGCGGTGTTCCTGAGTCTTCCCTTTATTTGATTAATGTGAACGGCTTTGTCCGTGTAGAGTTGTCCCTTGCGGTCGTGCCCTCCGTATTTGCTCGTTTCCCTGTGTTCCCTTGACTTCTTCCACAAGTTCAACCACTATCGTATCGCCTTTTCTCACGACCAGGTCGTGTAATTTGTATGGAATTATCAAAATATATGTAAACGTGGTAACACGTGTTGTAACGTGGTGGAAACACGTTCCAAAGTTCATTGTTTGAAGCTCCGAACGGGAGCCTACTGGCCAGGAAACCAGCCATTGCGAGTCCCGGACACACCCTAGAATAAGAATGTAAGACACCAATAGCGGATTATTTCTGAGGTAATCGAGGGCACGGGAAGCATCACCCCGGATTCTTTTCCCGACGATGGGTCTCCTAGTGAAGGACGTCCTCGCGGAAGGCAAGGAGCTTTAGGACCGATCTATGGGATGGTTCCGTAAACGGAAAAATTCGGCGCCGATTCTACAGCTCTCATAATCAATGGCGAGATCAACGTGGGTTACGCCAGTTTGTTCACGGGCCACCAGGACGGACTTTCCTGCAATACCCGAGTGAATACCGAGGGAAAAATAACTTGTTATCTGCTCAGAACGACAAGAACAACAACAACATCTAAACAAAACACACGAACTATATTTGTAATTCATATATTACCAGATCGAACGTCAATAGTTCGTTTTGTTTTTTACGAAACTATGATGATTAAGGCCTTGAGATCGGTATTTATGAATTATCGCGGTGGAAAAGAATTCAAGTCTTCGATCAAGAACAATCGAAACGTACTATCTAACGAGATAATGGAAGATTCACACATTTTACACGCATATTTATAAACTAAACAATACTTTTCCGATACGGGGAAGCGTTCATTCAAATAACTGTTTGCAATGATTTTGTATGCAGTTCTAAATCAAATCATGTTGTAAAGAATATATACACATATGTTATGTGTGTGTATGTATATGTATATATATATATATATATATATATATATATATATATATATATTATAAGTTATACTGAACAAGGTTTAGATATCCATTGAAAGTTATTTGTATGTTGTCCAGTTTATTTCGGTGCTTGAAGA
Source organism: Gonatopus flavifemur (assembly GCA_018340375.1). NCBI lineage: Eukaryota > Metazoa > Arthropoda > Insecta > Hymenoptera > Dryinidae > Gonatopus > Gonatopus flavifemur. The sequence continues at coordinate 44,729 of JAFFJZ010000067.1, forward strand.
ATTGTTTTCGAATTCAAAAAAGAAGAGAAACGAAGTGCACTAATTATAGATAGACAATAAAAAGAATATCATAATAATGCGATAAAAGAGCAATGCCGTTATCTAAATCTGTTGATCACAAGAACAGTAAATTTCTTTATAATTCAGCTGAAGGTGTAGTTGGAATTGAATGGAAAAATTTATGCAAACTCGCATATACGAAATAGAGTGAAAACTCGTAATGAATGAGAATTTCTGTATCCGGCATGAATGGTGCGTGAAAAGGGAAAGAGTAGTCAGAGTAATATCTTACATGGCATTGACAAATCCTTGAGATTGTGTTCCGGAATATTAGCGGAGGTGATTTGTTTTTCTTTCTTGCCAGATAATTTTATACTTATTTATTGTTATTTATGCAATTGTTGTTCAGAGCGTGTAGGATATAATTAGATATAAGTTCCCCCGAATGGATGGATGCGTGCGAGAGTGGCGAGTTCAGCGGGCCTGCCGATGCCTTGTTAAATTTCTTTCCCAGCGCTCGAGGGCAGCATCGATCAGTGGATCGATAATTAGGTCAAAAGCGCAACGCGACTTATAAAGTCACGGGAACAGGGACGAAGGCAACGGCGCCACGCTGTCTCGTCACTCGTATTCTGGCCGGCGTATCGAAGCGACGAAGCTTAGAAAATTGATTAATTAACGTGGTTCCGCCACGTGTACGACAGTGAATTGTCTTTGATAGCGGTGAGCCGAAGGTTTTTTTTATATAAGCCAGTGTGTCCGGGAAGTAGATTGTGCCCCTATCTTTTGTTTTTTTCTAAATGAATCTATATGTACATCTGTTCCGGAGTGAATTCGTGCACCGAAATTATACGTCCACGAGATAAACTAATTGGACTGATTGATTTTGGAACCCCGACCACCCTCCCCTCACCCTCCGGCTACCGGTAAGATCGATCCGATTTACTTATACCCTAATTAGGAACCCCAGGTGGAAAATTAAATTCATAGTGGAGACGCTGAGCATGGGAGTCAGATAGCTTTGTTAATTTGTTAAGTTGCTGACTTCCCTGCAACACGTTTCACGCTATAGTGTTCAACCTCAGTTCGAAATTTTACATTTTTGGTAATCAAATTCAACTCACCCCCTCTCCCTGAGCTTCCCCTTATCCCTGGACCCCTTCATAATCATCGTGGACATATTACTTGTTCTCCTTCAATATATTTCAGGTGCCGCTGTTGGTAATAAATATCCACGACGGGTGTCGTGGAGGCGCTCAACACCTTATGCGCCTTTGTGTATGGGTTCAGGAGATACCCATCACAACTCACATGTACTTTTAGATACAATGTTGTCTCCAAGAACAGAACATATCGATTCATACGCTTTCCCAACGCTTCTTCCTTCATAGAATCCATAGCGAATGCAGTGTCTAATGAATAGCTTATTGGTCTGCATGTTCGATTCACAGAATTTCTAGGGTATGTTCATGACTCCTTCACGTTTCGATGCTACATATCAAGCGTCATCTGACATAAGTGAGCGGGACCTTTGGATTAATTCAAAATAGTTGTTATGATGCAAAATCGAAGTGTCCCAAAACTGATTCGTACACCTAATATGAGGGAGAGATATAACAGGGTGTGACAGAGTGTGAGGGATTGAATGACTGCTGTTCGATATATCGATTTTTCAAAGTGATTCTCACGCCCAATTCATATTTGTTCAATAGCAATCGAATAGTCACATAGAACTAACAAAAACTCTTTCCACCCAACAGGGGAAAAAATTTCTTCCACAGTTCCTCATCAATGGAATGAAATTCGTATGGAACTCCTATCAAGTTATGAATCAAACGTGGTATGAATTCCATTACAATCGGCTGACCAGGAATGCGAATACAAGTCGCAAAATTACAATTTTCGATAACATGTTTCCTGTTCCCCTCTCGGTTCTTCGGGAAAATCAGGTTGAAACTTGTACGGGATCACTGTAGGAACTGTATATACCTGTGATGGAGATCTAATAACGATTGGTCAATAAATACAGAAGATATCTGCATAATGGCAGCATTCACGGAATTTCGAGATTTTCTTTCGAAGTTCAGTGCTTACGCTCTTCTTTCCTAAATTTCGATTCGCCTGAAACTTATATCACACGATCAACATCCCATAGATTGACTATGCCCATGAGGCAGGTTAGATTGGTGTCAGAGCAGGATTTTTTTGAAATCTTGCAGACAAGTAGAAGGTGACAAGTTATTAATTATGACGTATGAAATTTTTGCGGAAACTCATATCCAAGGGTGAACATCCCCCTTCGATGTATACCGACACAAGGTGGATACGTGCGGCTTCTCATCGTTTGAAAAAATTCTCTGTTCCTGTGTTCACGTAAGAATAGATGAAATGGTTCCACGTGAAGTATCTCGAAGAATCCTCAAACCTCGTGGAAAAGTACTCCCTTCCCCTCACACTACAAGTCAAGGACAAAAGACTGGAGCAAATCTTGGAACGTCTTGATGATATGGATAAAAAAGGGAGAGAGATACAGAAGAAATAAAAAAAGGACTCCGAAAACAAATTACATATGGAAATTGATGAGTTACGTAGAGATGTTGGTGGCAAGATCCAAGAACTGAAAGAGAGAAATGCACAACTCCGGAATATCTGCGGAGAGTCAATAGAACGCGAGAAGAAAAAAAACGCTCTCTTCGTCACAAGAGAGCAAAAAACTATACAATGACGAAATATACATTGAAGACGATCACACGGAAAGAGAGCGGCTCATCACATACCAAGGGTGATGTTCAGCTCGTGACATCACCAGAAATGGAGGAACTGCTCCTGCACCCCATATCAAGGTCGTGGCGGACAGACAGTTGTATATGGGCGTTTCCACGAAAAGTGTCACATTTTGTGAAGAAAATTAGAAAAAAACATAATCAGTCACACCTCTCAAACTTTTCCCCCACATTATATACATCTATTGAAGTTGATTTTTCAATGTTGTGCTCAACCCCCAGCTTGCGCATGGTCTTGACAAATTATTTCAGTTATTGAATTGATAAATCTTGTTCGACATTAAATCATCAAAGAACGGCAGACCATGAAAACTTTATTTCCATTCACACATGTTCAGGATATTTTTACTCATGTATGAATGATTTTGACCCATGAGGAGAATATTTAACAGGTATGTTTCGAGAAATAATGATGATTCATTCTGTAAAAATCTCAATTCCAATATCAAAATAATAGTCAACTTATCATCGATTATCCATCACAAGACTCATTCATTATTTCCTCGATTCTAGAATATATGAATGACAGAAGAATGAAAAAGTCTCATAATATAATCATACAAATATGATTATAAGGAAATTTCACTATAAGCAATAGGAGAAAATTCCATGTCCTGATGTCTGTTTAGAATTTCTTCAAAACATATTAAGAGTCATACTGAATTTGGATTAATATTGTATCAAGAATTGATCCAACATGAACCTGATGAAAAACTCTTTTCCTCAAAAGCTAAAATTCTCACCCAAGTATGATCTGTAACATCGTAGCTTCCGATACTTGGAGGTTGAATACTTCAACAATTTCTGGAGCACATCTTTGTCCTTCACAGAGCATTTCTGTGGAGCCCAATACTGATAAACAATCCACAGAAATCGACCCTAAGTAGATACGCGCGATCCCCACCTCTATAAGTGCGGGACGGGACATTCCGGCTCTAAATCTCTAATAACTTTTGCGCGTAACGCAATAACGAAACAAGCCTTGGTATACTCCTTCTCCCCAACATAATGCTTGATTTCATGGGACTTCTCAAGATGTGCTTTGAAAACTCAAGCAGTGAAGTGAGATATTTGACCGGGCATTTTTTTGGCAAAATCGTAATTTTCGATTTTTTGTGGTCGACTACTTCATTTATGTGTGAAGTAGAAGCTTACTATTTCCCATAGCGGCTGTCTCCATGAATGACTGGGGCTGCAGGTGGTGAGGCGGGCAAGGGTCAGGAGGCTAGGAGGGGATGGGTCGGGGGACGCGTTCTAGTGACGGATGGGTGAGGGGTTTACGGGGCGTATCGGGGGCACTCCACCCGGATGTGACCGGCTTGGCCACATCCCCAGCAGAGCACCGGGGATCTGATGGAGGGAGGGAGTGGTTCTAGGCCAGGGAGAGGGAGGAATCTGGTGGGACATGAGGGATGGGATGGGGTTAGGATTTCAAAATATGAGATGACATGGCAGGAAGTATCGGGGGTGAAATCGGGTTTTCGCGCCGGAGCTGTTGCTTTTGGGATCATGCTGTGAGAAAAGAGAGAGAGGATGGTAGAGGCGCACAACAAGAGGCACTGTCGTCTGGCGCTTGCACTTACCATGGGGCCCAGTGCTGAGTGAATTGCAGTCGAAATTCCAATGCATTCCAAATCAACACTCGACTCTATTCAGGAGCACTAAGATCGTTCACCTAAGTAAACTTCCCGAACCTGAACCTAGTCAATCATTACTATTTACAAAACGAGTGACTGAGATCAGCAGCCCGCATCTTCTACTACCGGTTGCATAAGGAATTGAAAAGAACAATTTTCTCCGAACGAGAACAACCTGCATCAATTTATCCTGAGGAGCCAAACGACCCATTCGCCTATGCGGCGAGGAAACGGAAGACCAAACCAACCAACCGATCAACCTGAGTTGTCCAGGGGATGGAACCAGAGCTGGTAGAAATGAAACCCTTTCACCTTCCTTTGGTGAAGTCACGCGGTCACCGGATTTTCCTCTTCCTATTTTCCGCCTTCTTCTGATCTCCTATACCGTCGTGACCGTGAATAACCTCCCACGGAGGAGAGAGGGTGGAATCTAGGAGAAAGCGGGTCTTTCTGGGGAGTCTCACGGTTTTCCGGGGCCGTAGGGTCATGGGGTAGGTCCTTTTGAGGGTGTCTGGGGAGGAGTCATCCGGGATTCTTGGGACTTAGGTTTGAGGAAGGGCTCCACTGGGCGAGTAGTAGGGTTTCAAATCGACTATATAGAATCGACCAATTATCTGTCCTTATTCGTCGGTCAGCTCAAGCAAGCTAGGGGAACCGACGCCGGTTATCGTATACGCCGGAGACCTGTATACCTTTTCGCTAACTTTGCAGCGAAATGCTGCGTAGCATCCAATAAGACGAAATTCCATTTCATAACTTTTTTCCCTCCTCGATAAGCAATCCCTCTCTCCTCCTGCCCCTCCTCCTGTTTTTGTGATATCGCGATTGACGTTTGAAAGCCTCGTCTAGATGCTGGCTGACGATATCACGGAGGGCTGAAATACGGGATATGTGATCTTTCCGGTCCCCAAGGTCAGAATGGGTAGGGAGGTCTCTGAGGGCTCCTCGGAACCCTTCCACGATTCTACGATAGGACCAGGAAGGGCGAGGATTGAAACCATAATCAAGGAGGGCAGGGCTAAAGTGGGTAGACGAATGAACCGCAGTATCAGAGGCCATTCGAAAATCCGGGAGGTACTCATCCCAATCTCGATGAGCCCAATCAAGGTGAGCCCGGAACATTGTTTTCCACACTCGGTGCACCCTTCCTGTCGCATGCCATGATACGTCAGGTATTGGGTCATATCCCGATTGGCAAACTCGGTTCCATTATCGGTGGTCAGGATTCCCGGAGCGCCGTGGCGATTCACGATCATATCGCTGAATCTTGTGAGAAGCAATTCCGCGTTGGCGATTCACATAGCAGCCTCTATATACATGGAGGCTCACATAGAAGCCATAGTCACAACCTCTATCGCTTCTGGTAATGAATCCAGACATACGAAAAGGTATTCATTCCCAAGCTTACTCGGTGGTAAGGGGCCCATGATATCGGCTGGTACAACGTTCCACGCCTGCGTAACTCCCCGGAAGCCCATCATGCCAGGAGGTCCCAGTTGTGGGACCTTAGTCTCCTGACATACCATACAACCCTGGATGTACCTCTTAATATTCCCTGTCCACTCGTTTGTACGTCTCTTTGATACCGAAGTGGCCTGCATCCGGGGCATCATGAAGGTCTCGGGAACGACCAATTCCCTTCCGTTCAAGCCGTCCATAGCTTGACTAACCAGTAGGTCTGGACGCTTGACGTAGATTCGGCTGTCCACGATCCTCCAGTTGGGATGGTGCCGAGGGTGGGACTGCAGGTCATGATACCTTGGCGTGTACCAATCTGTTGAGGTGTCATTTGGGGCGGGGCGATTTGTGGGTCGGAGGTTCGTGGAGTGGAGGGCCCAAGTGCTGATGGAGTAGGCATCTTCTTCGTGCATCCGTGACAGAGCGTCCAGGGCATGATGAAGGGCACCTTCCTTGTGCACTATATCAAAATCATATTCCAGGGTTTCTGAAGCCCATCGAGCCAATCTCCTCGATGTATTATGAAGTGAATGTAGCCACTTCAAACCCGCATGGTCGGTTATAACGATGGAGTGATAACCTTTCAGGTATTCACGGAATTTCTTCATCACCCATACAACGGCCAAATATTAGGGTGGGCCCAAAAACTAAAATTTTTGAAATCCGGGACTTAATAGTGCGGGAAAGACGGTCTAGAGGAACACAAATCGAATGAAAAAAAAATCATTCAAATCGGTCGACATTTGACCTTTGTGCATCGAGCTTGAAGTTTTTCAGTTTTTACAATTTTTGGCGAATGCAATATATTTTCTCGGAAAAGTTTATATTTCATTATTCAGTGTCAGAGAATGATTGTCAAGCATACAAACATAGTTAATAGTGTTGGATTGATGTATAAATAAATGAATAAATGAATAAATATATATATATATATATATACACATAATATACACACATACATACATATACGCAATATAGAAGTTTTGTGTGTGCACCGTATGCGTAAGTTCTCGTATTCGTTGTGGACATGCTGATCATAACTATACTGCTCAGATATTCGGATCGACTGCTCACCTCACTCACGTGACGCGAACGGCACAGAAATATACGAATACCTAGGGAATTCGGTCCCTCCGAAGAGATGGAGTCCTCATAGGGATATCCATCCTCGTATGAGGCCCCATGAATAGACCCGTTCAGAGGGCTCGGTATCGGTTGGGCTACGGGGAATCCTAGGGATCTCCCGAGTCCACTCTCCATTCCAGTGAACTCGGGTGTTCGCCGTGAAAGAGGAATGAGATCTTTCAAAGGGTGCTTCCTATGGAATTTCGTGTCTGTCCGCTGGGATTTGGGGGGAGCTGTCTCTGTGAACCGCGCTCCCCGGAGTTGTTTAGGTCATTTATCTCCACAGCCGTTGGGTTAGAGAGATTCGGATGGGTGGGCGGTGATGCTGCTGATTCCTTGAAGTTCGGAGAACCTCAGTCAATGTCTCTTTGCGGTAGGGGTAGGTCATCATCCCCATGGAGTATCGAAGGGGTGGAGGATTGGGGTGAATTTTCCGGTCTTGGACTCTGCTGGGGTTGGTGTGCAGGTAATTTATGTTCGGGGGTAGAGGCGTGTTTCAGGGTCGACGAGGGTGTACTACCAGAGGTTGGGCGAACCCTGGTCGCCGTTCTTTGTTCAGTTCTCCTCGTCTCCCCTCTTAGGGGAGTGATTGGAGCTGCGAGGGGGGCCACATTGCTTCGGAGAGTGCCCACATCTCCCACAGCGCCAACATTCTACTGGTTCCTCTGGATCATTGGGGTTAATCTCAGAATCCTTCCGATTGGGTCTGGGGGAATTGTTCCGGGAATTTCCATGGGACTTATAGGGAGGATCATCAGGGGGTTCGGGATTGAACATAAGTGGCATAAGTTTTCGGATAGGAGATGATGGTGAGGGCGGACTTGCTCGTGCAAACCTTCTGTGTTTCGGTGGAGGGGGTGTAGGGAGGGTAGCTGTCGTCGCATAAGCAGGTCATGGGGTTTCTCGGGGGGAGGGGGTGAAGGAGGAGGTGCCTTTTTTTTTAGGTTCCTTCCAGGGTTTTGTTGGGCCAGGGGTTCCTGGGGATATTTGGGGTATCGAGGGAGATTCCAGGGATGCTGGGGTATGGGAATTCCTAGGCCGAGGTTTCTTCGGCTTGTACGCCAATTCAGAAAGGGCTAACTGTGAAGTGGGGATTTGGATGGGGACTTCCTGGGGCCAGAGGGATCTCTCGATTTCAAGGGCTTTTATTTCCATCTGTTCGTAAGTATGAAACGTGGTCCCCATCATCTGACAACGGTATTCTGGACGCATGTGATCCAGCGCCAGAGTTAGCTGTTCTGTCAGAGGGTGACAGTGTCTCATGCTGGACCACGAAAGCTGCATGCAGTTTATGTAGTCGGCAGGTGGTTCAACGAGCCCCTGAAACCGAGTGACAGCTTGGAGTCCCAATCTTCCCTCGTAATCAGTTGAACCGAACCTGAATCGGGAGGCCACACAAAATGGATCTGAGCTCGTAAACGAGACTCCCTTAATGCGAAACCATTGCAATGCAATATTTTCAAGAATGGTCAGCATCGAATTGAGGACCTCCGAATCGGAGAAATGAGTCATGGCCCAGTATACATCCAATCTCAAAAGGAATCCCTTGGGATCGCCGTCTAATCCTGAGTAGGATAGACGCCAGTCCCGGGCAATAGCAGCCAGATTATTTCGAGTTGCTCCCGCAGGGACATATGGGATCATATGGGATGGGTTGGTAATGGGGGAGCGAGGGATAAGAAGTTTGGGTCATGGCATACTGGGATGTAATCGGAGGTTGCAAAGTGACCTGCTGGTGCCAGTGAGGGGTTAGATGTAGGTTGTTCGGGGCTTGGGACGAGGTTATCGGTGGAAAGTCCGCGGGAGAATTGAGAATACAAGGGCTGGGTGGAAATGGACGCTATCGTAGAGAATGGGGCATTGGGGAATGAGGGCTGGGTCCCGGGTATCGAACTCCCAGGGTTATCTATATAACAACAGGGCTGGCCCAGCTTGGTGCCGAGAGAACTATCAATTCCATAGGTAGGGACGGTCATGTGGATTGTCACGGGGATATGGCTCACTCTTGTGGCCCCCGGTTGAGAGATGGAGAGAGGTCGCGCGATTGGCGCCGGGGAATGGCTTCCCGAGCCATATTGGATGGTCATTGGGGCCGAAGGGGAAAAATCACTGAGATTCACGGTGTGATCAGGAGGAGTGGTCGAAAAGTATTGGGGGTGTGTGACTAGGGGTGGACTTTGGACTGTACTGATTCGGAAATCATTCTTGTTGGTGGGAATGATTCGCCTATGGGGATTTGAAGTGATCGGGGTGGTAATCGGGGGCCTAGTGTCGCCGTTCACTGTTCTCGTCGTGGTTGAGAAGGTGGTGGATGATATCGCATGGGACGTGGGTATATGCTGGGAATTTCAGGCCGATTCGACATGGGTGGAATCGTGAGTGTGCTCTGATCACAGCTCAAAAGGGAGGGTATCATTTTCGGGGATGTCTCTAACGGGTTCAGAGGGTGTGGGGTTCGGAAAAGATTCGGGCTCAGAAAGCCTGAGTTCCGGGGACAAATCATCCATCGGCCAGTGGGTGGTTCTGTCCCCTCGTGTCCGTTGGTAATAGCGATGGGCCCGATCCTTCTTCCCCTCAATAGTTCCCGCACAGTTTAGGGAATGACTCACTAGGAGAGCTACCAATTTTTCCGAGGCAAGGGTGTTGATCCATGAATGATCATAGGATCTTCCACGTGTGACCTCTAGGGAGGGTTCAGGAGTGTCCATTTTCACTCAAACCCCAAGAAAATTTCCAGAAGGTCTGATGTCCAGGTTCCAATTTTCTCCGAGAAGTAAGAGAAATTCCAATCTCTAAAGCCCGCCAGAAATCGACTTTCGATTATCAAATTCCACTCGAGGGAATTTTTATCATCAAACCAAAAGAGGGCTCCACTATCTTCTTGCGGAACGAACCCGATTATTTCGTGAAATTATTGTCCGCTACCTCCCCGTGGATGATTGCGGGTCTTCCAGGGGGATATTCATGATACCTGTCCTTGATATCCTTTTTATCCATCCCTGGTAGTATCTGCTTCCTTTACGTGGTGGGGAGGATAAGTATCTCAGAGTAGGATCTTTTTTTTTGAGTGGAATGAACTACTCAAGAGAAAGAATACAGACTGAGAAAAACGAAATCATCCTAATGCCAGAAACATCGGGAAAAACGGGAGGAAAGCAAGGGGAAACTACCTTCCTCGACATGTTTCAATACTTCCCGAGGAAATGAAACCTTTCCCTAACCTGGAATATTATGTAACAAAAACGAACGAACAAATTAATAAATACATGATGGCGCTCTCTCGGGTAAAATATTCCGGAGGTGAAGTAGTCTTCCGTTCGGATCTCCGAGTGGAGGCTGCTCGAGGAAGCTTCATCAGCAAAGAACGAAAACCGGAGAATAGGATAGGGAAAAGAACCAGCATCCTTCGAGTCGGAGCGTGGAATGTTAGATCACTGAGGCAAGCGGGAAAATTAGAAAATTTGAAATTAGAAATGAATAGGTTGAATATAGACGTAATGGGGATTAGCGAAATGAGATGGCCGCAAGAGGGTGATTTCTGGAGTGGGGATTATAGAATAATTCATACAGGATCAAAGAACGGTCAAACAGGTGTAGGAATTGTAATGCATAAAAGAGTAGGGAATGGAATAGAAAATTATTTGCAACATAATGAGCGTGTAATGATGATTAGAATCAGAACAAAACCGGTAGACACAGTCATAGTCCAAGTATACATGCCCACATTTGCATATTCGGAGGAAGATATTGAAAAAACGTACGAAGAAATAGGAGAAGTGATAGAATATGTGAAGGGAGGAGAGAATTTGATAGTGATGGGGGATTGGGATGCGGTAGTAGGACAAGGGAAAGAGGATAACATAATAGGAGATTTTGCGTTAGGGAAGAGGAACGATAGAGGACAACGTTTAGTCGAATTTTGTGAAAATCATAAGATAGTTATCACAAACACTTTATTTGGAAATCATCCAAGGAGAATCTACACTTGGAAAATGCCAGGAGATACAGCAAGATACCAAATTGATTACATATTAGTGAAACAAAGATTTAGAAAGCAAGTGAAAAACTGTAAAACTTATCCCAGTGCAGATATAGATAGTGGTCATAATATGTTGATGATGAAATGTTGTCTGAAATTCAAATCTCTGAAGGAGAAAAGGAAAATGCAGAAAAGATGGAATTTGAAGAACCTCAAGCAAAAACAAACACATGAGGCATTCGAGAAAATGTTGGATGGAAAATTGGGAGATCAAAAAGAGAAAGACTTGGGAATGAAGAGGAGATGGACAAAGATGAAGGGGAATATGAGAGAATGTGCGGATAAGACTGTGGAGAATAATGGAGTAGAACCCAAAAACCCATGGATAACAGGAGAAATTTTAGAATTGATAAATTAAAGAAGAAAATACGAGAATAATAATAGCCAAGAAGGCCAGCAACGATACGTATCATTGAGAAATAAGATAATAAGAGAATCAAGGAAAGCAAAAGAATAGTGGTTGGAAGAGAAATGTCAGGAAATTGAAATAAGATTGCATTTGGGAAAAATAGATGAAGCATATAGGATTATTGAAGGATTTCTCAGACAAATGAAATCTAGAAGCAATAAGATTAGAAACTCTCTGGGACGACAATTAATGAAAACGAAAGAGAAAATAGAACAGTGGATCAATCATTTGGAAGACTTGTACAGAGGAAACGATGATATAGCACTTTCAGAAAAGGAGGAGGATGTGTATGAGGAAGAATTGAGAGATTCGATATTGAGATCAGAATTCGACAAGGCTTCGAGAGAATTGGAAAATAATAGAGCGCCAGGCATAGATGGCATAAGTGCGGACCTTATAAAAGCCTCCAGTGAAGGAACTCGTGACGCACTGTTTGAATTGATTACAGATATGTACGGAAAAGGAGAAGTACCGGAAGATTTCCAAAAGAATAAAATTGTCGCTATTTGTGCCCGAAAAAACAAGGGGCAGACAAATGCGAGAACTACAGAACGATCAGTTTAACTTCACATGCTTCGAAGATACTGACCAAAATTATATACAGGAGGATGGAAAATAAAATAGAGGGTAGATTGGCAGGAGATCAGCTTGGTTTTAGAAAAAATAGGCGAACGCGAGAAGCAATTTTAGCACTTAGGGCAGTGATAGAGAAAAGAATAGCGCTGAAGAAATCTGTGTACATAGGTTTTGTAGATATACAAAAGGCTTTCGATAAGGTGGACTGGGAGAAGATGTTTGCGATCCTGAAGAAGGTGGGAATAAATTATAAAGAGAGAAGAATGATATACGAATTATATGAGAATCAAAGTGCTAAAAATAGACATAGAGGGTCAGGAAGGGGAAGCACAAATAAGAAGAGGGGCGAGACAAGGATGCTCATTATCGCCACCAATTTTCAATTTATATATAGAAGAAGCAATGAACGAAGTGAAGGAGGAAATTCAATCGAAATTACAGATTCAGGGAGAAAATATAAGTATGTTGAGATTCGCGGATGACATAGCTATACTTGCCACGAGTAGTACTGAGTTAGAAAATATTCTCAACACTATGAGAACAATATTATTGGAAAACTATTGTATGAATATAAATAAAGACAAAACAAAATTCATGATGTGTACAGCAGCGAAAACAGCTAGAAGAACGAAAATCAAAATAGATACCGAGACAATTGAACAGGTGAAAGAATTCAAATATCTAGGAAGCATAATTACAGAAAACGGCAAAAGCGAAAGAGATATAAGAGCAAGAATAGCACAAGGGAAACAGACTTTTCACCAAAAGAAACAGTTATTATGCTCAAAAAATATAAGCTTGGAAGTGAGGAAGAAATTCTTGAAAAGTTACGTTTGGAGCACAGCATTATATGGTTGCGAAACTTGGACAATGGGGAAAATTGATCAACGAAGACTTGAAGCTTTTGGAATGTGATGTGATAGGAGGATGCTCAGAATAAAATGGATAGACAAAGTCAAAAATGAAAAAGTACTCGAGCAGATAAATGAAGAAAGAAATCTTTTGAAACACATCGTGAAAAGAAGAAGCAATTTTATAGGACACACATTACGGCACGAGAGTTTATTGAAAACAATATTGGAAGGGAAAATGAATGGTAAAACCGGTAAAGGTAGACCTAGAGCAAGTTACATGAAGCAAATCGTACAAGACAAGGGATGTAGTAGATATATAGAAATTAAACGTTTGGCGGATAATAGACAGGGGTGGAGGGTTTCATCAAACCAGTCATAAGACTGATTACTTCATGATGATGATGATTGTCCGCTGATGGAGGATTTGAAAACCTTTGTTCCAAAAAGAAGAAAAAATTTTATTTCGTTCATTGCCCCCTTTTGTAAGTAACTGAGATCGGGGAGTATTGACGTAACCAGCAAACAAAAACGAGATATTATTTTCATCAACACTCCAACGCGGAGTTTCTATGCAGGACAAAAATTTGGAATTTATGTAACAAATTTAATGTTCATCCTCAAACAGTTCAAAACTTTTCACTGAATTTGTAACGAATCCCTAAGGATTAGAATACCTCTGTATGTTTATGAACATCTCTGAAAACTATGACCACTGTTGAAATCCTCTGAAAACTCCAGAGATTTTCAATATTCCCATTAAAATTGTCGAGTAACATGGAAAGGGATTAATTCTCAAAATTCATTGGAATAAAATCCGAGGATGAATATTGATTCGTATTGTCCTTCCAAAACTCTCCATGCGTAATTCTTTCCACATTTTTGAATATATTACCACCTAATGCATATTCAATATTTCCACCGGGAATATGGGAGTAGTTTCTATTGAATCGATGCTATGAAAAATATAACCGGATATGAACAAAAAAGAATACCAGTTCCAACGCTTCACTATACTGAAAGCAAGTCGAAGTTTCTTACGGGGTCAGGGTGGAAACAGAGGGATTATCAGTTCCTTTTAGGGAGTCTAATCGGGAAAAACAAGAAATCTTGTCGTATCTGTTACGGTTTTGTGGGATTCAATGAGCGCCCCAAGCTCAAAACGAAACACAAAAAAAGACAATTGCATAGGGAATAAGAATTCTCCGAGGTATGTATATTGTACAAAAATATCTGTATATATGTATATTAGGGTGTGTCAAAAAAAAATTTTTTCTCATTCAAGGGGCTTAAACTCTTCATCCCGACCCCAAACTGAACCTCCCGAAACCTCAGGTCTCTAGTTTCAAATTTAGAGGTCGCTCAAACGAGTTTTATATTCCGATTTTACTGCCAGTTTGAAAAGTCACCTAATATATGGCATTTCGGCATTTTCTGGAGAAAATGCGCTGCCAGGCACAATTTTGAAGATATGACGATGAACTTGAGCTCAAAATACTCGTAAGGGATCCATCTTCGATGGTGATCTACCCCTTTTTCCGTCAGAAGAGTGTTTGACGTTTTTCACAAAGGGTGAAGTTCACAAAACACGTGTGAAATGGAAATAATAATAATGAAACGAAGTGAAACCGTACAAAGTATCGGCAAAATGTTATTGACTAGTATTTTCACGTGGAAAAGGGAACATTAGATGAGTCAAGAATTTTCAGTATGATTCAGTGACAGCCAGCAACCCCCATCTAGGGGTGAGAAATGGATTTTCCTCAAAAGAGGAGTTGTTTTCTCAAACCAGACGGGATATGGAAGAGTTTGCATATAGATTCATGGAATGCTGAGGAGTGTACAAATTTGCAATAAGGAAACCTTGCGGAAAAATTGTTTGTGAACAAATTATTCAAACGAATTGAAGAAAAAATTATTCCAAGTGAAACCTGATATCGCCTTCCTATATTTCAGGACGATTTTTTTCCGTAGAATCGAATAGCGGTATCAGCTTTTACGTGGAATGATTTTTTCTGTAATTTGTTTGAATAATTTTTTCATGAAAACTTTTTTTCAAGGTTTTCTTATTGCAAATTTGTACACTCCTCAGCATCCCATGAATCCATATGCAAACTCTTTCATATCCCGACCGGTTTGACGGTGGGCTGGAACAGGGGTAATCCATATCTAAGAATTGTTTATCATTTTTCTAAAACAAACACAGGGTCCAATATGACAATGTTATACATATTTTCAGTACGAGTTTTTCCATAGGATCGAATGGCGGTAGTGATGAGCGGTATCTGGAAATATCGATATTTTTTATAGAAATTTTGTCGAGTTTATATTGAATTTCATAAAATATCGATAAAAATTTGATAAGAATTTTATATTGAGAATAGATATTGTGGAATATCGCCCATTACTGAATTGCGGTATCAGTTTTTACGTGGAATAATTTTTTCTGTTCTATTTACATGATATTGTTTCAAAAAATTTTTTCCAAGGTTCTCTTATTGCAACTTTGTACACTCCTCAGCATTCCATGAATCCATATGCAATCTTTTGCATATCCGTCTGGTTTGAAAAAACAACTCCTATTTTTGGGAAAATTCGTTTCTCACCCCTAGATGAGGGTTGCTAGATGTTGCTGAAGTTTGAATCGTTTCTAAAACCGAAACGAAAATCCAAACTCATGGGATCTAACGAGTCATCTGTATTTATTCCCTCGAATTGACTCTTTGTCACGGGAACATCGATTTAAGAATGTACTGCAAAATTTGGGTCCTCCAACAGCTGAATATTCTGTTTATTCGATTACGAATTCGTTTCAAAAAAATGATTCGAACTTCAGCAACATGGTTGCTAGCTGGTACTGAATCATACTGAGAACTCTTGACTCATCTAATGTTTCCTTCTCTACGGGAAAATACAGGTTAATAACATTCCGTCGATAGTTTGTACGGTTTCACTTTGTTTCATCATTATTATTCCCACTTTACACGTGTTTCGTGAACTTCACCCTTCGTAAAAAACGTCAAAAACCCTCCTCACGGAAAAAGGTAGATCATCATCAAAGGTGGATCCCTTACGAGTATTTTGAGCCCAAGTTCATCGTGATATCTTCAAAATTGTGCCTGGCAGCGAATTTTCTCCAGAGAATGCCGAAATTCCATGTATTAGGTGACTTTTCAAACTGGCGAATATGAAACTCGATTGAGCGACCTCGAAAATTGAAGCTAGAGGCCTGAGGTTTCATGAGGTTCAGTTTGGGGTCGGAATGAAGGGTTTAAGCCCCTTGAATAAGAAAAAAATTTTTTTTGACACACCCTTATATATATATATATATATATATATATATATGGGGCATTCTTTGTGAAATCGGCCACCCCCCCCCCTGCACATCTCAATTTTGAAGATAGAGATCTCGGAGACCAATCAAAATTTTCGTTGAAGTGTCTACTTTTCATTGCCGTATGGTGTTCTTCAAACATGACGGCCATTCCGCCAATATGACGGCTGAAACGAAGGGGAAACGTGTTGAGAATAATCAAACCCAGTCCTAGAAATATGATACGTGGGTGTTAGATAGTTCTGTGGACTGGGGCATGTAATTCGAGCCTTCCGGATTAATTGCATGCGGTTGGAATACTGAAATTGCAAATGGCGGACCCAATATGGCGGCCGGAAATCAAAATATTGCTTCGAATTTCCCGAAACATTGGGGAAGGGGGTTTTTTGGGTCGCTGATGACGAACCCAAACTCAGATTTCGGGAATCACAAATAGCGAATTCAATATGGCGCTCGGAAGGATTATAAATCGCTCAAATTTGCGGAAACATTGGCATACTGCAGTTTTTGGGGCCGCTGATCAAGAATCCGGACTCGAATTTCCGGAATAGCGAATGGCTTATCCAATATGACGGTCGGAAGAGTTATAAATCGCTCGAATTCGTGGAAACATTGTCATACTGAGGGTTTTGGGGTCGTTGATCAAGAATCCGGATTCGGAATTCCGAAATAGCGAATGGATAATCCAATATGGCGGTCGGAAGAATTATCAATCTCTTGAATTTGTGGAAACATTGTCATACTGAGATTTTTGGGGTCGCTGATAGACATTCGAATCCGGATTCTTGGAATTATGAATGGAAAATTCGGTATGATGGTCTGGATATGAGGAATCACCCGTCCTCTGACGTAAATCTTTGTTCCGAAAAAGTTCTGGTCGTTCATTATGAACTTGAGGTCAGATTCCGGGAACCAGAACGATCGCACCACGTTCAATGATTCGGAGCACATTTGATATGATGGAAACGAATATTATATCAATTTCAGGAATTATTTGGGGTCTGGTCACACAAGTTCACAAACTTTCAATAGACTCTCTCCCAATTAAACTCCTTGCAAATCTCCCTCGAACCAAACCATGGATACTGCTGGTTTTTGACTTGTGAAGTTGTGTATTCAGGCTCCAAGCTGTCGGCATTAGCATAACCCAATGTGCACCACGAGGAGGTTGCGCGATCAGACTTTGCACATCGAGTGGCCCTGAAAAGGGCCGTTGATTGTCACATGTCTCTCAATAAACAAGTTTGCAACTACGCGTACATTACCTCATGGTTGTCCATCTGGCCACCATACTCTGTTTTGTTCATCGTTAGAGTACCTGTTGATGAGCACTTCATTATCGGATCCTATCAAAAACCCATGGTTTTTCAGAATCTCAGGTACAGGTTGGGCATTCTCGAATCGCTTGTTGAGTTTTCGTCTCATCTTTTCGTGAAATACTTCATCATGGTACATGATGCTTATGGTTTCAAAACGACTCTTCGCCCAGCTGTAGAGTTTTTGGGGCGTCAATATAGCATTTTGAGGTTTGGCAGTCAGACTCGCTCTGTATGCTTCTCTTTTGAGAGTAGCACCGATCCCGTCACAAGCACCTTTACCATGAGCAGTTGCACTGTAATGCCATTCAGCGTCAATATTGAAATCTTCTTTGTGATGAACTAAATTCGCGATTTGAAATTTATATTTGAAGTGCTGCTTTGCTCCGTCACTGGTATAAATAATCTTATTCACTTTTTTCACATTGCGTTGAATTTCAGGAATTAACAAGGTCTGGATAGCGTAAACAGCGGGAGTGTCGTGTTTTAAACTTTCAGATAAGAATACTGACTCTTGTGCTCAATATCGCGCCCTTCCTTATAATAATAAATGGCAGGGAACACAGTGCATTGGTCGTTATTGAAATGAAATGCTTGTGAGGTATCCTGGCAAACATATGCGTAGTTCTCAGAAAAATCAAACGTAACCAGTACTTCGCCATCGCGAAGATTGTGTTTTCGTTCTCGGATAAAAAGACTCTGTTGCTTAGAGATGAATGAATGAGGTTTCTGAATTGTCAGTCTCTTGCACAATTCGAGTGTAAAATCATCAATTCCCATGACTTCTGTTCGTAGAGTTGGACGATCCGTTGCCTCCCAAACTGAACATTGAATGTCTGTGATGAATGAATTCTCTAGTAGATCATTTAATTTCTTCGAAAACTGCGGAACTCCTGGACAATCATCACACGCGTCTAGATAACAATCAGCACGAGGTCTCTCACAAACAATTTCATTGAGGCAGTCTTTGTAATTAGTCAGTGGCTTTTGTGTATTCAACGTCAGCTTTTGAATATCAATTGCATCCAACATCAATTTCGGATTCTGATGTATTGTGCAAACACAAACTGAATGTGTTCCACAAGCACTAGGGAGTATGCAATTTTTTGGTGTCAGTTTAGCGAACGCGCTGAAGCAGATAATATGTTCTGGGTGAGACTGTTTGAATACGGTATAAAGTTCTTTCAAACCCACCAGTAAGAGACGTTCCTGTTTCAGCGTTCGCTCTTCATCAATTCCCACAGAAACGACACCTTTCGATGCAGGCATTATCCTGCTATTCATGTCACTCGTATAAAATCCATGTACTTTTTCTAAAGTTGTTTGAGAGAGTTTTCTCCCCTCTCTTGCAATACTATCGGGTAAAATGCCAGCTTTCATCTTCAATTCCTTTGATTTGTCGGCCAAATATCGCGTTGTAACAAATTCTTGGGCGATTTCCCTCGCACTCCAAGATGATGGGGCGATGGTTAAAATTTGTAATTTCAATGGATTGTTGGGTTCCAAGGTTGAAAATTTCTCCTTGAGCTCATCCAGCATTCCTTCCAGTTCAATTTCTCTCTCCGTGCGTGTATCATTGAGACCTTCGTGTGTCTCATTCTCCAATTGAACATCCATTCTCATAGAACTCTCAATACTACAAATATTTTCACCGCTATCATTTGATTCATGAACCACATCATCATTTTGTGATTTGTCCGATGAACCCTTTTTTATAAATGCAGCACAAATCCTCGAATTCGCGCATAAGTCAGGAAATTGCTGTAACATAACCCCCGATATCTTTCGTAAATTTCTACCAACGTGCCCGGCAGTTTTGAACGGATTTGCACATCGGTCCGTTCGAAGAATTCGCGGCATCGTGTATTAGATGATCAGATAATTCAGATGAAAATATGCGAACTCCTAGTACGATTTTATAAGTTGAAACACAAAAACTTTGAGGTTCAAACGCCGCGAACATTCATAAAGTAACAATGTAAAACGATAAATGACAGGAGACGAGAAAAACAATTGACGTTACAATGAAACCACATGAAATTAGGTGCAGACATTACTGAACAATACACTGTCAGTTGATAAGAATCGATTTCACGCATTTATTCGTTTATTTTCAGCTGATTTATTCGACATTCTAATATACGAAGCCGCGAATTCTTCAAAAAAGCCAATGATTAATTCACTCAAAACAGCCGCACACAATGGTAGAAATTCGCGAAATATATCGGAGGTTAGGTCACAGGAATTTCCTGACTTATACGCGAATTCCAGAATTTAAGCTGCATGTATGGAAGGAGGTTCATCGTACAAATCATGAGATGACAAGGTGGTTGATGAATTGAATGATAAAGGTGGAAATATTGGAAGTATTGAGGATTCGATTGTCCAGGAGTTTCGCAGTTCTCGGAGAAATTACATGATCTACTGGAGAATTCATTGATCACAGGTATTCAAAATTCAGTTTGGACGGCAACGAATCGTTCAACTCTACAAACAGTAATGATGAAAATTGATAATTTTATACAACAATTGTGCAATAGACTGACAATACTCAAACCTCATTCATTTATGTCTGAGCGACAGAATTTTTTCATCCAGGAACGGAAACACAATCTTCACGATGGCGAAGCACCGATTACGTTTGATTTTTTCAGAACTAAGTATATGTTGGCCAGGATGCCTCAAAAGCATTTGAATTTCGATACCGAACAATTCACCGTGTTTCCTGCTATTTATTATCACAAGGACACGATGTTGAGCACAAGAGTTACGTATTCTGATCAGAAAGTCTAAAACACAACACCTTTGCTGTTTATGCTATTCAGACTTTGTTAATTTCTCAAATTCAACGGAATGTGAGAAGAATGAATGGGATTATCCGTACCAGAGACGGGGCGAAGCAGCACTTCAGAAATAAATCCCAGGATGAGTATGATCAGGCCCCGAAT
Source organism: Gonatopus flavifemur (assembly GCA_018340375.1). Lineage (NCBI taxonomy): Eukaryota > Metazoa > Arthropoda > Insecta > Hymenoptera > Dryinidae > Gonatopus > Gonatopus flavifemur. The sequence continues at coordinate 65,205 of JAFFJZ010000067.1, forward strand.
AATTCCTGAAATTAATATAATATTTGATCCCATCATATTAAATGTGCTTGCGGATCATTGAACGTGGTGCGTTCGTTCTGGTTTCCGGAATCTGACCTCAAGTTCTTAATGAACGACCAGAACTTCCTCGGAACAAAGATTTACGTCAGAGGACGTATGATTCCTCATATCCAGACCGTCATATCGAATCTTCCATTCATAATTCCGAGAATCCGGATTCGAATGTCTATCAGCGACCCCAGAAACCTCAGTATGACAATGTTTCCACGAATTCGAGCGATTTATAATTCTTCCGACCGCGATATTGGATGAGCCATTCGCTATTCCGGAAATTCGAGTCCGGATTCTTGATCAGCTGCCCCAAAAACTGCAGTATGCCAATGTTCCCGCAAATTTGAGCGATTTATAATTCTTCTGAGCGCCATATTGGATCCACTATTCGTAATTCCGGGAATCTGAGTTTGGATTTGTCATCAGCGACCCAAAAAACCCCCTTCCTCAATGTTTCAGGAAATTCGAAGCAATATTTTGATTTCCGGCTGCCATATTGGATACGCCATTTGCAATTTCAGTATTCCAACCGCATGCGATTAATCCGGAAGGCTCGAATTAGATGCCCCAGTCCACAGAACTATCCAACACCCACGTATCATATTTCTAGGACTGGTTTTGATTATTCTCAACACGTTTCCCCTTCGTTCCACCCGTCATATTGGCGAAATGGCCACCATGTTCAAAAAACACCATACGGCAATGAAAAGTAGACACTTCAACGGAAATTTTGATTGGTCTCCGAGATCTCTCTCTTCAAAATTGAGATGTGCAGGGGGGGGGGTGGCCGATTTCACAAAGAATGCCCCATATATATATATGATTTGTATGAAAAGTGAAAAAATTACGATATTGTGGTTAATCACAAAGGTTACAGTAGAAACTATCACTCTAAACCTAAAAAAATTCCAACACGTTGCGATGAACAACGACACAGACACATAAGAATTATACAATTTTCGATCTAAGAGAACAAAAGATTGATCTTATTTGAGCACTAGGATATGACATTGGTATCGACGATCAAAATTGATCGATTTCACTGTAAAATACCCAAAAAATTGATTCAACCGTTTCCTGTACAAGGCAAGTCCGTTGACACCCATTGAGGTTGAGGGTAGAAGCATCACCGTGAACCATGCGACTGTGTAACGGTCATATGATTCCTATTCGGAAGCTGTTGCTCCTATTGGGAACAATGAGTGATGAACTCTCTCATACAAACATTCTTCATATAAGAGCGATCATTTCAAAATAATGCAACGAATTGGAATCTTCATCACGGGGATGCATATGTTAATGTATAATAGATGTTTGCATATTTTAACTGTCTGTAGCACCAAGATTTGAACTGGAAATACTGCCAGTGGTACATAGAGCTATGAGACTCACGTGGGGAGGGTTAATTAAAATACTGGATATGCAACAACACCGGTATCCGAATATTTGTTTCGATAGACTTTGTGGACTAACACAGTCAGAAAAATGTGATGGACCATTCAATCGGGTGACACAATTCCGAAACAATGTCAACCTGGCGAGATGCGGGGATCCAGGGTCTAACTCAAATTCAACAATATTGAAGGGACAGAAAGGGGACTTCCTTCAAGGTCTGGCCGTAGCATTGAGAGGAAATGATATAAGAAGATATGAGTTTTCTCTCCGTCAAAATATCTTCAAGATTGATCTTATTTCCACCTCCGCTTGGTATTCAAGATTCCGATGTCCGCTAGAATGGCAACGCGTAATCGTTAACATCCGACTTGCGTCTAATTAAGAATTGAAGATTAGATGTCACGGCACTATACATGGCATGAAACGCTCAGAAATATGTATAGTATGTAACAAAAAAAGCAGAGAATGTTCATCACCTAATAATCAGTTGCCCACAATATCGTGCTCTTAAAGAACACTACTTGAACCTAAGCACTCCATACAATGGGAATATTGATAATGTTATCCACCAAATGAATACTAAGAATGAATTTGAGAATCTATTTCACTTTATCACAGAGATGCTAAAACTGCAAGCACCGATGCGATCAGAATAATAAAACATACTCATAGCACTGGATCGAATAGGACATTGGAATTAAAATTGTTGGAATTGTAATATACCTGATAAGGTTACATCATGCACATCCATGAATGAATTATACAATACTGTAACAGACTTTGTATCGCTGCCCCCTTGCAAGGGGGGATTCATACCCTTGAATGCAATAAACTCATTGGGTTGAATTGAATTGAATATTCCTCAGTCCATAATCCCTGAACCAAGGAGGTACGAATGACAGAAATGATGAGGAATTTCCTTTGGAACCCGTTGAACTACAATCCATCCTTAGGAAAGTTGCGTCAGTAGGGGGCGTGCTGTTAATGATTTTGAGAATCATCAAAATATAGTCTCATACTATTTCTAAGTCCATAACTGATGGACCAAGATAGTACAATCGATGAAACTGACAAGGAATCTTCTTTGAGAGTCTCCTGAACCACCAGTCACACATAAAACAGTTCCCTCAGGCAGGGACATTGCTGTATGATTTTTTGGAATTACCAACACCAGTCGTTCAACATTCCCAAATCTATGAGTCCTCAACCATGATGCTACGAACGATGAAACTGTTGAGGAACTGAACCCTCCAGAGCTCCTGAAACTTCAATCCATCCGTAGAAATGCCGCATCAGTCGGGAGGAATCCTGGATGATTGTTCAAAATTTTCAAAACATGCTTTTTGATATTCCAGAGCCGACAACTCCAGAATCAATGAGGTGCAAACGATAGAACTTCTATAGCATCTTGATGGTAGCCCCCTGAACTAGAATTCCAGGGTCGAAAAGTATCCCTAGTCAGGGGTGACGCTACATAATTTTTGGGAATTATCATAATATACTTCTCTTTTGTTCCTGAGACTGACAAAGAAGAAAATGACAGACAGAAACGGAATCCAAATTTTTCCCCGAGTTTGAAGCAAGACTTTTGCGTGAGCAATTTCCATTTTGAAGACAAGCAAAATTGCCGGAATAATCGCGAATCCTCCCTCTAGCTCACTGAAGAATGTCATTCAAGTTCCCATGCGTGTGTGGGCTAATGGCCCAATCATGGACTCAGCCTGACACAAGTTCGGCAGGGACTTGTCTTGAAAAATTCAGCAAGCTTGAGAATGATAAGATCAGAACAAGCTTGGGCCAATGGCTTTTTCAAGCCTAGTCCAATTGATTCGTCAAGCATCAAACAATGCTTCTTTCATCACAGATATTGATGAGAAGAATTATTCATTCCATATTTCAGCTTGACCTTCTCCCTCAAAATACCGTCCATGAATCATGTTAAAACGACGGATTAAATGTGCCAAAACTGGGACAATCTTGGGCTTTTTCCAGTCTTGTCAATACCTGCATGAAGGAGACATCTTGAAATCCTGTAGAGACTTCTTCAATTCAGTTCAGCAGTTTTCTTATTTGTAGAAGATCAAAGACCCCTCCTTTGGTTTTCGCTGCAGAAAAATTTCTACAAAGGGTCCCAAGGTAAGTGAACGCTTGACCTTCTTCGTTTAACGCTTTGACAAAGTTTTTGAAAAGTCCAAGTTTGATGTGTGATGGTGGGAGAATAATGTTTTCTTCTTCGACGAGAGGCTCGTATTTTATGTTGTTTTCGAAAACAAAGTGAGGATCTCCTTAAATAAACCAAGAATGTTTCCACAAACACATGTTTGATCCCTCACCGAAGAATACTTTGAATAAGCCCTGTCAGGATCTTTATAATGTTGTTTAAACACCCGCAGTCAAAAAGTTGTACTGTTCCATTCAAGCTGCATGTAATTCTGCTGCCTCTTTTGAGACCTTCAAATCAACCTTCACTCAACCATTGAATTCACCCTGAATTGGAAGATGATTCCATGAGTAGGAATTTGGTCAGGCATCCCCTATTCCCAATAGTCTTCATCAGGTTGGGATCCGGAAACCGTGAGTGAGGAAAATGTCAGAGGCCCTTACAAAAGGCTTATCTGATTCCCCCTATAAGATTCGCATCGGGTTGTAACGCAGGGATACAATAGGGCTCGGATGAGATTTCTATTAAATCGAGCGAGATAGGAAAAACCGTAACGAAACCTGATGAGAAAACCTGATAGGAAATCAGGCATGCCTCGTCAAGCCCTGGTATTTTCCCATCCAAAATTTCTACCAGGAGCTCTGCTGTAGCGTCCAAATCGCTATCAGCCCTGCTTCCGGAACAGCTAGGCAATCATCACATGTTTCGGGGCTGCGTGAATGGGGACACATGGGAATGAGAAGTGTGTCTAAGTGTGATATTGGCAATGTGACAGATTGTCCATTTGGATAAGCCCATCGCATATTCCTTCCAAAACCCGTCTGTTTGCTTGAACAAAAATAGCAATCGGTAGCGCGTCACAGTGGTTCTCTTCATATCATTGGTACACCGAATGTAATGTGCCATCTAATTAGAAACTGAAATAGAAATGCATGGGTTAGTCGTATAACCTATGGAATTCACATTTAGCGTCATTCAATACATACTCTATTGAACCAAAAGCCTATTCTATGAGATCCTCATGGCACGTAAGGTATACAATACTTGGTGTCCATCGTTCATCGAGATTTTCAGATTTTATTTGAGAGTATTGAAGGTAATACTGTTGAAGGGAGTTGGTAAATTGACGTTCATTCTTTTTCACAACATAATTAGCACATATATAGGAAAAATTGTCTGGTTGGTCTATGCACTCAAAACTTCGTTTTCTTCTATTAATAATACGTGGAATGAATCGGGAGAAGGATCCTAATGTCACAATGCGGAGTATTGAATCGAATCATTCGATAGGACACGATAACAGACGTGTGTGTGATGCCAGAAAAACAAATGCCGCAGAAAAGAAACAGGAGACGATTCAGAAGCTGGAATTATTCTTAATAAACTCACCCTGTATCAAAGTATCACGAAACAAATGGATCAAATCAATTGAATTCGGGTATAAGGTATGAAAAATTGAAAGTCTGAAAATTAAGAAAACGCTGAATTTCGAATGGTCAAACTTCGGTACTTTTACATACATTCCTCTTTGTGAATAGTTCATTTTCTTCGTGAAAGTGCAAACTACACGTAGAAAACTTGAAACGGGAGATATTCCCACGGTTCCTATTTTTCCTTGGTGAAAAAGTAACTTTTGTTCCCTCATTTTAGTCGAAAAGTAGTATTTTTTCCAAGTATTTCGATTCCCTGAATATAAACTATCCAAGCAATCACGGATAGTGACGGTGATGTTTGTTGACAATTCAAATATGTACATTTTGATACCTTTTGGAATTAGATTGGTCGCTTCTGAATCGAGATATACGCAAACTAATAAAACTATCCCAGACAGCATGACTAGCTCACAAATAATTAATCTTCGGTCCTCGCACTCTTGGTCCCCAATTTCCGGCAACACGACTTTGAAGTGATGAACGCGAGCAATCTTTTCTAGCTCATTTCTGGTTAAGGGGGGCGATACATGTAAACGCCTTAATTTTTGCCGTTTTTTGAGGACTTTTTGAACTGGGAAGGAATAACTGAATCATTTTGAAACTTTGTGGAGTTATTCATTATATATTGAAATACAGAAAAAAAATTATTTCTCAATTTTTTTTCAAAATGGCCGCCGTAAAAATGAATCCACCGAGACCCTCTCGGAAAAAGACATTAACTTGCGGGCGTTCTCACTTCTCGTACGGTGATCTGAACTCAACAAACTTAGTTTTTACGTGTTCATAGAACATATATCTTCTAGTCAAACCAAAAAAAAAATAAAAAAAGTCAAGAAATCGTGAATTGGCACACCTCAGAAAAAAAGTTCGAGTTTTACCCTTTTTTTCAATGGTTTCTTTGGTAAAAAGGGTCAATTTTTGAGAATTTTCTTGGAATGTTTGAGGTTTAACTAGAAGCTATTACTATAAAGTAGACATGTAAAAAATTTCATTGGAATCGGTTGAGAACTTTTTGAGTTATCCCATCCGCAAATTTCAAAGAAGTCGTTTCTAGAAAAACGCGTTGTAAGTTTTGACACAGAGCAACTACGATTACAGTGGCTTAACAACTAGTCAGCGATTCCTGGCCCATACAAGAGCCCTTCGGCGCTTTCATAGAACTTGTTCTTCCTTCCAAACTCTTCTTGAGGTGCTTGACGAGCTTGTGTACAGACTCGAGTCTGTACCGAGCTCCGATGCAGAATCAAGAGTGCTCGAGCGCAGAGTTGACGCGGAGCACTTTAACGAGTTATAAATAAAAGAATAATGCGAATTTCATTTTAAAAATTTACAGGTATATTTTCTGAATGTTATTCTAACTCTTTATGCAAAAAAGGAAAAATCCATTTCCTGAAAATTTTACATGTATCGCCCCCCTTAAGAGGAATATCCGAAATTGATAGTATTTAGAGATGAAAGTACTTATGAATCGAAATACTCAGACATACAAATATACAAGAAAAGAATTATTCGAGAATGGAGGAATGGACATTTCTACAATTTATATTAAATTTATAATAACAAAATGTAATTCCTAAAATTACAGTGACTCTCACTCATAGAACTGTATAACATATTGGAATGAGTGCTCCCTGAATTATCGCGGTCAGAGAGAAAAATTCGAGTATTACATGTCAGATGAAGATGAATGGACCCTCTCAATAGAGAAAGCAATATCGAATGATGAGTATTCGAGAGAGAAAGTGCCCTTCCGCAATAATCAAGTATAGAATAAGTGGGAAGTGCTCATGCAAGTATATTAGGCTGGCCTCCCATGGATCGGAATATGTTCCGGCGGAATGAAAATTGAACCAACGCACAATAATTCATAGATTCCTCATATACCTCTATAAAAGGAATTTTTAATTCGATTGGTTTACAGTTATTGCACCGGAACGAATTCCGGTCCATGTGAGCCCTGACTAGAAAATCCCATTCATTCCGATTAAACGGACAGAAATCTGATTCAAACCGATCAATACCCATTAACTTCAAATCGGAATTTTGTATGTTTAATAGGAATTAATAAGATTTTCTAACCAGGGAGGTCAAACATATAGAGTTAAATGGTTTCATCGGGAAATATATTGGTTTTTATCGGGTAGTAGGAGAAGATGGGCTACCTGCGTACACTGGGGCACATTCATACAGCTCATCGTACGTCGAATGACAGCTTAAATTCAATCAAATCTACATGTCTGCGTTTTCTCGTAATGCTGAATGAAATGGTGACTTGTGAATTTTTTGAAATTCGAGCTGTTACCCGACGTACGATGAGCTGTATAAATGTGCCCCAGTGTACGCAGGTACCCCATCCCCCCTATAACACTGAATTTTCCTCATTCATTGAAAACTGGTACATTTGAGTAGTGTCACTATAACTTAGTATTTTTCAGTCAATCAGAAGAATTCGGTATTATGAGTATTTAGTACTGTGCTATACTATCGTTCTTATGGCGTTCAAGAATTCGTTTCATTGAATCCATTGTAATTTTTCAAAATGATATTTTTAGGTGTTTTGAAAGTTTATTGTGAGGAATTATTAGTTTGCCAGAGGGTAAAATTTGACGGAACTGTAGAATTTGTAGGTGGTAAAGAGGTGAGAACTCTCAACGAAACACTGATTTCCTTGACATCAGCCACATTTCTTCAACAAGGGAATACGGATGAATAAAAACTAGTGGAAAATTCACAATTGAACATCCCATACAGTCTCAGACAGCACAGCAGTTCCTGATGCATTCATGAAGAACTCTTAATGAATTCTCATGGCTCATAAGGTCTTCAACATAACAAATTCTGAACGGATGTGCTGTCTAGTGTGCTATGATATTCCGGATTTTTTTTTTCATTACCGCGATGCATATTCACTGAAAATAATTTTTAGATCCAGAATTTTTTTATTTACCGGGAGCTGTTGGTTCAGCGCTATTCTCAGAGCCACTAGATGTGTCCATTTCATCGGTTTCCCACATCTGCTTCAATAATTCTCGGTATTGATGACGGTTTGATGATTCACTGAATGTTTTATTTCGTGGCATTTTCTTATTTTATGAATAATGTATGCAACCTAATGTATGAAACGAATTGTATTAATGTTGATTGAATGTCAAGCATTTTGATTGTTTTTTTAGAATATAATTTTGGCTAATCCAGGAACATAGATATAATTTGAGCAGGATACTTTCGAGCTCAAATCAATTTGTTTTCTCTGTTTGATAATTCAAATGAAGACAAAAATGTTCCAATTTCAACCACGAATATCATTTGCACACACTCAAGTAACACCTGAATATACTACGAATGTGCTGTGAATATTCAATGTACATTAGGGTGTTTCGTTTCAAATCAATATTCTTTTTCTCTTCGCTTCTACCTGACTAACTCTGAGAATGTAATTTTGAAAAAATCCTCCCGCAATTTGCACGCTGTCAAAAATTATTTACAGGTGCCGCAATGGCTTTGAAGGTTTTTTATTATCCTAAAATATCATTGGTCTTCAAAAAATGAGGTTTGATCGCTCTTTAGTAACTATGGGTCATTTTCCAAGTGATTCTCTGCATAGAATTCGAATCTGAAGCCAGAAATAAGCCATCACGTTAGTATTTTACATTGAACTGTATAACATGCTGGAAAGACCACCGTTCAAATTTTCTATAGGACAGAAGAAGAGATAATTTGTCAGTGTGAAATGCAAGATGGGAGTTGCGCTGTTTCTTTTCAATACATGCACCTTAGAGAAAGATGATGAGATTAAGTAGTTTCTGCTTCTTCTTCTTGCATAATGCACCCGATTATCCCTCTCTGTCGAGAAATTTTCGAATGGTGCTCATTCCAGTATATTATAGAGTTCAATGGTATTTTGAGATATTTCAGGTAATTTACTGAGAAAAGGGATTTTTCCTTACTGTTAACCTTTGATTTTTCATCTTTTTTGGCATAACAAATTTTTCCAATGTTTTTTTTTTCAACTGCATACTTTAATAACATTCTTCTCCTTCCAAATGGGCTATTGATCGGTCACCTACGATTCGTTCTTGCAAAATTACAACCATTCCAAGTTATGGATCATGTCCCAACAACATCATGAGCATTCACTTAATTAAGCAATTGAGGAATACATTTTTTCTTTGGTGAATTCCCTTTGAACATGTATACGTGAGAGGTTTTGGGGTCGCTGAATAAGAATATCATGTCAGTAAATTGAAATTTTTATTTCCACACATCTTGGCGACACCCCCTGGAGATACTACAATTTTGGGGATATGTTTAGAATGGTCGTAACTCTGCAGCAAGGAATCATAGGTGACTGGTCTATAGCTCATTTCAAAGGGAAAAAGTGGTATCAAGTGATGCAATTGGAGAAGAATATTCAAAAAATTTTTTATGCTAGGAAAGCTGAAAAGTCGAAGGTTAGAAGTAGAAAAACCCCCATTTCTGAGTAACTCACCTCAAATACCTCAAAATGCTGGCGTAATACCCCACTTCCGGCTTCAGATTCGGATTCTACGCAGAGAATCATTTCGAAAATGACCCCTTGTTACTGAAGAACAATCAAACCTCATTTTTTGCAGACCAATGATATTTTAATAAAATAAAAGACCTTCAAAGCCATTGCGCCACCTGTAAATAATTTTTGTCAGCGTGCAGATTGGAGGAGGATTTTTTCAAAAGTACATTCTAAAAGTTATTCAGGTGGAAGCGAAGAGGAAAAAAATATTGATTTAAAACGAAACATCCTAATGTACATACTAAATATACGAACAAGTGTCGGGTCAAGTGGGAAATGACAACTGTTTCTATACAGTTTGTATATTTTGAAGTGATCCAACTAATGTGAAATGGAGTTTCTTTACACCAAATAATTTTTTACGAGTTAGATCACTCCTAACAACACGACTACACAGAAAATAACTGAAATTTCTCACTTCACCCGACATTCCTTTATAAATAAAACTGTTTTATACGTTTCAGATATACACTCCGCACGTACGTGTCCACGTATTCGATAGAGCAAATTCGAGATTAATCGGGTGTTGATTGTATGGGTAGGTAGCGCTTTTATATCCCGAAAGGTGAGTATTCCCAAAGATGCACTGAGAGAAATAATCACCAATACCAAGAAAATTTACTCTTGAATATTTTTGAAAATACATATTCTTGATTACAACTGATACGTTGTAAGCGCAAGTGAAATTTTCTTGAATCAAGAAAATATTTTCCTTATTACTTTCAGCTCCAGAAAAATCATCTTATATCAAAAGGGTACATATGTGTTGAGAAATGAGTTTCTTGGAAAATAACAATATGTTATTGGTGATAGTAATTATTTATTTCAGTGTGGTTGATCCGAAATTTTGTGTTCCAACAGGAGATTCCCCAAATGTTCATTGTTCCGAATATCCTTTGTGCAATAATATTACTTGTTTATCATACATTCCAAAAAACGAACGATTCCATAGTTTTCAGAACATTGAACATTGAGGGTAATTCGTTTCGGGATACGAATTTTTGGATCAATCATCTATCGAGATATTCACTTTCTGAGATATATCAGGGCGGTATGGATATCAAATGTACTATGCTGTCGTTCTCACCCATACAGCCGAAATTTTGCTCAATTTAAAAGATTTCTATTAGATAACTGAAAGATTTCTTATGCAACAGCTTTCACTGTCTTTGAGATGTATTCGGATCTCTTTTAAGTGTCTTTAAGATTTCTTTAACACAGATATCTTAACGAGATACCAGCGAGCTCTGAATCACGGAAAAAAAGAAATAGTTGCAGCAACTACTTCAATAGTCGATTTTCGACCATCTACTCAAGTAGTTGCTGCAGCTACTTAGTAGTCAGGACAAGTAACTCGATAGTTGCACTAACTACCGTAAATACCTGAGATATTTTGAAATAGTTGAGACAGCTAACGTGTTACTTGTCCTGACTACTAAGTAGCTGCAGCAACTACTTAAGTAGATCGTCGAAAATGGACTATTTAAGTAGTTGCTGCAACTATTTCTTTTTTTCCGTGAAGCTGCAACCAGAACCGTTGGTTAAAGGAAGACACAACCACTATTCTGACAAATTATTCGAAAATGAAGCAAAATAAAAATATCGCTCTGTACAGACCTTTTTTAATCAATGAAGATGGTCTGTACAGAGCGATATTTTGATTTTATTGCTTTATTTTCGCATAATTTTTCAGAAAAGGTTTGGCTCGGGTTGCATCGTTAGGGGTCGCTGGTATCCCGTTAAAGACAATGAAAACTGTTGCATAGAAATGTTTCAGATAGAGCAAAGTTTTGGCCGTACAGGAAGCCAAAAGGCTGTATGCCATAATTTTGAAGCTCCGTGATATCAAGCATTCTATTTAAACTTGTGCACGTTGAATGATACCTATTATACCCCTTCAATCAAATATTAATCGTCAATATTGGTCGGGATGATGAAAACCTTGATGAAAGAACAATTGATAATTAATAATATTGGTTACAGATTGAATGATGTGAAAATTTTCCATGATTTTGAATACATTTGTCAGCTTTTAAATTCGAAAAACTCAATAATTAATGACAGTGCATAATTATTGATGGAATAAAATGGAGTTCAAATGATGCCAGAAAAAATTTGGAAGAATAAATTGATACTCTGATAATTGTACAATTGTACAAAGTATATTCTGCTAGGAATATATTTATAAAGTTTAAATTTGCCGCTAAAAATTGAACTCTTATCCCGGAATGCAAATGTCGCTCACCTCTTCAATTCGTCAAACTTTTTACGTATGTCCCATCCAGGGTATATTGCAGATCAGTGCTTTCAACTCATCCCTGGTATACGTGTATCATATCCAACGGGTCAATCCTTGATAGAAACTGGATGTAAAATCATGTCACAATGTGACATTTAGTCAAAAGTGTATGTCTAATCCTAAGCAAACATAAGAAATTATGATGAGTCTAGCCGAATATCGGAGACATTCTGCAAAAATTCAATAAATTATGTTGGATGATGAGGTGTTCAGTCAGAAAATAATATTTCCCGAATGATGATTGGAACAGTAAGTTATAATATCACAGATTAACAGAAATAATTTGACTTTATTCATTTTTATGATGAATTATGCACTCTGGAAATTCTCATTTCTCTTTGTATTATCTGTTGGATTCCGACGTTTTCTTGGCATCTGACCATTGATATAAAATAAAGAGAATTTCTAGCGAGTATAATCTATCAGAATATATCTAAAAATTTTTTATCAATTCCGATATCAGAAGCTGACAGAGAATGTGAGATTCATTATTTTCAAATATATAATTTATTTCTAAATTATATTTAATATGTGTGAAGAGTCTACCCTGGTGAAAGTGACAGCGTGTAGGAAGCGTAGTCTGGGACAATTCTACGCTCAAAATGTTCCAGTTTACGTTCAGTACATGCTCCGTCAACTTTCCGTATACTTTTCCTACACGCTGTACATGTTTCCCTTTCACCAGGATACCCAATGAACATAACATCTCAAATTAGTCAATGCTGTAGAAGATATCTTACACAACGCTTTTGAACAACTGAGAGATTGAAATACAAATGTCAGATTTCACTTTGCAGAAAATTTTCAAAAGATGTACTGTAAAGTTCGTGAAGATATTTTGAAGAGGATAACTTCAAAATATCACCCGCAATTACACTGTTAAAAATTTTCCAGGAAATTTACCATCGGAAGTGGTAACGAAAATTACCTACTCTGATTGTGATGTTTTTGCTACCAATTCAATGTAAATTCATCACTTCGAATGTTGGAGTTTGACTGAAACAAGCGTGAATTCTCTACTCTCAAAGTGAAGATTTTTTAAAGCATTTGTGATTCTAAAAACGTCTGTAAATACGTCACATTCAATGTAGGTAACTTTCAGACATATGTTAGATCTTAAAGTGATACCAGTGGCGTGGCAGCAGCCAAATCTGTTTTGACAAATTATGCAAAAATGAATGTTGCTGAAGTTTGAATCGTTTATCGAAACGAAACATTAATCGTATAATGGGATACTCAGTTATTGGAGATTCAAAATTCTGCAGTGCCTTTTTTAGCGATGTTTTCAGTTCTGAAGAAATGATTTTTGAAGTTGAATAACGATCAGTCAGCCAGACGATCAGATTCTGTGAGTTTGAATTTTCGTTTCGATTCAATAAACGATTCAAACTACAGCAACATAAGAATAAAGCAATATAATCAAAATATCGCTCTATACAGACCATCTTTATTGGTTGAAGAAGGTCTGTATAGACCTGGACCGGTCCGTAGAGCGATACTTTGATTATATTGCTTCATTTTTGCATAATTTGTCGGAACAGATTTGGCTGCTGCCACGCCACTGGCATCACCTTAACATGATGTGTCATCTGCAGCCAATTGAATTGCTATGCTTATTTGTATAATAAAAATCAGGGTTGTCAAAGGATGATACTTTTTACAAATCCCATATAACAAAATATGACGTTTTTTTGAAATTATGTGGCACATCTTAGAAATAATCTCATGTTCAGAGACCTCCCCGTGGATGATTGCGGGTCTTCTAGGGGGATATTCATGATACCTGTCCTTGATATCCTTTTTATCCATCCCTGGTAGTATCTGCTTCCTTTACGTGGTGGGGAGGATAAGTATCTCAGAGTTGGATCTTTTTCTTTGAGTGGAATAAACTACTCAAGAGAAAGAATACAAACTGAGAGAAACGAAATCATCCTAATGCCAGAAACATCGGCAAAATCAAACGGAAGGAAAGCAAGGGGAAACTACCTTCCTTGACATGTTTCAATACTTCCCGAGGAAATGAAACCTTTTTCCTAACCTGGAATATTATGTAACAAAAACAAACAAACAAATTAATAAATACATGATGGCGCTCTCTCGGGTGAAATATTCCGGAGGTAAACTAGTCTCCCGTTCGGATCTCCGGGTGGAGGCTGCTCGAGGAAGCTTCATCAGCAAGGGACGAAAACCGAAGAATAGGATAGGGAAAAGAAACAACATTCTTCGAGTCGGAGCGTGGAATGTTAGATCACTGAGGCAAGCGGGAAAATTAGAAAATTTGAAATTAGAAATGAATAGGTTGAATATAGACGTAATGGGGATTAGCGAAATGAGATGGCCACAAGAGGGCGATTTCTGGAGTGGGGATTATAGAATAATTCATACAGGATCAAAGAACGGTCAAGCAGGTGTAGGAATTGTAATGCATAAAAGAGTGGGAAATAGAATAGAAAATTATTTGCAACATAATGAACGTGCGATGATGGTTAGAATCAGAACAAAACCGGTAGACACAGTCATAGTCCAAGTATACATGCCCACATCTGCATATTCGGAGGGAGATATTGAAAAAACGTACGAAGAAATAGAAGAAGTAATAGAATATGTGAAGGGAGAAGAGAATTTGATAGTGATGGGGGATTGGAATGCGGTAGTAGGACAAGGAAAAGAGGACAACATTATAGGAGATTTCACGTTAGGGAGGAGGAACGATAGAGGACAACGTTTAGTCGAATTTTGTGAAAATCATAAGATGGTTATCACAAACACTTTATTCGAAAATCATCCAAGAAGAATCTACACTTGGAAAATGCCAGGAGATACAGCAAGATACCAAATTGATTACATATTAGTGAAACAAAGATTTAGAAACCAAGTGAAAAACTGTAAAACTTATCCCGGTGCAGATATAGATAGTGATCATAATGTGTTGATGATGAAATGTTCTCTGAAATTCAAATCTCTGAAGAAGAAAAGGAAAATGCAGAAAAGATGGAATTTGAAGAACCTCAAGCAAAAACAAACACATGAGGCATTCGAGAAAATGTTGGATGAAAAATTGGGAGATCAAAAAGAGAAAGACTTGGGAATAGAGAGGAGATGGACAAAGATGAAGGGGAATATAAGAGAATGTGCGGATAAGATTTTGAAGAATGATGGAGTAGAAGCTAAAAACCCATGGATAACGGGAGAAATTTTAGAATTGATAAATGAACGAAGAAAATACAAGAATAATGATAGCCAAGAAGGCCAGCAACGATACAAATCATTGAGAAATAAAATAATGAGAGAATCAAGGAAAGCAAAAGAACAGTGGTTAGAAGGGAAATGTCAGGAAATAGAAATAAGATTGCATTTAGGAAAAATAGATGAAGCATATAGGATTATTAAAAGATTTTTCGGACAAATGAAATCTAGAAGCAATAAGATTAGAAACTCTCTAGGACGACAATTGATAAAAACGGAAGAGAAAATAGAACAGTGGATCAATCATTTGGAAGACTTGTATAGAGGAAACGATGATATAGCACTATTAGAGAAGGAGGAGGATGTAGATGAGGAAGAATTGGGAGATTCGATATTGAGATCAGAATTCGACAAGGCTTTGAAAGAATTGAAAAATAATAAAGCGCCAGGGATAGATGGCATAAGTGCGGACCTTATAAAAGCCTCCAGTGAAGGAACTCGCGACGCACTGTTTGGATTGATTAGAGATATGTACGAAAAAGGAGAAGTACCGGAAGATTTCCAAAAGAATAAAATTGTCGCTATTTGTGCCCGAAAAAACAAGGGGCAGACAAATGCGAGAACTACAGAACGATCAGTTTAACTTCACATGCTTCGAAAATACTGACCAAAATTATATACAGGAGGATGGAAAATAAAATAGAGAGTAGATTGGCAGAGGATCAGTTTGGTTTTAGAAAAAATAGGGGAACGCGAGAAGCAATCTTAGCACTCAGGGCAGTAATAGAGAAAAGGATAGTGCTGAAGAAATCTGTGTACATAGGTTTTGTAGATATACAAAAGGCTTTCGATAATGTGGACTGGGAGAAGATGTTTGCGATCCTGAAGAAGGTGGGAATAAATTATAAAGATAGAAGAATAATATACGAATTATATAAGAATCAAAGTGCAATAATAGACATAGAGGGTCAGGAAGGGGAAGCACAAATAAGAAGAGGGGTGAGACAAGGATGCTCATTATCGCCACTGATGTTCAATTTATATATAGAAGAAGCAATGAACGAAGTGAAGGAGGAAATTCAATCGGAATTACAGATTCAGGGAGAAAATATAAGTATGTTGAGATTCGCGGATGACATAGCTATATTGGCCACGAGTAGTACTGAGTTAGAAAATATTCTCAACACCATGAGAACAATATTATTGGAAAACTATTGTATGAATATAAATAAAGACAAAACAAAATTCATGATGTGTACAGCAGCGAAAACAGCTAGAAGAACGAAAATCAAAATAGATACCGAGACAATTGAACAGGTGAAAGAATTCAAATATCTAGGAAGCATAATTACAGAGAACGGCAAAAGCGAAAGAGATATAAGAGCAAGAATAGCACAAGGGAAACAGGCTTTTTATCAAAAGAGACAGTTATTATGCTCAAAAAATATAAGCTTGGAAGTAAGGAAGAAATTCTTGAAAAGTTACGTTTGGAGCACAGCATTATATGGTTGCGAAACTTGGACAATGGGGGAAACTGATCAACGAAGACTTGAAGCTTTTGAAATGTGGTGTTATAGGAGGATGCTCAGAATAAAATGGATAGACAAAGTCAAAAATGAAGAAGTACTCGAGCAGATAAATGAAGAAAGAAATCTTTTGAAACACATCGTGAAAAGGAGAAGCAATCTTATAGGACACACATTACGGCATGAGAGTTTATTGAAAACAATATTGGAAGGGAAAATGAATGGTAAAACTGGTAAAGGTAGACCTAGAGCAAGTTATATGAAGCAAATCGTACAAGCCAAGGGATGTAGTAGATATGTAGAAATTAAACGTTTGGCGGATAATAGACAGGGGTGGAGGGTTTCATCAAACCAGTCGTAAGACTGATTACTTCATGATGATGATGATGTTCAGAGAATAACAGTTTCGGGTTCATTTCCTAAAATTCAATACCATTATTATGAATATTATATTATGACCGGTTTTGTCCCAAGTAGCAACATAATATACTATGCACGTTCTTCGAATATTCGAAATATATTCTATGCACATTCCAATGAGACCGTTTCGTAGGTTTGGCAAGATTCAATCATTGTAAAAAGTGCATCAATCTGATTAAATATCTTTGAAAAAAGTTGAATAGGATTCGGTCAAAACATTGTATAAGATGATAAGAATTTTGAGCTTCCAGAATTGAGCCGCGTCTTCGATCGGTTGGTTGCCGACGTTTCGCCATCATTGCAGGTGGCTTCTTCAGGGTGGTGTGCCACCTGCAATGATGGCGGAACGTCGGCAACCAACCGATCAAAGACGCGGCTCCACTCCGGCAGCTCGAAAGTCTTATCTTCTTGAAAGTCACGAAAGAACACTCAGCGACTCATCACTGAAACAACTAATCATTGTACAACATTCAATGAGATTTTGCGAGAATCAATAGATTTTTCTCACCAGGGTTCTTTCGTAGGAACGGAATATTCGACGTGATTTATAGCCGAAATACAGCATGAACTCATGATGTTACAATTTGAATTTTGCAGTTATAATCATCCGCTATGATTCTCACATCATCATATGTAAGATAATATTATTTCTGTGTATGCTTACCATTCAAAGAATATGCAGAAACTAGTCTAGGATCCTTATATGCCATTCTCTTTCAACTGGTATATTTTCATCGAAATCACTATCATCCGATGAATCGAAAAGGTCTTGTAAAATTAATTGTAGATCCATTTTTCCTATTCAAAAGTCCGTTATTAGGATTATTTTAATCAGTATTCGAAGACTTTTTCATACTCGGAATGCATAAAACAGTTGAAGTATCTATACATACTGTTATGGCATTGAGGAAACAGCAGATATAGATAAGCATTCCCTGCTGAAAATTTTTAATACAAAACAATTGAAAAAAGCAATGTTTTTCGATGAGCTATTTCAACCGGTAATTCAGTACATATTGATTTATAGTTTTCAATCGGTAATTGTGTATGGATTTATAGTTTTCTATCATGCTTATGGTTTTGAATAAGTGAGAAACTATATAATAACGATAGTTCGTAATAGTGTAAAAATCCACTATAAAAAAGTATTCAAAAAAATCATGTTATTGAAAACTATCAAGAACTGTTGCTAACGGAAAGTTGAATTTCTATTCACAATAGAGATGGGCAAAGGCGAGGGGTGAAGCACTCGAAAATCATGATTAGTAGTTTTTCACGTCCACAAACACTTTTCTTCATTTCCATCTTATTTCTTTGGTAATATTTCCATTCCTCTGAATTCATGAGTAGAAAATTGGTAAGGGTGTTGTATCAATACGTTTCCGAACTCAGACGTGTAAATACAATTATAAGACTGTATCTTAAGCGTACATGTGATTTGACTCATGCACATTCATAAACATATGGTTTAAAATAAAATAAAATACAAAAATCGTTTATCCTTGTGGATGGTTCCCCAAACGAACATAAAAAGGCAAAAAATAAACTATGCTCTATCTAGCCACATCACTTGAGATAGTATTTAGAAAAACTTTGGTACATCAGTCGCAACTGCAACACATAAGTAAGCTGCATATGAGTGAATTACATAATTTTCTATGTTTGAGAAAAATTGACGGAATGTTTAATCTTATCCTTCCAGCAGGAACTACTTAGTACAAGAAAATTTGAAACTTTCGTTGATTATAAGATGAAAATTAAACCTACTGTCGATACAAAGGTACAAATATGAGTGCCATAATACTAATAATGAATAAGATCAGTTCTGACAGCAGTCAACACAACATACTGAAATATTATGACTACAAACAGTTCGTTCGCGTACTAATAACAATATATTTTTTGAACTGTTTTTTATCACAGTACGTTTGCACAGTTTTCATCACAGAAAACAGGTTTTCATCACAGAAAACAGGTTTTCATCACAGGATTCACTTACTTTAATTTTTAAAAAAGACATTTCAGGAACTCTAGTTTTCTCGTACCTATCTAATAAATATCTTTGCATCACTTTTGTGGACGCTCAAAAAGTTTCCAAACAAAATTATAGGATCTCTCATGCAAAACATTCAAATACATAAAAATGAACATCTGAAGATATGTCAGAGGTCTGGCGAAGTATATTTGAGCAAACTTCATGAAAAGTTGAATGAAAATATCTAAAAGAAATCTTTAAATGTTACATGAGACTCGAAGCGCCTGTGACGTAAAAAGGGCCTGGTTATAGTGTCATAGTGATTGATGGCGATTAATGTTATTATGAAAAGTTGAGGAATCCGCAACAAAATATTCATAAAGAGGTGACATTTTATGAAAAAGTATACAGGATTCTTGATACACCATTATGAACTGAAATATCTTACCATTATATGAAACTTCAATTTCCATATTTATAGTGCCATATGATGTGAAATTTTATTTCATATTGATTCATCCAACATTATCGACACGTTTTTGTAAATATTTTACGAATATTTTGTGGTGAATTGTTGAACTTTTCACATTAACTCTTTCCACTGTGGATCCTCAGTACACTCCGACCAGAATGAACAAATCCAATATACCTGGCAAACTGTTCTGTGAATAATCACTTCAAACATGACGCATTCTCATATGAAAAATTGAAATCAAATCCCACATCAGATCCCTAAATCTAATTCTGATCGCACTATCATGGATAGTATATGGAATGCAATGTAATCGTTAATCGTGTAATATTGGATTTCAGATTTGAAAATGTGGTATGATAATTGACGATTACATTGCATTCCATGCATGCACTTTTCTGCTCGCCAGGTATGTAAGTTGAACCTTGAATCAAACATTGTTGAGTGAAATGGTAGTACAGCTGCTGCACATCAATAAACGCAACGCCGATAAGGTTGTTCCTGAGTGATTCGAGGTATTCTCAAGAGATTAGCTCTTATCAAAGAATTCTCCTTAACTTCTTTGAATTCTGGGAACCAATCCCATGATTTTCCACTCGATTCTCCGATACGCTTCGCATGTCCCATGCTCGGAGCACGTTGTACACCATCCATGACTGGTCTTATTTTAAAAGACTTGAGAGCAGGATCCAAACATTTCCTCTTTCGACTTGGACTTTGGAGGCTTCTTGATAATAACTCATCGAGAGACTCAAAATGAATCCAAGGCTGAGCTTTTGCACCAGTACGAGCCATATTGCCTTTGATACCTCTATATTTCTGTTTTAAATTGTTCCACTTTGTAGCGCAGGCGTCAGGACTAAAATTGTAACCATGGGAGTTTATGGCAGTAGCAATCTTGGTCCATATCGCTTTGTTGAAATGTAAGTCAAAAGTGGCTGCGTGATTCTTGATCTCACCCAACAGAAGACGTTCAAGCAATTCGTACTTGAGTTCTTTGAATTTAGCCATCGTCAAAACACTTTTGTGAGCAGGTGCATTATCTTGATGAAAAATGATTTTTTCCTTCTTTAAACCAGGTCTTTTCTCACGAATTTTTTCATCCAGCTGATCCAAAAGGCTGCAGTAATATTCGGAGTTGATTGTTTTACCTTTCTGAAGATGATCAATGAACAAAATTCCTTTCGCATCCCAAAAAACTGATGCCATAACCTTCTTTGCTGATCGTTGTGACCACCTGCTTTGGAGCTGAACAACCAGCTTCAGTCCACTGTAAACGTTCTTGTTTCAATTTAGGATCATGGTAGTAGATCCGAGTCTCATCCATAGTTATAAAACGACGCGAGAAGTCGGTTTTATTCCGCTTAAAACGCTCCAAATTACGCTGAGAAATTTGTTTTCGATCCAGTTTTTGTTGAATTGTTAACGTGTGCGGCACTAACTTTCCAAACAGTTTTTTCATACGTAATTCTTCATGTAAAATATGGGGTACTCGTTCGTCTGAGATGCCTATGGCATTAGCAATTTCACGCTTAGTCAAACTTGGATCTTCACGAACCATATTATGTGCATGCTCAATGATTTCTCCTGTGGTTGCAGTTTTTGGTCGTCCTTCGCGTGGATCGTCTTCAAGGCTAGTACGACCACGTTTAAATTCACCAGCCCAAAATTCAACGGTGCGTTTTGAAGGTGAGGACTCTTCATACACTTCTAACAATTGTTCATAAATTTCCTTTGCTTTTAAACCCTCCAAAACAAAGAATCTAATGACTGCACGATAT
Source organism: Gonatopus flavifemur (assembly GCA_018340375.1). Taxonomy (NCBI): domain Eukaryota; kingdom Metazoa; phylum Arthropoda; class Insecta; order Hymenoptera; family Dryinidae; genus Gonatopus; species Gonatopus flavifemur. The sequence continues at coordinate 86,453 of JAFFJZ010000067.1, forward strand.
TCAATTTTTTCCATATTAAGAAAAATCAATGACACGTCAACTTCAAATGGCTTGTAAACAAAGAATGAATTGACAGAATGACTTGTAACTTTGCATGTGTTCTCAGGACAGATATACCAACTTGAGAAAAAAAAAGTTTTGAGCTAGCAGTGCTATCTCTTGGTGAGCGCAGGAACTTTTCAACCAACCTGTACGTATATTCTGTAACAAGTACGCATTATCATCTCCCATCGCAAAAGCAGTGCTCCACAAGTGTCAAACTGTAACATTCCAACAGTGAAAAATCGTTAGAAAACTTAGAAAAGGAAAACATGTTAACATGCAACTTCTAATATAATAAATGTAGAAGAACGTGCACAATTTCGATATAATTCCTACAAAAATGCGACCAGAATTTTTCTTGCATAATAAGTGAAGCAAAATTTGCATAATTTTTGTAGGTATTCAAATATTTCCGGATTATTTACTCGATAACCTCAAAATTCCGTTTCACTTTACGAGTGATCGACCAAAAAATATACCAGAAAATCAATCTAACGCTTTAACTGAACGAATTGATCAATTTCGAATTGAATTTGTATTTAAATTGATTCACTTACCGTGATTATGTGGGAAATTCAATGAAATAAAACTCCACTGTTGCACGCTGGTGGAAATGAGGGAGCTGATTAACGGAATTAATGTCCCAATGTGAGACACGCAAGTTATTCGCCATGAACTATGTTACGCAGAGATTGCGCACTCTGTTGTTTCTTTGGATCATAGGGAATTATAATTGGAATTCAATATCGTAAACACCCATAGTATACGACGACGTATCTTACCTACAAAACCAACTCCCTTGCCTTAGGGGGGAAGGAGGGTTCAAGTATCTTACACATATTACGTTATTTATACCGAGTATATTACGGTAAGAAACTGAAAAATCACGTAATAAACCCAACTCTGATCGGCAGCACTGTATATATACCGGAATGGAATAGGAGTGAAATGAGATCATCCAATCATATACAATTTCGTAACAAAAAACTTTTCACATCAGTGATGCCACCCAGATAGAAAAATGTCTCCATAATGCCATCATAATGGTGACATGCACGCCAAGAAATGTTCGCATCATGGCGCCAAGGTGTTTCCGCATAAAGCATTGTTATTGGTAGCACAACGAGGTGATGGCACCATAATTGAAACATAATGTTTACATTCTATGCATCATTGCAAGCTGAGCGGAGTTGATGATAGTATGTTTACGGCACGTTATGTTACAAAACATTCAGAGCATGCTTTTCTATCTGAGCAGTATTCCCTAGAAAAATCTTCAGATTTTTTGGCATTGGTCATTTCTTTCTAAATTGAAAATATGATTGGCCGGTTATACAAGAAATAACCAATCATCAGATGCTGAGGATTTTTCTAGGGAATACTGGCAACGCTCTTTCACATCCGCTTCATAGCTTCCCAGTGATTTGATAATCTCATTTCGCTCTCATTCCATTCCGGTACAGTGGAAAAGCAGTTAATAATCAAGAACGAACTGGACATGAGTATCGGCCATCTTGGAAAATAACGACGCGTACGTTCAAAGTGCTGAAGTACTTATAATTTTGTTCACGCGGTTGCGAGCTGTTCTTCACGTTTCAGCAAATATTTTCACACTAAGGATCCATGGAATAAAAAACCGGATGCGGTAACGATCAGGCTTTCTTCGTATGCGGCTTGATTAATAATAATCAACGACTCGCGATTGCTTTATTTCTGTGGCCTTTTTTCCTCTCTCATGAAGTCAGAATGAGGAATGATTTATTATTGGACAATCTCACTGCATAAAGTTGAAAAAATTTGTAAAAAGAGTATGAGACTAAAAATGGGAATCTTGATTGTCAATTTGGTTCGATTTTGCAGGACAACGTGTGTACTTTGAGGTGGTGGTATAAAGGTGGAATTACATGCGTGCATTTGTCGCATGCGATATCATTAGATGAAAAGAGAAGTCCTAGGGAAAAACAGTCTGCCTCTCCTTTCATCTAATGATGTCGCATGCGACAAACGCACGCATGTAATAGTTGCTTAAGATAACAAGTTCAAATAACAATTCAACTCTCACGGCGAATTTCCATCTCATTTATCAAGAAATAGGTGAAACAACGTCCGGTGTTGTTGGTGAATATAAGGTTTGTTGACTCATTTTCATCTTAGTAATTCAATCATTTTTGTTCAATTTGCATTCTGACCCCATAGAACGATTTCCCCTCATTTCCACATATTTGCAGAATTTCATGTTTTTCCTCATGTTTTGGAGCAAGAATAAAGGAAAGAAGGAAATAGTGTCATGACGGGGACAACTTATGCATAGCATGTTGAAAATCTTCTATTGGAAATTTAAAAAACTCGTTTCATTTGAGTAAATATTGTAACTGAGAAATCAGATGTTTCTCGCCTCAGATTGCATTCAGATATCTGTACTAACAATGTCACCTTTAATAATTCCTCCTCTCTCTTTCCGTCCACTCAAATGTGAAGGTTAGTAAAGAATCGATGTAAAAGCAAAAGCGATTCTAGTTCGATTCTTCACTAGCATGTACATTCAAGTAGATGGAGAAAGAGACAGACAAACAGCTAAAGACGTCACTGTTTGATAATCTATCCCTTTCAAAATTATTCACAAGATAAACACAATTTGTGGCAGTGACATCAGGGATAGGTAAGCATGTGGTACTCACATGCATTGTAGAAACATTAAAACTTATATTATACTATAATTCTGAGATTCATATTGTTTTGGGTTTGCAGATAAACATATACTCGGTAACAGTTGTTGGTGTTACGTCTCATATTCATTGGGTAGAGGTTGACTAGTGAACATCCATTACAGTCGAACCTCTTTATATGCAACCATTTGTATCCTTTCCTGGCACGTAATTGAGTAACAAAAAAAAAACACAAATGGTTGCATATAGAGAGGTTTCTACTGTACAGTGAAACATTGAAATATTATTACGGTTGTCATTTCAATAGGTTTGACATTACATTATGATAACGTCACTGTAATATTGAAACAGCAAGCGTCATTATCACACACCATCATATTCTAATAATACATTCTCCGTACTTCTGGAACAATTCTGGGCTACCACACTCAAGAGGTTGCGATTAAAACTCACATAGTACAAAATGTTCTTGCAGAAAATGTATTCTAAAAGATGTCTTATGCAATGCAATGAGAACGATGTGAGAACTCTGTTATTCTTCAAAAACAATGGTGTTCTCAAAGTATTCTCATATTATTGCATAAGATATCTTTGAGAATACTATAAGATATCTTTTAGGATGCTTATTCGCGAGGCATTTTTTAGTATTTGTGCTATGTGGGAATTTTATTTTTGATTCCCTCAATTTTTTCACATTTCCAGTACCCATCCATAAATCCGTCTTGGTAGAATGTGAGATTTTTTTGTTTTGATCATCAATCATGGTCCGAATTTGAAAACTTTTTCCCTCAAACTTTTCGTTTTTTCGTATACTTGAAAAGAAAGTAATTCGTCAATGTTATCAAAGCAAAGTAGTTCTGCAAAGTGTTTTGCTGTATGATTTATGAGTATCAGCTTTAAATCTTATTTTTAAAAGCGAGTGCATATTTTGACGTTTTTTTATTTAAATTTCTTATCACAAAGTACTCTTTTTACATCAACTTATAATCATAAACTTCGGCAATTTACCATTTTTTTTCGATTTTTCACAATTCGGAAAAATTATTTTTTTTCTATTAATCTATTTTTTTTCTATTAATCATTACGGATACCCTTTTTTGTCACAGTGTTCACTTTCTTACCCCGTTCTCAATCATTCTGTATACTTCCTGTTTTTCTACAGGCGTTGAAAATAATACTGACTCATCAACACTGTTCATTAACAATAGCGAGGGAGTTTTTATTTATTTACGTGATCTTAAAAATTTCTCATATACGATTATTATTCCAAGTGGAATATTTTTTGGCTAGTATGTTCCCCTTGTCTAGCGGGATCATTGAATCACACTTGTTTGTCCCTGTGCTTGACTTGGCCTCATTTTATCACAAATATAGTTTTTCTTTTGCATCTTCATAATCTTCCACAACTGGAAATTTCACATCAATATTCGGTAGACTACTTGTTTCAGATGCCCATCCATATAATTATCGAGCTGTTGTTATTTGCAAGTGCACATTTTCTTAAGATGAACAAAATGAATATTTTTTCAGAATAAGAAAATATGTTCCAAGGGAAAACCAGTTCTTTTCTCAGTGTACGTCAACAGCCAATCAATGAGTAAATAATAACTCAAGAATTATATGAATGCACATCTGAACCAAGTAGTGTACCGAATATTGAGGTGAAATTTTAACCTGTAAAAGATTATGCCCAAGCGGCACATGGATGTTGCAGATGCGATATGAATACTATACTCAGAACCTCCAAATGAGACTGTTTTGGATAATCATCTTCTGAGACTATCCATAGGATACTTTGCTCATTGAGATTCCTCCTGGTGCTGCTTGGGTGGAGATGCGAAAGGAAAACTAGATTTACGATCTAATACAGCCAAGTTAATCACACACTCACAGAAAAGATTTCTTGAGCGGGAGAATGATTCTTAACATAGGGGGAAAACTCATTTTTTCTTGAGCCTAGAAAATTTTACTTGAATTAAGGAAAGTTCGTTTGGATTTCAGAAGAAATTTTCTAGGCTCAAGGAAAAGTGAGCTTTGTACCTATGTTAAGAATCATTTTCTTGTCTCAAGAAATCCGTTCGGTGAGTGCAGGAACACACAAGTTCCATTCAATCATTCCAACGAACAGTAGAAACATACTAGCTGAAAAGTATTCCAGTTCAAATAATGATCGTATGTATACAATTTTTGAAAGAATACTACTAATTCTTTCACTATTGTTGATCGATTATTATTTTAAACGCTTGTTGACAAACAAAACATATACAGAATGATTCCAAATGAGTTGAACAACAGCACACTGTGACGAAAATTAGTATTCGTAATAATTAATAGAACAAAAATACTAATAGTAAATTCGGCTAACTGCACTGGGGCAAATTCGCCACAAATGATGTCGAAAAATTGAGGAAATTCAACAGCAAGGAATATCTCAAAGTTATTTCTATTGAAATAGTATTGTGAAATACGCTGTTTGAAAATTCCCAGTAGACTAAAATCTGACAAATAGATTCAATGTTTAGATTATTCACAAATGTCGTGTAAGAAAACTTTTAGAGCATTGACTGATCTCAGATGTTATGTTAATTAGTGCGTATGATTAAATGAAGTTGGAAATACATTATACATTGAAAGAAGTGTGCGGTTATGGTCACGAACCGGTACTTCATACTAATCTGGATCGTTCCTGGAACGATTCATTCGATTCAAAACGGACAATTTTTGTACATTTCACAAGACTGGGCGATCTGATAGCTTTTGGCGCTCAAAATATAGATTGTCGGTGCTCAAAGTATTTGGTTTATTGGGAACTCACTAATTGCACATTCTTTGTCAGATTCTAATATTTTCTTAGAGTACATCATATTGTATCGGAATTAATATGACATTTTTTGATACTCCCTATCAGATTATGCACGCTAGAAGTTGTCGTATCAATTACAGATACCAACAGGAGGTCAAAATCTGACAACACTGACAGAAAGGATTTCTTGGAGTGAGAAAATTTTTCTTGTCGCTGGGACAAAACTCATTTTTCCCTTGAGCCTAGAAAAATTTACTTGAATCAAGAAAATTTCTTTTGAAATCAAAACGAACTTTCGTCGATTCAAGTGAAATTCTCTAGGCTCAAGAAAAAAATGAGGTTTGTCCCAACGACAAGAAAAATTTTCTCATTTCAAGAAATCCTTTCTGTGAGTGAAATAATGAAAAAAACAACAATATCCAGTGTGCATAATTCATCATAATCTGCCGAAACTAGTCACATGATGTCAAATGATCAATGATAAATCCTGACTTATTATCACATATTGTTCAAAACAGGAAATATATTGTTCATATTGTACCGATCAGAAAATGACATATTCTGACTGAATATGTCAGAATCTGACATAATTGATTAGATTTTGACAAACCGCATCTGATATTCAGCCACATTCATCAGAAATTGTCATTTTTATTGGAATTTACACACAATTGTGACAAAATTAAATATCTTTGAATATGTGTTAAGGAGAACGATCGAATTTTAACCCCCTTCTTATTTTAACAGCTTCAAAAAGGACAATGATTAACGTCAGTTGATTGTTCCATACATTTAATTATTATTTGGTTTACCGTAGATGAAGTACTATATACTATTTGAGGACAAATACTGTTTCATCGTGCCTGAAACGTGGGTTAATGTTACTGACAAGGAGTATGTATGGCCTCCAAAGTCTACGAAAGTTGTGAAGAGCACCATGCACAATCTACTTCCATCTGCCGATTGGACGGTCGCAAAATGCTGAAAAATCATTGGCCCTTCATGTAAGTATTTGTTCTATTTCCGTATACTGTATTTTGAATATGTTATTGAACCTTGAATCGTATATTCAGACGACACTGAAGCAAATTTGAGGAGTTCCCTCATTCTATCAACCTCATTGTTAAACAATTGATGTTTTCAAATATGCGATATTATTCAGAAATGATTTTGATGAAGTAGAAACGTTAATATTCTCTGATTTGCGAAAATTCGATTGTCAATTCGTTTTGATAAACTTCAGTAATATGTTCATTAGAGTGATCCTCATATTCCCAATTTTTTAATTTTGTTAATCCCACCCCTCAAAAGGGTTCTTATTCACGTCAGAACAACACCTGCAAAACCCCAAGTCAATCATACAATACCAACATGTACCCCCGGAGACCAAACTGGCAAATGGAAACATGTTCACATTCTATGGGATATTATATTGGGATGTACAGTAGTACTCTTCATAAAAAGTATATCATTATAACATTACAAAGAATAAAAACAGATTGTCATTAAAAAAGTATCAAAATCAATGGAAATTCCTTGATCTTCTAATTTTTTTCTATCAACTATACTGATGGAACTTATCGTGTAAAATTATGAGGCCAAGCTCGGATGAGGTTTGTGAGGCTATCCTGTCATGTCTGGGGCAAACTTGGACCGGGACTGATCCCATGCTTACATATACCAGGGAATTATCATCTAACATATTTAAAAATTCCAAAATAATGAGAAATTTCGTACCTTTGTACTTCTGGGAACACGTGTTGACATTGTCTGGATGATGTGGAGATTTCTGAAGTGAATTTGTATCCCTTTGAGGAGACTCGAGTAGGAAAAAGCTCAGTTATGCACACTTGGAAAGTTATCATAGAAAGTACTCATAAACTCCATGATGATCGGTCTGGGCTTTTGCAGGTGTTATTTTGACATGAATTGGAATCCTTTTGAGAGGTCAAACAAACAAAATTCCAAAATCGAGAGAATGAGGACCACCGTAACGTTCAGATTAACAAATGAACATCATACAATAATGAAATTTCATCTAACTTCTTATAGTGTCTTTGGAAGCCGCTATCCAAGCCGAGAAAATATGCACACACGTTGAAAGCGGAGAGGACACGGACGTCATTTTGAAAACCGTTCATACCAACTCTCAAGGAGTCACCAAAAGGAGCATTACAAAACCCAAAAGGCCTTACGATACCACATCATCTGATGAAGAAATTGGTAATTGGTAATTTTGTATTAAAGATTATACTAGCGCGGTGAGGTTACTCAATGACGTCCGAACCAACATTTGAGAAAAAAATCGAGTCATTATGATGGATGCATCCAGTGAACAATGCTCAAGATATATTGATGTTAAAATTTTTAATTTTGTTCTCATGATCAATTCTTATAAGAATTTGGTAACTATAGTTACCAAAGGTTTTGGCGTATTTTCGTTAACCTCCCGTTGTACGTTGCAGTCAACTATATGAAGCTGCTTGAATTATTAAAAATTGAGATTGATTCCTGTTCTTGTTCCAAATCGTACACTTCGTCTTTCCTCCCCCATTCCTTCTCCAGTTCTATGAATAGGAGATTAGATTTTAGGAACCTTATGTTCTCTTCAGACTCCCTTGAGGTAATTGGGAGTTATTGCGTGAGCCATCCAAATATGATTGAAATAATTCATCAATATATTCTTCGATATCTCGTAGGTAAACCACCAGAGTACAAAAAAATGAAATCATCACCAACATATAAAGAAGATGTAGATGATAACGCAAAGGTGTTACAAGCAATTTTAGAAGGAGACAGTGATATTTTTTTGAGAAGAATACCAATGGTAGAATCATTAGGAACCTATTGCGATATTGCAGGTATTTTATTTTGTAAATGATGGAAATGATATACATATATTTTCTTCGGGTATCACTGAAACAGCTAATATTATACATATATTGTGTAATTTTGTTACAGATGAACAATACATTGAAATGGATATTGTCAATGAACATAAAAATACTCCTACTCCCTTGGAAACTTGTGGAGACAAATTACTCTTCGCATCTAATGATAAAGAGAATCTACCTTCAAATGAAAATAGATCGGAAGCCTTGAAGGATGTTAATGATTTCATCATAAATACAAAACCGACTGCCCACAAAAACACACAGGAGTTGAGGAATGATCAAGGCTCATCATCCCTCAATGACGGAGCAGCAAAAGTCACACGCAATTCCAGTATGAGTGATGAAAAAACAATTCCAAAGGGTAAATACTTGTGGATTTGTATAGCAGCATAGCGACTGACCTTCTTTTGGAAATTCTCAAAATCTCCCCGCATTTTCCCAGTTCCTTATGGGAAGTTCAATGCGCAATTTTTTTCAATCCTCATATCTGAATTCTCCTGAGATTTTATACTCAGAAATTGTTTCAATGCCCATTTGTCTGAATATTCCAGAATTCTTCTCCGTCTCTTTGCATTTCTTTAAAGAAATCCACGCACAATTCTCCTTACTTCATCTACCTTTGAATTTCATCGAATTCCACTCAGTTCTCCTGAATTTCTCTGAAACATGAACTTTCCAGACAAATTCAGGGGAGTTTCTCATCACACCAACCGCGAAATCATGTGATGTTTTCGAATTTTTTCTGTCATGGAAAGAGGTGAATGAAGAACTTGAATGTTTAGACAGGTATTTGATGAGTCTTGAGGTACATAAAAAAAGTTTCCATCCCGAAAAATTCGTATACCAAAACTTCGAACTTGGTCTTCACAAAACAGCAGGTTTAAAACTGTTGGCCATGATTACTCAAAAATTATTCCATGGATCGTATTCTTTTGTGTTCCATTTTGAACGGGATACGATTCATTGGAGCCCCTACTTGATTCGAGATGATATTTTCAGTTGTTTTGTTTTTTAAATCACTGTAAAGACCGAAAAAAACAGTGAAAAAACGGACCAAAATTTCAAATGTCCGCCAACTTTTCAATTTTCGATTTCCGTTCATGATTCCAGTAGGGGTTCTAACTGCACTCATGCATTGCATAAGAATTTTTGAATTGTCCATTTTTTATAATTTTTACAGGTGCTAGAGTGGCCAACTATAGGTCAAGTTTTTTGAAGACGGTCACAGTTAAGGCGTGTCAACAATTTTCATAATATGTCGTGACAAACGAAAATTTTTTCTGTACTTCTAGACCCAATGAACATGTGAAAAAAATCGAAGTTCATCATGTACTTCCTTCTATGAAAGAAAAAAAATTCGGAAAAACATCTTTTTTCAGCCTTGTAATGAGAACCTCCCCTTCAGAGGAATTTTTTACTAAGAATTGTGGACCAAAAATTTTCCCCAATTTACTTCTCACGTAATTTTTTACAATTCCTCTGAATCTCTTTGAAGAGTTTGACGCATAATTTTTCTCGCATTATTCGTCTCTGAATTCTTACGAATATCTCAGAAACCTTCTCCACAATCCTGTTCAATTTTTTACCATGAGCACTTTCTTAATCCAAGTAAAAGTGTTGTACAGAGCGATATTTTAATGAAATTTCAGCGTTTATGAAAAAATACGGGCAGACAGTTCAATTTAATCAAAATATCGCTCTGTACGGCACTTCTCTGATTTGAGTAGAAGTGCCGCACAGAACGATATTTCGATTAAATTAAAGCGTTTGTCCGTAATTTGGTATAAACGATTTGGTTGCTGCCAAGTCGCGGGTATCACCTTGAAGGTTGCCTACACTTTTTCTGCATAGAATTTCACATATAAAAGTATTGCAAAAGTCGACAGTCCTTATTAATGAGCGGTTGAAGTTAGTAATGCACTACTGGAGTATAGGTTCAGTTCGCAAGTATGATTCTCAATGGAGAGGTAAGTAAATCTTCATAATAGCTTGTAATAATGTGAATCACATTAGAATCTAGTATAGATAAATATTGAAAGTAACCATATTCTTGAAAAATATTGAACATCGTTGCTACGATAAAATTATATTTCAATTTCTAATCATACGAACCATTTGAAATCGTAAACTCAATAGTGAATTACCGATTCAAAACCCTCATTCGAAACTATGTTTTTGGCAAATAGTAACTTGTTGCAGTAAACTGTGGTGTGCAATTTCAAGTAGGGTTGTATTGTCTTGGATTAGTTGAAGCAACAAAGCTGCGACAAGTGGAGCAGACTCCTGTAGCGAGAGCTTGGCCAAATCTTTTGTTCGAAATTTCTCGAAAGTAATTCAATATTTTCAAAGTTTCATTCTACTAGACAAATATTGTATGAATATAAATAAGGACAAAACAAAGTTCATGATTTGTACAACAGCGGAAACATCATGAAGAACAAAAATCAAAATAAATGCAGGGACAATTCAGCAAGTCAAAGAATTCGAATATTTGGGAAGCATAATTACAGAAAACGGTAAAAGCGAAAGAGATATAAAGCAAGAATAGCACAAGGGAAACAGACTTTCCACCGAAAGAAACAGTTACTATGTTCGAAGAATGTCAGCTCAGCAGTAAGGAAGAAATTCTTGAAGAGTTACGTTTGGAGCACAGCATTATATGGTGACGAAACTTGGACAATTGGAAAAACGAACCAATGAAGACTCGAAGCTTTCGAAATGTGGTGTTATAGAAGGATGCTGAGAATAAAGTGGATAGAGAAAGTGAAAAGTGAACAAGTACTTGAGAAGGTGAATGAAAAAAGAAGTCTTTTGAGACAGGTCGTGAAAAGGAGTAATCTGATAGGACACACATTGAGGCATGATAGCTTATTGAAAACAATATTGGAAGGAAAATGGCATGGTAAAACTCGAAGAGGTAGACCAAGATCAAGTTATATGAAGCAAATCATACAAGATAAGGGTTGTCGTAGATACGCAGAAATTAAGTGGTTAGCGGAAAATAGACAGGGTTGGAGGATTCCATCAAACCAGTCATAAGACTGATTACTTCATGATAAAAGTTCCATTCAATACAGCATTCATTGAATGTCCATAGGACCGCTGTACAGAGCAATCTTTTGAAAATAATAATAATATGCGAGTAATTTGGAGAAATTTCATACGAAAGATTCGCCCAACTTCCCAGCGCTAGTATTTCCTTAAGAAAAAATATCACACGATCAGAAAATTTCCATAAGCATTTCAATAAATCCAAGAATTCACAAAAACTTTTTGTTGAATTGTTTTCAGGAATATCACTTCAAAGTATTGAGAACACGATAAAGAGGTGTTTGAAACCAATTAATGCGAAACTCAATCGGCTATTAAATTTACAACGAGATGACCAACTTCAAACTCCACCAGAAAATGAGGAAAACCTCTTACCTGATTTTCCACTGAAAGAAAAGGATGCATTCGTGGTCTTTGACGAAAATATAAAAACAAATGCAGAAGTGCACCATCAGTTTGTGAGCATTTTTTTGGGAATTATAACAGTATTTCATACAAATATCGAAATCCAAGTAGTACGGAACCACTCTGAAACTCTTCCAACAATACACGTTGAGGATATCTGAGCGGTATAGATAGATTTTCATTGCTCGTCAAGATATTCCACGCATATTCTTAAAACGTTTGAATGTGACTTCAAAATCTCTTCAAAACATGATGTCACGAATATTGTAGGAATATTCAAAATAATTTGATGAGAATAGAAATTTTCGTCAAAATAAAGTTGGATCATCATGATCATCTCATCTTAAATCATCAATTCCTCTTATATTATGAATGTACATAGATGCGTGAGATATTTATGATCCCAATGGGCAATTTCAACCTCTACGGCCTTTCTGAAAGGTTATTTCCTGTGTCGCTATAGAACTGTAAATGTATAAGCAGGGTTGGGAATGTATTATACATATTATAATATTCCTACTTTTATACAAGTATTATACATGTATAATACAGTGTATATTACTGATAAGGTTTTATATAAGTTTAATACATCATAATGGCGTCTTTAGGAACCAAATGTGATTGGTCCATCAAGAAATCCACTAGAAATTACCAACAATTACCTTTTATACGTATAATATATGTATGATACAGGCTATGTATTATACGTCAGAAATCTCACTCGACATGCCAAATTCCCAACCCTGTGTATAAGTATACACATATTGCACATAGGTACAGTCTAAACGAGGGAACCTTCGCGCCAAAATTTTGTGTAAAATAACAATTGATATGGAATTCAAAAGATATTACAATACCCACTTCGCTCATTTGAGATTGCGTCGTAAATATGAATTCGGCGGTGAAATTGCGCTTGATTGAACGATGAATGAAATTTTCCGACATTGTATATGCACCAAATTAAACTGAATAGGAAAAACTGACTTTGAGCTGTGAAGTTCTGAAAAACTGTTCGAGGAATCTTCTATTAACTCTGCTATACAGGGTGACCAAGTCGAATAGATGATATTTAAGGAGCGTATTTTGCAGCAAAAATGCAGTAATTTCCCATTGAAAACAATTTTTTTGAGGCTTCGTTTTTGAGATATGAGCATTTTCACGGTTTTTTTTCGAATCCAAATTACTCAAAAGCACAATGTGCTCCATACTTGCGGTTTACACCATTTTTTAAGTTGGAAAACGGCGGATCCCAGAGAAAAAAAATTGAAGTATCCCATCATTTTTCGTTCCGGAGCTACAACGATTTTAAGTTACTGAATTCTGATTGGCTGAAAGTCAACAATTTTCACATCGCTATAATTTCGGATCAAAAAATGATGGGATAGTTCAATTTTTTACCCTGAGATCCGCCGTTTTCCAACTTAAAAAATGGTGTCAAGCTGAAATATGGAGCACACTGTGCTTTTGAATCATTAGGATTCGAAAAAAAATCTCAAAATGCTCAAATCTCAAAAGCCAAGCCTCAAAAAGATGTTTTCCAAACGGGGAATTATTGCACTTTTGCTGCAGAATACGCTCCTCAAATAAATCTATTCGACTTGGGTCACCCTGTATAGGATGCTTTCGAATGATAATGTTTTTAGTAGAATTACCGAAATACATTAACTGCACTTTTTACAGGTGAATGAAATATAAAAGTATCGGGACTTGGATGATAGGAAATTCGTGAGAAGATGCTTATATGCCATCCTTGCAGATGAACTTGCATGCTTTTATTCTTGGTCCGGACAAAGGAACACCTTGAAGTTCAGAGAAACCACAATCTGTAAAAGTGTTATTGGTATTTCAAATGCACAAATTCTGTAAAATTCCTATACTTTTCCACGTACTTTCTCTCTATTTCCTCGTAACTTTTCCTTCAAAATATAAAAAACATGCGGAAAAAAAATTAGAAACTTTACACATTTGAGAAGTAACAAAAAGTAAAATTTTCAACAGTCCCATCATATATTTACAAATGAAAATCATAACTCACTCATACTAGATTCGATATTTTACAGAGACAGTCAGGCAGTCCAACAAAGGTAACTCTTCTGTTATTGAAAACCAAATCAAACGATGGCTCCAACACGCATCTGATCGGATAAAACACAAACCCACAAACGACAAAGCCTGATTGCATGAAACACCATTAGAAAAACGCTCAAAACTTCTTATTGAACCAACTTTATTTACTCATCTGTGATGTTCCAATAATATATTTCATATTTAGGTTACAAAACCCTGAATCAGAAATCTAAGTTTTTAGTACATGTATATATTTAGAACGACTGTTGATATATTGTTATTTTATTTGATTTCATTTTTTTAAGAAAATGCCAGATCAAGATGCTAACCAAATCTTCTCGAGTAAGATTTCTAAAGAATCCTCTGATATTTCGAAAATATTACTCTTCACAGCATTTCTATGGGCATTCCAAAAATGGCGTATAAAAGCACATTTTGAAAAAAACAAAATCTGTTTGAGAAATCTTGCACAAAAAATTTGGCTACAGTCTCCATTGATGCATTCATATTCATTATGACATGCATTTCTGGTCATCATCTTTTGGTTCCGCCGATTGTTTGAAAAGACATCGGTTGTCATTGTACTACGAGATTAAGCGCTGTGATACTAGCCAAAATTTCTTTTGGGATAAATTTATATGACAACAAGCCCTCACAGACCTTCCATCAATAAAGATTTCCTCTACAAAGCGGTATTTCCGTAATTCATGTTCTTTATATTCACACGAAATTTCTAAATTTAATGATGTTTCATTTCAACAGATTCAAAAGTGTATGTCCGAGTTTTGGAAAAATATATTTAAATAAAATGAATGAACCAATTTGAACGTGTTTGTGCATCAGGACCACTAATCACTACAGACTATATACTGAATAAAGGATCGGTCAAAATCCTTGTGACAAATGAAACGCTGGAAATCGCCATCATTCTGTAGACTGAATGCCATGATTTTTGTGGTAAATTCGAACTATATCAACATATTTTCCACCAATATACTCCATGTATTCGTAGAAATGTTCATTTGATTAATTTTTTATTTCCATGTAGTTCAACCTGCATTTTTAATTACAAAAAAATCATACGTATACAGCGTTGGTTATGAATTTTTTGAATTTGATGGAAAAGACTTACATTCATTAGTTTAGAATAGTTTTTGTACGTCAAAATAGCAATATATTATTATTTTTTCAAACTATTTTTCAGTATGTGATATGAAAATCATGAGAGAAATTGAATTGTTATCGATGAATTGTATGGAACTATAATTTATGATTTTTAAATTTCCCACCAAAAATTCGTTTTCAGTTTACAAGCAAATAAACGCTCAGGACCTTTTATCGGCTCTAATTTATTACAAAAAGTGTGGTCTCACGCAGTGCTACATCCTTAATTCAGTGTATAACAGAGATCAGTAATCACAACTACCAACATTTCGAAATCCGTAAATTTTTTCATCTTTTTCACAACATGGAATACGGTTAACCTTACAATATCTTGTTGTGTATATTGATACAATACGTATCAACTTCCATACACATGAACGCGGAAATCAAATTTCAGTTAGCAAGAATTTATTAAATTCAACATTCTGAACCAAACATATATGCTAACTTATTATCTTAGTTTCCTTTTCTGAGAATTTGAATATACTTCTGAAGAATATTAATTGAATTTATGATGGATTCAATTCATGGTCTACGTAATGAACTCTTTTGGGGATACTGAGAACACATTTTGATATGCTCGATGTATTCCTGCCGAACACTTGAAGAATTCTGAAATGAACTCCATCAGAGCTCTTCAAGAATTCATCTGGTATTGCATATGTTCTTTCAGAATATCAGATGAGTTCATGAATATGAATTCATGAAGTATTCTCTTCAACGAATTCTTTGCGAATTCAGAAGGGACTGTGATGCTGTCTGGGTACGATCCGAAAATTCTGTTCTTAATTCTCCAAATTCACATCTCAAGAATTTATCCATAAAACAATTTTTTTATTGTGATTTTCAAATTCAGCGGGTCAGAATACATACGAATAGAATAGTGTCGTCGAATATACAAAATGGCTGTGAACTAGTGTTATTTTTGAAACTACGAAGTTTTTCCTGGGTATCATTTGTAAACTTCGATATGTTCATTTTTGTATGATATTTTGCACTATGCTGTTATTAATATCTCTGGTATGCATTTGTGACATTTACTGACTCAATCCTTCAAACAACATTGAAGAGTGAGAAGGCGATCGTGCGTGTTCTCTCTGTTGCTATCGGCTGCCCTTTCCATAACTTTCCCTATATTTCCTCTCTCACCATGATGATTTTTCGTAAGTATCACAAGTACTCCGATTCTCAGAGGAACCTCAATCCCCTAGCTCTCTGGCCTGCACTGAATTGAAGACTTGGAATTTTGAATCAAGATTTATCGAATCGTGCGCGTGCTCTCCGTCACCCACGTTACTGAATTATAACTTGGTCGGACCTAATGATATTTGAACGAGATTTTCATGGTAAGACCTCAATTCCAGACTCTCAAAAACCATCATGTATGGACGGTAAAGGTCATCTTCTCGTTCGGGATAAATATCCATATGTGGGTACACTTTCTCTCCGTTACTTTGGAATGGCCGGACTCCACTGATGTTCTCAGGTGCAAGGGGTTGGAGGGAAAGACTTCCCTGCTTTCTCTTGTCAGATGTTTATGAGTCTATTCTATTCAAACTGGATTCCTATGATCCCATCCTTCTACACGGAAAGAATGTATATGGTGAAACCGGCAATGTGAGA
Organism: Gonatopus flavifemur; assembly: GCA_018340375.1. NCBI lineage: Eukaryota > Metazoa > Arthropoda > Insecta > Hymenoptera > Dryinidae > Gonatopus > Gonatopus flavifemur. Next base: position 103,168 of record JAFFJZ010000067.1, read on the forward strand.
ATTGTCAACATTCCGTTGCTGGTTATACCATAATCCGTTGTTCTTACAGCAATAGCATATCGTTTCATTGCCAAGAATTGTACTGCTGAGAACCACTGATCAGAATGACAATATGAGTTGTAATTTCAACTGACAATAATTACTCTATTCGTCCAGATCTAAAGATCTATACAAAGGTTTCGACATGATTTGTATGAACATTATTTATGGTTTTACAGTCGGTGTTCTACTTGAGCTTAAAAAAAAGAAGAATACAATATATTCATCCATCTATAACATTGGAATCGATTTAGAGCTATATTTGTTGAAGAGCACGAAGCTTTCTGCAAAATCTCAATACGCAGTAACGAGACATTCCAAAAAATCGTAGAGTACTATCTGCCACTTGTCGGGATTGTTCAAGAGGGATATCCAGGCATCTCTAGTGTTCTTTAGAATATTTTGATTATTGAATATGTCTTCTCTGAACGTCTAAAGTGGGGCACTCGACCAAAAGATGGAAAAGCCACTGGGTAGAGGGTACACCACACGGGTGACAAATAAAACTTGTACACTGAGAGAAAAAATTTCCGGGAACAATAAAACATTTAGTTGAATAGTCGCCATAAAATACTTAATTGATTTGAATGAACTTTCATTGACTCAATTGAATAACCGTTTCAGTTGATGGAATATTTCATAGCATATTAAATATTTGTTTGATTGAATGAATATTTAATCGAGTCAATGTAAGTTTATTCGAATCAATTAAGTATTTTATGGCGACTATTCAACTGAATATTCCATTGTTCCCGGAAATTTTTTCTGTCAGTGTATGTAATTTATGGAGTTGTGAATCGATTATGAGTCTTGGAGATATATTATTTATTAATCTCATTTGCGCCAGCAGACATCTGAGTGGTCCCTTGATCTTAAGTACCTTCAGTCAGTACGAGATGGGAGTATAGTTGTAAACTTGATGATAGGCAAGCCCTTCATTTTCATACATAAGCTAAGTTCGTTGAGTGGTGTCCCAAGTTACCCCAACTTGCTCCAAGTATTTTGGATTCGTTATTTCCAATTATAGGAACGAAATGATTGGTTTGTTACAAGTTAGAGCAACCCAGAACACGTAGAACGAACGAACCTATTGATTGCTCAAATATGTATGTAGTTTCCATTTTGTGAGCTGCGACTGAATCTAGTATTAGCGTTTCCCCAAGCTCCATGATTTCAGTAGATTTAAGAATATCTACAATTTGTAGTACTCAGTTATTAGGTGTACAAATAAGTTTCCGCGGTTTGTCAAAAGATGGCCCCACCAGAAGGTTATGGAGAAATTGTCAGATGTAAAACGTAATATCCCAAGTTTAGTCATCTGGCAACACCATAACCTTAAAGTACTAGTGATTCCGTATCAGCATCACGTAATTTTTTTCGTGCGAAAATGTCAAGTTTTATTCCGAATAAGCATCATTTGCGGGAACTTTTGATTTACTTCTTTAATGTGAAAAAATCTGCAGCTGAGGCGCATCGATTGCTTCTAGAAGCATATGGTGAAGCTGCTTTAAGTGAGAGAAGTTGTCAGGAATGGTTTCAAAAGTTTTAGAACGGTGAGTTTGACGTTAAAGACAAAGAACGCAGTGGAAGGCCGAAAGTGTACGAAGACATGGAATTAGAAGTACTATTGGAGGAAGATTCGTCCCAAACGCAAAAAGAACTTGCACTTACTCTACAAGTGACTCAACAAGCAATTTCACATCGTTTAAAATCGTTAGGAATGATTCAAAAACAAGGAAATTGGGTTCCATATGAACTAAAGCCGAGAGACGTTGAACGCCGATTATGCATGAGTGAAATGCTGCTTGCCAGGGATAAAAAAAAGAGTTTTTTGCATCGTATAGTCACTGGTGACGAAAAATGGATTCACTACGATAATCCAAAGAAGAGAAAGTCATGGGTTAAGCCCGGCGAACCATCAACATCGACAGCTAAGCCGAATATTCATGGAAAAAAACTCATGCTGTGTATTTGGTGGGATCAGCTTGGTGTCGTGTATTATGAATTGCTGAAACCAAGCGAAACCATTACTGGAGCTCTCTACCGAACACAATTGATGAGATTGAGTCGGGCACTTAAGGAAAAACGCGCCCATTACTACTCCAGACACGACAAAATTATTCTTTTACACGATAATGCTGGGCCACATGTTGCGGCGCCGGTAAAAACATACTTGGAAACACTCAACTGGGAAGTTTTACCCCACCCGCCGTATTCACCAGACTTAGCCCCTTCTGATTATCACCTGTTCCGGTCGATGGCACATGGTCTGTCTGAGCAGCGCTTCACATCATATGAAGACACCAAAAATTGGGTAGATTTGTGGATAGCGTCAAAAGATGAAGAGTTTTTTCGACGGGGTATCCGAATGTTGCCAGAAAGATGGGGAAAAGTAGTGGCAAATGATGGAAAATACTTTGAATAAAACGTAATGTACTTTTCCTTTACAATAAATTCCTAATTTTTTATAAAAAACCGCGGAAACTTATTTGTACACCTAATATATTTCGAAGAGACCGTATTGGATTCCGCTAGGCGCATCAGCATGTCAAAACACATTTTGGGGAATCGAAGATTGGACATATTTATCAACTTCTCAATCCAGTTCGAAGATAATTTCAGAATGTACTTGGATACCGGTGATCTCCCCATCTTCAATCTGATAGCGTAGTCTGGAGTACAGCGAGGTAGTTGTAAGGCTCTCTTGTAGTACGAAGTCGGGATTCTTCCCAGTTCGTCAAGATATCTCAAGCTCCAAATGGGGGGAGCGTAAAGTGTGATGTTTTCCACTAAAGAATCAAAGAGCTTATCAACTGGATCCCAAGAATTCAATTTTAAAGAGTTTAATATCTGCAAAACTGAGCTAATAGCCTGGTTTGACTTGCTATGAACTACGGGAAGGTTGTTTTTGGAAGTGGCAGAAGAAGGAAAAATAACTCCTAGATAAGGTAACTGACCCTATTAGCGAACGCGACCCCTTTAGTGAACCTCGAGATAATAAAACCTCTTTTACGAACAAGAAGTGTTTACCTATTACGTGCTGTGGAGATTATTCCAATCTTCAAACATTATTGTTCGTGATTAATGCGAAAACAAATGGAAGAAAGAAAAATTTAATTCACGAAATAAATAAAGATTCATGGCGAGTGTCACAACGAGCTTTGCCTTCGTGAATCTTACAAGGTGAGTTAAGAATAGACATTTTTTCAATTGTGCATTTTCATAGTATTAACGCGACCATTGAACTATTTTATGCATCCAATCTATTGATATTATTCAAATTAAGATAATATAGGGTTATTTTCAATAACTGTGAGTCGCTAACCTAGAAAATTGCGCGTTCAGAAATACACACACGAAAATGATCGGTGAATCTATTACTGAACGAATAAACATAACAATTCATATCATAGGTATCTACTCTAGAAAAATTTTTTCATGAATTCTCATAATGCGCATAATTTTTCAATCAATCTATAAATTTCTCCAAGGATTGGAATAAACATGTAAAATTATAAACTCTACTTGAAATTCTCAATTTTTTTCGCCAAGGTAACTCAAGCAGCAACAGAAGTTCAAAGTATATATGAAATAAAAACGTTGGTAGAATTTGAGAATGAGATACGAAGAACATATCATGAAAGTTCATAGAATATACGAATGAGACTGTTTTAAATATACTCAGAACGTACATAGTACATTTGAAATGTACGATATTCATTCAATCGACGTTCGACTGACGTCCCGTCATACATTCGATTACATACGTTCGATGAATATGCATAGCACCTATGAAAAGGTCTCATTAGAATGTGCACAGAATATATTTCGAATATCATCAGGGAAGTGATAATAACTCATCTGAGCAGCCTCAGATTCTACGCGTTCAGTAATGGGGTCAATCAGCGTTCACTAATTCATGCGACCCGTTCACTAATGGGGGTATCGTTAACATTTCATTAATTTAATTGTTTTTATTGTTATCACTTAGAAAATGAATAAAAAATCACGGTAAGAGAAAATTGAAATGCTCAATTTACCTTATTTACTCGTGGAAATTCATTTTAAAGAAATTATTCATGAAATAATTCATATTTAGAGTGCTTGTGTTCTCAAATGTGTACTAATGGGGTGTTACCTTATGTACATTGGTTGACTACTTCAATTTGGTCTCTTCTATACGTAAAGGGAGGATATTTCGAAGAGTGAGAGTATCCTCCCTCTCTGAAAATGATTATCTTGGTTTTGTCCACGTTTCCTTCGAGGCCCTCAGAGCAGTGATGCCAGTGCTGCCAGAAATGAAGGAGCTCCAGCGTTTTACCCTCTCCATATACCATTGCAAAGCATGCACGCTATAACTATAGATGTCATATATATAGTTATAGCGTGCGTGCTCTGCGATGGTACATGGAGGGGGTAAAACGCTGGAGCTCCTCCATTTCTGGCAGCACTGAGTGATGCCAGCATTTGGTCGACCGAGTCGATTTACCCTCTCCATCTGACCATTTCTCGTCCCCACCATTCCAGCCGGGTGTACGCACACATTGAAACCCGTATTCATGTGATTCGGAACCGGTCGGTTCACTTCGAGTCAGCTCGGACAATCGAGAGAGAACCAACTATCCGTCGGTCTTCGTCTTCTCAATATGTTTTACGATCGGCTAACTCCGTGCAAGATCGGAAAAAGTTTAAAGCCCACGCGGTCGACTTACCGAAAAGTTTCACCGCTTTTTCTTTTCCAAGCAACAATTTTATTGTGATCAGTATCGAACTGACTTACCCGGCACCCCGGGCAATTCCCGGCCGGGGCCCTTCGATATTTTTTCGTTTTTTTCTCAATTAAAAAGCCAGTTCAATACTGATTATTAAATTATCACGATGAAATATAGATTTGATGCATATGTTATGACGGTGGAGGAGACGACACGAGAGGTCATCGAACCATCGTTGCATGACTGTGGTCCAGCGTGGCCTCTGGAACGAATTATATCGGCCCGAGCGGTAAGACCGATAGAACTGAGAAATTTGGGTTTTCTGCCTTAGAGGGCATCGAGACACCCTTCCTGTTTAAGATTGGTAGGGGTGGATAAGAAGAAGAAAGTGAAGATTTACCACTTCAGTTGAGAAATTTGATTCAATCGATATGTTTTTGAGTAGTCAGGGTTACGAATATATAATCATCTATATAAAGAGGAAAACAATAATTCTTTTACAAGTATGTGTCTGTATATATATATATATATATATATATATATATATATATATATATATATATATGTGTGTGTGTGACGGAGGAAGAAAGTAAAGTATTGAGAGAGAGTGAAGTGAGAAGGAAGGAAAGGAAGGGAAGCCATAGAAAAGAGTTTCACTCACCGTTCTGCGAGCTGGTGCCGGCACTTGTTTTATGTTTTGATTAATATTTGAGGATTGTTTGTTATAATTATTAATCTTTTTGTTCGGGGTGTAGGTCTTGTCTAATTCCTTTTGTTGGTGAAAACTAAAATGAAACTAATGCACTTATCCACTGGACTATTTCTCGAGTTTCTCTCTCTTTCTCGATCCCTCGCAGGAGCGATGGTACCCATGGGTGCGGAGGAATAACCCGACACCATCGAAAGGGCTCCAGTGTATATCCGCCCTCCGAGCGGAAGGGCCCTGATCTTTTCCTTTTTCGCTCATCCCTTCATAGCTCGAAGGGTGGATACACGAGTTCACTTTTTAGATTTTCACCAGGGGAAAGCATAAACCCCTGGTGGAGCTTTTGTACCGCCGGCATCCTCACCCATGAGAGACAACGCCCCAAGAGAGAGGAAGAGAGAAAGAGTACTTACTTTTTTTTTAAACGGTTCTAATCGCGGTTGAGAGAAGACTGGTTGCCCGATGGCAATCGCCGACCAAGAAGGAAATCTATGGTTGAAAGTGGGAGGTTGATTGTTCTCAGCCCAATCAGTACTTCAACATGCGACCAAGATTTCTAGGAAATCCGGTGCCAAATTTCCCTGCCGATGGGCCTTCGTACGTGACTTATCGCTGCTGAGGCCTGCATTTTGCTGGCCTCAACAACGGAAAGCCACGGCATGTGGCTCCGCGGAGAGCAATCAACCGTGTGTCCAAAAGGAAGGAATATAAGAATTTAGAATTCTGGCGATCACGTATATACAAATGCATACAAATGTATATATGAATACATATACAGGGTGGGGCATTTAAAGTGTCACGGGCGTTTTTTCCAAAAATAAAGTGAGATACGAGAAAATTTTTCAGACAGAAGTTGTAGGGTACCGAGGGGGACATCCGATGGTGGCCTTGGCTTTGACCTCAAATCTCATCTTCAAGGGCATTCTGAGATCAACTCTTGTTTTTCAAATAGCATCTCATATTTTTTACTGCAGATTTGGATTCTAGGTCAAAAACCAAGAAACTTTTGTCTGAACCATTTTCCTGAAATCCGCGAAGATGGCGCTCTAATCGATATTGTTCCATTTTGAATCTGACATTCGAATAACTCGAAAACGAAGGGTCTTGCAAAAGAATGTTTCGTACAAAAGTTGTCAATACACAACACATTTCAATCGTCTACATTACCACCATTCAGAGCTCACGCGATGTAAACAAACGACGGGGTTCAGTGAAAATTCACGATTTTGAAAGTCAGTTTGTCAGTTACATTTGATTATTACTTGGTTTATGACAAATTGAGAATCATGGATATCCGATACACGGTTTCTGAAAAGATCGATATGATCTACATTTACGGTGAAAGTGCATAAGAACCCCAGACAAGCATATGACTTGTATGCAGAACGATTTCCTGAAAGAACAACGCCATCCATTAGGTATTTTCAACGCATTACAAAATTATTCTCAGAAACGTGAAGTGTTACAAGGGAAAAACGACATCGAATGAGAACTGTTAGCGGAGAAAATGCGGAAGTTAATGTACTAGCTGCAGTAGCCAATAATCCACACGTGAGCTCTCGTGAAATTGAACTCCATTCGGGAATTTCTCGAAGAAGTGTTCTTCGAATACTGAAGCGTCACAAATTCCATCCGTATCACATTTGTTTGCATCAAGACCTTCACGGTGATGATTTCGAAAATCGTGTACAGTTTTGTCGATGGGGTCTAGCGCAGATGCACAATAACAACTTCATCAACATATTATTTTCTGATGAGTCGACGTTCACCAATCATGGTCAAGTAAATCGACATAATATGCATTACTGGGCGACAGAAAATCCAAGATGGTTACGTCAAGTAGAGCATGAAAGACAATGGGCTGTGAATGTTTGGTGTGGTATTTTTCGATCTCGAGTAATTGGACCGTACTTCATTGCAGATACGCTAAATGGAGAGAAGTACAGACATTTCTTAGATCAAGTACTTCCAACATTACTTGAAGACATACCTATTCAGGAACGATTGAATATGTGGTATCAACACGATGGTTGTCCATCCCATTATGCAGTCACAGCTCGAGAAATATTGGACAGAGATTATCCTGGACGATGGATAGGACGTCGTGGACCAGTTCATTGGCCTGCCCGTTCTCCGGATCTTACTTTTCCAGATTTTTTTTTATGGGGATACATAAAAGATACAGTTTATCAACAAGCACCGACTACACCTGAGAATATGCGTCAACGAATCATCAATGCATGCGCGAGCATCAATGAAGATATTTTAGCACGAGTTCAGCAATCTTTTGTAAAACGTTTTGAAATGTGTATTGAAGTCGAAGGCCATCATTTTGAGTATCTACTGCATTAAAATTATCCAAGTGATGTAGACGATTGAAATGTGTTGTGTTTTGTCTGTTATACCCCATCACCTCCGTTTCAGTTCAAGGGGTCCCCCTTGGAATCAGACAACTTTCGTCCGAAACATTCTCCTCCAAGACCCTTCGTTTTCGAGTTATTCTAATGTCAGATTCAGTATGGAACAATATCGATTAGAGCGCCATCTTTGCGGATTTCAGGAAAATGGTTCAGACAAAAGTTTCTTGGTTTTTGACCTAGAATCCAAATCTGCAGTAAAAAATATGAGATGCTATTTAAAAAACAAGAGTTGACCTCAGAATGCCCTTGAAGATGAGATTTGAGGTCAAAGCCAAGGCCACCATCGGATGTCCCCCTCGATACCCTATAATTTTTGTCGGAAAAATTTTCTCGTATCTCATTTTATTTTTGGAAAAAAACGCCCGCGACACTTTAAATGCCCCACCCTGTATACACCCGCATACACGTGAATAGCTATTGTAACTAGGTTCAGCAACAGCCATCGTGCAAGTCATAAGCATAAGGGAAAAGAAGGTTGAAGATGGCGTGAAGAAAGGAAAAAGAACGACAAAGTAGAAAGAGGCACCCGTTGTGTGGTCACGCCGAGGCACACACACACGAGGGAGAGAGAAGACGTAGAGAATGAGGAAAAGAGAGGAATATTACGAGTTGCTTCGTCGCTCGTCGATGCACAATCGACGTTCAAGGAAATTTCCAAACGAAATATAATTCTGTGAAGTCGGCGAAATTGTTTTGAAATTGAGTTCACGTTCACTTGAGGTGAATTATAATTGTATCGTCAATTATTGTATAGAATTTTGGAAAAATTTCGTGGGAAAATTTCCTCGAACGTGACACATAGCATCATTCAATGGAATTAAAATCGAATATAAGTAAATGATTTTTCAATTATTATTGATTTTTCATAAATTTTATAAGATTATTGGTTATTCTTATGACTGATTATGAAGCTTTCAAGAACTTCTATATGTATTGTATAAAAATTTTCTAATAGTTACGCATTTCTAATCATTATTTTAAATCTTGATGATTTTTTAATGAATTTCATTAGAATTGTCAATCAATCGATGGTTGAAATATTTCAAGATAGTCTGGGGATCTATGATAAATGTCCTGCGGTGAATTCCATAATTTCCCCTGATAAATTAATTTTCAGAGATCACTTCGATATACCAAAGAGGATAATCAAATCAACATCGATTATCAGATGTTGATCAACATCAAAATAATAAGACTGAATATTCGATTGATTGAGTGCAAATTATTTTCAATGGACTGAATAATTAGATTTGAGCATTGAAATTGATATTTCATCATCTCACGCACTATCAGTCTCTTTCCTTCGCTGCATTACTTCATAGACGTAATATGTGGATCGAAATATCACAAGACCCCATAGCCTAGCGGCAAAAGACATGGTTCTTGCGAAAGAATGGTCGGGTTCGATTCTGTGTGGGGACATATCAATTTTTTTTGTCATCCCTCTGGTGAATAATTAAATTTCACCTCCGATTATTATTTTTTATGTCATTACATCGTCATGTTATCAATAATCCTGATCTTTCAGGATGCACTTGCAGATTCGACCAAGTACAGGTCCGAGTCGATTGGAAATTCCCCAAATATTCTTGTCCATGAGATATACACAGTAAAAAATTTTCTGTCAAATTCAACACACAAGCGAATGTTAACCATTTTTCTTCACACTCAACGTGTGTTGATTCCAGAGTGACACTCACAAAGTGTTAATTTGAACCCGAATAACATTCTAATGTGTTGGAAATGAATCGATCGAACAGCATTCGATCAGTGTGTTAAATGAACACACAAAAGTGTTAAATGTTCCACACTTGAATTTCAACACGTAGTTAAATATTCAACACTTGAATTTCGACACGTACTTTTTTTTACACAATGACGGAATTTTTTTTTACTGTGTAGACCGATCGATGCAGGATCTTCTGAAATGAGAAATGAATAGCACTCCAGAGGAACGTTTTTGAAAAAGTGTACTTGCAAATTCCATCAATTCCTGTGACGAATTGATGAAAAAAATTCAAAAATTTGTGTCCATCGAATAAAGATCGATCGATTCGAAATCTAATGAAATGAAAAATTAAATCACTTCGGAGGAACCTTTTTTGAAAAATTATACTTGCAAATTCCATCAAACCCTTCGACGAATTGATAAAAAAATTTCGAAACTTTGTCTCCGTGGAATATAGACCGATCGATTCTGAATCTCCTCACGGAAAGCAATGGATTCTAAGGAGTATGACGAATATCATGAAGGCTGGAATATTTCATAATATATTTTCGAGCATGAGGACAAGTATCTAGAGTATAAGTGTTATAAGTACAAGTATCCATTTATGATGGAGGTGTTTGTTTTGGGGTAGATGGTACTGTCAACCAGTAATATATCAATATAATAACAGCAAGGAAAAAAAGTTAGTTCCTATTACAATATAAGATTATTACAATTACTATCTTCAGTTGCTCGAATTAAGAAAAGAATAATATGAAATCGGAAAAAAGATATTCCTGAGGACATGAACCCGTCAAGATAACACACGAAGAATTCTTTTTCAAGAGCGAGAATGAAACTCTTCAAGAACTGATGAATTCATATAGAGCTCTGGAGGTGTTCAATCTGTTGGACATTAACAAGTTCTTTGAGAATGTCGGAAATATTGTTCGAGTACTCTCAAGTATACTTTCTTAAAAACGTTCCTCCGAAGTGATTTCATTTTTCATTTCATTAGATTTCGAATCGATCGGTCTTTATTCGATGGGCACAAATTTTTGCAATTTTTTCATCAATTTGTATATCTCATGGACACGAATATTTGGGAAATTTCCAATCGACTCGGACCTGTACTTGGTCGAATCCGCAAGTGCATTCTGAAAGATCAGGATTATTGATAACATGACGATATAATCTTTCCGATTTATCCATCAATATCGGTGAAGTGTTCAATAAAATCTCATCCTTGAAGACTTCTTCCGGTCCTGGTGATGATGGTATTCCTCCTAATTTTCTAAAATCTTGCAAGTTCGTGATTTCTCGTCCTTTGTGGTTGATCTTCAACAGCTCTTTATCCTCTGGAATATTTCCTTCTCAATGGAAATCCAGCTTAATTACTCCTATCTTCAAATCTGGGGACCGTTCTGACGTGAGAAACTATAGACCAATTAGTATCATGAATGTTATGCCGAAAATTTTTGAAGATACAGTTACTGATGAAATAACACCACTGTTCTCTGATATTATTTCTGATTTCCAGCATGGCTTCACTTCTGGAAAATCTACCGTAACTAACTTGTCTATTTTTTCTCATGTTGTGTCCTCTGCGCTCGATAAAAATGCCCAAGTGGATACTATATATACAGACTTCTCAAAGGCTTTTGACAGAGTTGATCATGATATATTGTTAAATAAATTAAGTGATTTAGATATTCGCAGCAATTTCTTGTCGTGGTTACAGAGTTCTATTCTGAATCTTACGGAATCAGTTCGTGTCTCTCAATATTTTTCTGATTCATTTTTTGTATCCTCAGGTGTACCGCAAGGCTCACATCTAGGTCCTTTATTATTTATTATTTTCATTAATGATATCTCTACGATTTTCAAGTACTGCACACATCTTCTTTTCGCTGATGACCTGAAACTGTTTATGATTATAAGAACTTACAGAGATGCTCAAAATCTGCAATCTGATTTGGATCGGTTACAATCTTGGTGTGTGCTATCTAATATGTCAATCAATCTCACTAAATGCCATGTGATGAGATTTCATAGAGGTAAAAATGCTATTTATTCTCCTTTTAACTTGTCTCATTCCCTGTTATCACCTATAAATACTGTTCGTGATCTTGGAGTTTGATTTGACTCTCGTTTTAACTTCTCAGATCATTATAATAACATAGTTGGTACTTCCATGAAATCTCTCGGATTCATCAAGCGCGTTTGTGAAGATTTTCGTGATCCTGTTGCACTTCGAACACTGTATTGTACTTTAGTTAGACCTCATCTTGAGTATGCGTCCCAAATTTGGAGTCCTCATTTAATTCGGGATTGTACAGACTTGGAAAGAGTTCAGCATAAGTTTCTGGGTTTTGCTGCCCATCAGATGGGCCGTCCATTGAGCGTCACTTGTCATGATTACTCATTGATCATGGCTCCACTCAACTTGCCTTCCTTGGAATCACGTCGTTTGTTCAATGATTCTTCATTTTTGTATAAAATTGTTATTGGGAAAATTCGCTGCCCTCAACTGCTTGGACTTGTACGTTTTCATGTCCCTTCTAGTTTATTAAGACGCCCTAAATTGTTCAATCCAATTCCTTATAAATCGAGATATGGTTATTCTGATCCGGTAGATCGGATATCTATCCTAGCAAATTCTTACAGTGATGTGCTTGAATTCTTTTCATCTCATTTTGATCTTAGGAATTCTCTTTCTCTTATTTGTCAAATTCAATATCCAATTGTCCTTTTCACCTATAATTATACACGTTAACTGTTGTTGTGGTATAAGATGCATGTAGTCGAGCTTACCATGATGCTCAATGCTTTGATGCAGAATATATATAATGTGGTTCAAATAATGTATATTCTATGTACCAAAGGGTCTTTTATACCCGTATAAACAAAATAAATAAATAAATAAATGAATATAATGACATAAAAAATGATAATCGGATGTGAAATTCAATTATTCACCAGAGGGATGACAAAATAAATGAAATGTCTCCACACAGGATCGAACCCGACCGTTCTTCCGCAAGAACCATGTCTTTTGCCGCTAGGCTATGAGGTCTTGTAATATTTCGAACCACATATTACATCTATGAAGTAATGCAGCGAAGGGAAGAGACTGATAGTGCATGAAATGATGAAATATCAATTTGAATGCTCAAATCTAATTATTCAGTCCATTGAAAGTAATTTGCACTCAATCAATCGAATATTCAGTCTTATTATTTTGATGTTGATCAACATCTGATAATCGATGTTGATTTGATTATCCTCATTGGAATATCATAGTGATCTCTGAAAATAAATTTATCAGGGAAAATTATGGAATTCACCGCAGGACATTTATCATAGATCCCCGAACTATCTTAGAATTCTTCAACCATCGATTGATTGACAATTCTAATGAAATTCATTGAAAAATCATCAAGATTTAAAATAATGATTAGAAATGCGTGACTATTAGAAAATTCTTATACAATACATATAGAAGTTCTTGAGAGCTTCATAATCAGTCATAAGAATAACCAATAATCTTATAAAATTCATGAAAAATAAATAATAATTGGAAAATTATTTACTCATATTCGATTTTAATTCAATTAAATGATGCTATGCATCAAATCTATATTTCATCGCGATAATTCAATAATCAGTATTGAACTGGCTCTTGAATTGAAAAAAAAAACGAAAAAATATCGAAGGGCCCTGGCCGAGAATTGCCCGGGGTGCCGGGTAAGTCAGTTCGATACTGATTACAATAAAATTGTTGCTTGGAAAATAAAAAGCGGTGAAACTTCCCGGTAAGTCGACCGCGTGGGCTTTTAACTTTTTCCGATCTTGCACGGAGTTAGCCGATCGTAAAACATATTGAGAAGACAAAGACCGACGGATAGTTGGTTCTCTCTCGATTGTCCGAGCTGACTCGATGTGAACCGACCGGTTCCGAATCATATGAATACGGGTTTCAATGTGTGCGTACACCCGGCTGGAATGGTGGGGACGAGAAATGGTCAGATGGAGAGGGTAAATCGGCTCGGTCGACCAAATGCTGGCATCACTGCCTCAGAGTTGCAATAATCATAAAGTGCTGATGACAGTTTTCTCAGCCCAATCTGTGTATCCGCGAACAAAACCAAGTCGTCGGCATAGGCCAACAAAATAATTTCTGTCAGGTGAGAGACAGAGATACTCCTGATGCCTTTCTTATGCAGGAAATCTTCGAAATCAGACATAAATAGAGCGGAGAGTAAGGGGGTAAGTATTTCCCCTTGGAGAACTCTTTCTGACACTTCCGTTGGCCAAGTGAGTCCCTCTCTTGTCTCGATTGAGATTGTTGCTTTCGTGTATGAGTTGATTAAAATATGTATAAACTTGAGACCTCAGCCAATAGAATGAAGTTTCGCCCATAAGAGATCATGTGCAATCGTGTCAAAGGCCTGACGGAAGTCTACAAAAAGGGTTAAAATTTTACATCTGTTACGAGCTAGATAGCCTTGGATGAGGGAGTTTAAGACAAAAAGATTGTCTTTACATCCTCGTTTCACTCTGAATTCCGATTGCCATTCTGGTAACACGTTGTTCCTATTGTAACGATCTCGCTTATATTTTCATATTACCTTTTCTCTCACTTTTTCTACTATATTATACTCACTTATCTCATATAGGTTGCGTACAAATTCATATATGTACTCTTCCCTCTGTGATATTACCTATACCTATTTTCTATATACATTTTCTTTCCCTCCATTTTTCGCGAAAGGTGTCTCCAAACACCTGGTCAACCCAAGACTGCAAGACACTTGTATTACCGAACCTTCGAAGGATCATAAAGATTAATAACACGTATATCGGTACAGACGCAGCGTGACACGAGATCGATGCTGCACAGAACTCGAGAATTCGGGTCAACAACCTCGAGTCTACCTTTCACTTTCCCAGCATCATACTCTTTTCACATGGGTTTTTGGATACACCTTACTGAAACCAATTTCTACTCAAATTACTATCGTTAAATGACACTATACATTTTATGTCAGTTACGCAAGTATGCGTGTATATATGAAACATATAATTATATACATATATATATATATATACATTCACTCTAGTAAGTACACTGCATAGACGTTATCTATAACGCATCAACTGACGAAGGGACATCAAACCTCTTACACAACTTGTCGCCAAGACTTGTTGTCTTCTCGGTTATCTGGTCAATAAGAAAATCGTAAAATCCTAAAGTACACGAACCACTTTTCTCTCCAGTAATTAGATTTTCTACGTGTGGAAACCCATTTTTCTTACGTATTCCACCTCTACTGAAAATTCCACGGGCCTCACCAAAAATATCGACCAAAAATTAGTATAAAATCAACAAAGAGTCAGTTCTTTCCTTTTTCAGAGTCTCAATCACAGCTCTGAAAAATCCCATCCCTTTTTCCAAGAGTCTTTTTACACAGCTCTGGGAATCCTTGTTTCTTCCAAGTCTCGCACTGGGTTCATAGTATTGGTCGCTCGTACATAGCACCAATACTTCTCACACCTGGTTCCTCGTATTAGTCGCTCACACATAGCGCTAATCTTCCCCACTTTGAAATCAAATAATTTCCCCTCAAACTCTGAGGAAAATTTTAAGACTCGTGAAATTATATCTCCAGTATAACACACGAGTGAGTATATATTCAAATCAACCACGATGTATTATTTCTTAAAGTTACATTATCCTCTCTAAAACGTTGATACTCTTTTAGTGGATTCAAACAATTTGTTAAAACAAATTGACCACCTAAAAACAATATTATTCCCGAAGGAGGAATCCCTCAAAAATGGCGGATTATTCTTGACTCCGGAACAAGAAGGGAAAATCAATAGGGACGCGAAGGACATTCGCAGAAAGATAAAGCGTTTGTCCGATCAATACAACGTATTAATAAACAACCACCCCAAAACTCACATCACGGTTACCCGCAGTAGTGATGTCCCTCCTAGATGCGAATATTGTAAAATTAATAAGATAGATTTTCACAAATGTAACAGGACCTCGCACAAATCATAGGGGAAATGAATCTCGGTCAAAGTGGATGAAACTTCGTGGAATTGTAGTTCTGGACATGCCAAACCAAAATATGACACAAAATCAGACCTTTCCCGGACTCTTTTCCGAACACCAAAGCATGGAAGTTGGAAGAAATGGGTCATGCTAATGCCGACGGTGCTCACATGAGGTGGAGAATGAATCCTACAAACATCGATTATGGATGGAATGGAATTCCACAAGCATTATGTGCACCTGTACACACACAAACACACACGCACACCGCTATGTATTCATGCCAGACCTATCAGTCAACTTTGGATATCCCTAAAATCGATAATCCCATTTCTTCCAACTTCCATGCTTCGGTGTTCGGAAAGAGTCCGGAAAGGGTCTGATTTTTTGTCATATTTTTGTTTGGCATGTCCAGAACTACAATTCCACGAAGTTTCATCCACTTTGACCGAGATCCATTTCCCCTATGATTTGTGCGGGGTCCTTTGTAAACACTTGTTAGATTTATATGTAAATCTTTCAGACAGAACATTAAAAGAAATAAAATTATCCAACGACGAATTAATTCAAATATATTTTGGAAAAATTTTTAAATGTATAGATACGAAATAAAAATTGTGAAAACTCAAACTGATTTTCTTTCATGAATTCTCGATCCTTGAACTCTGTTTTCTCCCCATCCTCGTTCATTGACACCAAATGGGGGCTTTTATCATTATGAAAGGATTGATGGTTACTCCTCAATCCTTTCCTAGTTATCAGAGAGTTGTCCTGTAGCTCTGGACGTAACACTCCCAGTACACACGCACGTTTTAAAAACGTCAAAAACAGTCAATAACCACACGTTGTGAATTAGTAATATTCTTGCGTTGATTCGAGGTAAAAATGTCGTGGCAGATCACGTGTTTTTCAACCATAAAATAACGTCATATCAACGGTTTGAACATCGTCTAAAAGACGTCAAATATTGACGTGTCCTGGTTCTGAAACGTGAATTGAATCTAACAAATTATTTTGGAAACTTTTCATTCAATATCGAGAACAATAGTATTCCTGAGTATGATGGAATTTGGAAAGTATGCCACACTATTTACTATCTTGCTCCTTGTCGAAATTTTAACCATTGTTCGGTTTCGTTCGACATTTTTAGCAGAATATCTTCACTTGAAGTTCAAACACAAGGTGTTATAAACACATTTTAAACGCGTGATTCAAACCCGTTCAAAATACGTTTCTTGAGGACGTCGTTTGATGGTTATTTTTGAATATTAGTTCAAATTACACGTCATCAAAACGTACTTTCTGGTCGTCTAGTTCCTTATCAAATTCCAACTGAAAATCAACGTTATGAAATCAACAACTGACGTCCGTTTGACAATCTAACGTTCTTTCAACGTTGAAATAACGTGTTTGTGTTTATTGAGCTATATAACCATTCAGTTAATCGTGAATATAGAATCTGAGTAAAAATTTTAGCAATCGGATCAACCAGAGCAGTGGGGCGATAGTTAGTTGGATCCAATTTTTCTCCCTTCTTGTAAATCATCCTTACAATGATGAATGCCCAGGAGTCCAGTACCTTCTCTTCAATCATAATTTTGTTAAAAAACGTACAAAGGTATAACAGCCAGTTTTCAGACAAATGTTTTCAAAACTCCGAACTAATTCCATCTGCGCCAGGAGCCTTGCCATTCTTGCATCTGCGGAGGCTATTCACTACGTCTTGTACCGTAATCGAATGCTGTAGCATAGAGTTGACTACATTTGTTAGGACATAAAATTGATGTTGTCTCAGTGGATATATGGATCTGGCATAATCCTCCCAAGTTACGAGCCTAATATGTTCATTGTAGGTTTGCCGAATTCTGATTTTATTTATGATACTCCAGGAAGCAGAAGAGTCTGATGCTGATGCAATTTGGTTGGAAGTATCAGTTAAATAGCTATTATACTTGAGCGGAACAGTGTTCTTATATTGAATTTTCATCTCATGGTAACTCTTGAGAGATCCTAGGGAACATTGTCGCTTTTCAGAAATTTCCAATTGTTTCGAGAGTTTACGCTCAAGCAATTTACATTCCTGATCTATCCAGGGTTTTTGTCCTATCCTAGTGTTATGTTTAACATGGCGAAGACCCAGATAACAAGCAGTGCTCTCGATTGTCTATATTAAATTCTCTGACAGCTCGTTTACTGAGTTGAAAATCCGGCCTACGTTTGGAGACTGTTGCATGATTTGACAATACATATTTGCAATATAATAATCCCATCTGAGGGATGGATGGGTTGAAGTAGCAGGCATCAAGGAAGAGGCAGTTAGAGATATCTCTACAGGAAAATGATCTGATGAGGTAGGTGGATGGATTACTTTTAAGTTATTGCTGATGGATAACCCTGTAACATTAGTCCATACTAGATCTATTACTGAGGAACCTCTTATATTGGCGAGAGTGAATTGGGCCGGGCTATCATCCTTTGATCTACCGTTGAGAAGCATTGAATCACTTTATTCCATAAGTGAGACTAATTTTTTTCCTCTACTGTTGGATTTTTGGTCGCAGGAAATTCTTTGCGTATAGAAGTAAGAGTTATTAATATGAAGAGTATCGTCTAACTGATTCAAATTGGCAACCCTTGCATTAAAGTCTCCTCCTACAATTATGGGATAGTTTGAGTAAATACGCGAAGATACTGGAGTATTACAATTTTATTCGTATACAAAATACGAAAATATAAATGAATGTTGATAAAAAGGATAAAAACGTGAAGCACGACATCGTATACGTACAACGGCCAAAGAGTAACTAACTTTTCTCTCGCATCTACTAGATCGGCCTCGTCTACTTTTCAACGCCACTAGAGGACGCGTCTTACAATGGTGCGACTTATGAATGTTCCATAGCAATTTATAAAATCCCTACAATCAGCCATCCTGATTAATCATTCGTCCCGAATGATTGATTAATTGAGCTGCAAGGCTTCATATATTTAGCACAGGTACTAGTGTTCACGCGACTTTCTCCAGGTATAACGCGTATCACATCGTAGGTATCGTTGTACTTTACTTTCGTCATCCGGTACAGACCCAAATATTTGCTGCGTAATTTTCTACCAGATCCCAGTTGCGTCCGCTTGATTACAGCGAGAGCGCCGATCTTGTATTGCTTTGGATCGCGCCTACGGGTATCATAGCTCCTCCTATTCTCTTCTTGGGTTTTAAGAATTCGCTGTTCAGCCTCGGCTCTCAATTCATCCCGCTGTTTTCCAAATTGCTCGATGAGTGCCGCTTCAATTAGTTCTTCGAGTTGAAGGTCTTCCTCAGATCGCATTTTGACGCCGACCAGCAATTCGAATGGAGTCATGTTGATACTTCTCTGATACGTGGAATTCAGTGTTCGCTGTAGTTTGTTCACGTGTTGGTACCACTTCGTCGGGTCATCCATTAAGAGTTTTGTAAGCACAGGGATTATTGTTTCGTTAGGTCTCTCGACTTGTCCGTTCGGTCTTGGTAGACCCGTGATAATTTTGATGTGTTTAACACCTTCATCCGCACAATCTTGCTCAAATTCATGGGACGTGAATGCAGTTCCCCTATCCGAGATGATATGGACGGGATTCTCGAATGTTTCTTCCTGAAAGTCCAACTTGGATATTACCTCTTGCGTCGTTGTTGATTTGGTGGGATACAACCATGTAAATTCAGTGAAACTATCTATAACACCCAAGATGTGGTTGTATTTTTTACAAGTAGATTCTAGTGGGCCCAGATGATCCACATGGTATGTGTGCAACGGCACATGCGGCTTTGTCAGTGGGTGCTAATAACCTCCCTGCTTCCCTTTTTTCTATTCACTTGTATGCAAGCAATACAAGTTGATATAACTTCTTCGATTTCACTCTTCAGACTCGGAATAAAATAGTCCCTTTCAATGGCCTCTTCTGTGCGTTCCACAGCGAAGTGTCCTTTTTGATGCGCCGTCTTAATCATCTCACTTTGCATGGATGCAGGTACGACCAATCGATCATCGCCATCAACAAACTTGTGAAGTAAACCTTTTCTCATCATATAGCCGCTGTGGGGTTCGTTACTCGCTTTCTCCATCAGCTCCCTCAGTTCAACGTCATTTTCTTGTACTTTTTGAAGACGTACTACGATGTCATCTTCGGTGATAGCCGTGACCGTATGGCGACCCAGAGCATCAACGTGCTTCATACGACTCCCGTTTCTATACTATATTTCGTGGTCAAACTCCTCTAATAACTCAGCCCAACGCCAGATTTTGGGTGATACGTCTTTCTTCTCCATCGTTTGCGCAAATGCCGCACAATCGGTTATGATTTCAAACTTCAGCCCAAGTAGATACATTCGGAACTTTCGTAGAGCATCAACGACCGCCAACACCTCTAAATCATAGCTCCTGTATTTGCGTTCCGCGCGATTTGTTTTGCGGCTCATAAAACGTACCAGGTG
This sequence comes from Gonatopus flavifemur, assembly GCA_018340375.1. Taxonomy (NCBI): domain Eukaryota; kingdom Metazoa; phylum Arthropoda; class Insecta; order Hymenoptera; family Dryinidae; genus Gonatopus; species Gonatopus flavifemur. The sequence goes on from JAFFJZ010000067.1 coordinate 123,288, forward strand.
AAATTTCTCATCATCTGGTGCACGTTGAAGTAGGATTGCGCTGAAACCTTCCTGACTCGCATCGGTGTGAAGCTCCGTCTCATAATCAGGGTTGAAAATTGTCAATACTGGTTCGCTGATCAGAGCATCCTTTGAGAGGTTGGAAGCGTTCCTTTCCTTTTCTCCAAAATGAAAGACAAACTCTTACCGCAACATATCACTCAATGGTTTTGCTTTAAGAGAATAGGCTTCAATAAATTTTCGAAAATGTCCTGTTGGGCCGAGAAAACTTTGAATGTCTCTTATACACTATGGCTCGGGATAATTTACGAGGGTGGATTGATAAGTTTCCGGCCTGACCAAGAAATGGCGCCACTAGGCCTACCTTGAGGTGGCGTTCTATAGTACCATCCTTAGATAGCTTGTAGCTATAGTTTCAGTCCGATCGCCATGTTAGTTTAGTTTTGAGAGCACGCTGACCAAGACGCCTCTGTGTTTTTCGTAAAAATGGGAAAGCTGGAAAATCGTGCTGTCATCAAATACTTTCATTTGAAGGGGTTAACGCCGAAGGAAATTAAAGAAGAGATGGACTCAACACTGGGGACATCCTCCCCATCATATTCAACCGTTAAGCAGTGGGTTTCCGAGTTTAAAAAGGGTCGTGTGAGCACCTCTGATGAGCCTCGCTGAGGACGCCCCATTGAGGTCACAACTCCAGATATGATCGAAAAAATCCATCAAATACTGCTGAAAGATCGCAGATTAAAAGTTCGTGAGATAGCTGAGACCTGTAAGATGTCATATGAACGTGTACAAAATATTTTGCACCAACATTTGTATATGGAAAAGCTCTGTGCAAGATGGGTGCCGCGTTTGCTAACAGTCGACCAAAAATTGATTCGAAAGAACATTTCTACCGCCAATTTGGCGTTGTATAAGCGTAATCCAAGCGAATTTTTGCGTCGATTCGTAATCGTTGACGAAACTTGGGTTCACCACTACACTCCTGAAACCAAAGAACAGTCTGAACAGTGGATTGGACCAGGGGAACCAACTCCAAAGAAGGCAAAAACAATTTTTTCGGCGAACAAGGTTATGGCTACTGTTTTTTGGGATGCAAGAGGTATTATATACATTGATTACCTTGAAAAGGGTAAAACTATCATTGGTCAATACTACGCAGACTTATTGCAACGTTTGAGCCACGAAGTGAAAATTAAACGACCTCATCTGGCGAAGGAAAAAATCTGGTTTCATCACGATAACGCACCAGCGCACACGTCAATCGTTGCGATGGCTAAAATCAACGATCTGAAGTTTGAATTAATGCCGCACCCTCCCTACTCTCCAGACCTAGCCCCGAGTGACTATTATCCGTTTCCTAACCTCAAAAAATGGCTTGGCGGTAAGAGATTTGCGGACAATGAAGAAGTAATCGAAGCTGTAAATGGGTATTTTGAGGAGCTTGACGAATCAGTCTATAGAGATGGCATGACTAGACTAGAACACCGCTATGAGAAATGTATCAGCCTTGGAGGAGATTATGTTGAGAAATAAAAAAAAAAAAATTCTTGAAAACGTTGTTTTTCTTGGTCAGGCCGGAAACTTATCAATCCACCCTCGTACAACATCTTGTCTGGAGATGGATACACCTTTCCGTCTTCGACACGTTTTTTCACAAACTTACATTCCTCCATATTAAACTCGAGGCGCTGGCCACTTTAGACACTAACTCTAGACGCTCAACGGCTTCCCTTTTGTTTTTCGCCAATACGACTATATCGTCTACATACACGGCTAGAATTCCCTCATTCGACAGGTCTGTGAATACATGTTTTACGAATCGCTGGAAAGCAGCAGGAGAGTTACAAAACCCAATCGGGGCCTTGAGAAATTGGAATTGACCATTATGTGTGACAAACGCTGTGTATCTACGGCTTTCCTGCTCAACTTCTACGTGAAAAAAACCATTTTTTGGATCGAGGGTGCTGAAAACACACGCGTTACACAACTTATCGATTTCTTCTTTAATTATCGGAGCAGGATATCTATCCTTTACAGCAACTCTATTTGACGGCCTATAATCTATGCACAAACGGGGCGTCCCGTCTTTTTTCTTGACGATCACTACAGGGCTTGCGAAATCCGAATTACAATGTTCGATAATACCGTCTTTCAACCATTCCTCCACCTGCTTTTCGACTACCAATTTCTCGGGTATTGCTAGACGACACGGTCTTTGTACAATACATGTCTCATCCTTGAGAGTAATAGTCAATTTTATTCCCGTATCTTTGCATTTTTTCTGTTGATATGACTCGACAAATTCTCGTACTCTCACGCGGACGTCTTTATCTTGAATATGATTGAGCTCAACTTCCGCTTCGTTGACTAAATTAATATGCGCCGAAAACGATTCATCTGTTTTTTCAATAAAAGATACACCGTCGAGATCAAACTCTAATCGCGCAAGCTCTAAGATATTTCTTTCGATCACTAACTTTCCATTCATAGAACTTCATGGCACGACATACAGAGCAATTGGATACTCCTCGTTATCAATAAAAATGACTGTCTGCACGAACCTTAGTGTAGTTACACTCCCACTACCAAAACCAGAAAATACGCGTGTCGTTTTATTCAATCGGATTGTTTCTACTTTGTCAAACAGATCCTTGCAAATGAGACTCACCGGCCTACCGGTATCGACTAGAGCCCTTGTTTTCATATTGTTCATTGTAACGTCTTTCACGGCACAATTGTTAGCGGCTACACTCACAATATTCACACTATCTTGCACTTTCCTGTACAGCACAACCACCGATTCTCCACCTAGGAGTTCGGTGGACTGGAGGTGTAGAATCAGTGGGTAAATAAGAACCGTGGAAGTGAGGGAGAAATAAGGGAGAGTCTCCGTTGAGGAAACGGAGAGGCGACGTGGATTTGTCCGCCCCCTTTATTTTCAATAAAATTCATATCTGTCGATTTACACAACCAAATTTCAATGAGTGAATCCACTAACATAAATTTTATTGAAAATAAAGGGGGCGGACAAATCCACGTCACCTCTCCGTTGCCTCAACAGGGACTCTCCCTTATTTCTCCCTTATTTCCACGGCTCTCATTTCTCCACTGATTCTCCACCTCCAGTGCACCGGAGTCCTGAGTGGAAAATCGGTGGTTGTGCTGTACGGGTTTGTAGATGTGTTGACTTTCTTCGATTCCACGCACTTTGCTGCCTCATGGCCAAACTTATTACAATTGAAACATTTCCGGCCCAACTCCTACTCTCGCAGTCCTTCGAACGATGACAGTGCTTGCCACAATTCAAGCACCGGATACCAGTTTTGCCATCATCATTGGCGTTGCTCCGCTTGGGTTCGTCTTTAAAGATCTTCTTTGACACATTAGTTGTTACGTCGCTTTTCACTCTGGTATTCTTATCAGAATTCTCGTTCAACTTAATTTTTTCATAGTCTTTCAAGCGTCTCTTAAACTCCCGAATATTACCCGCTCCATATAACACTGTTTTATTACTTGCGTCGTCCATGATTCCATTGATTACATAACCGAACAAGGCTTCGTCTTCAACATTTCCACGTGCGGCCACTTCCTTCATGGTCAAGAAATATTCATGCACCTACTAATTTCTTTTTATCTGGCGCCTCCCGAGCAATTTATGTATTTATTTATTCGGCACTGTTTTGGTAGAGAATTCTCCTAACAATGCTTCCTTCAATTTCTTCCATGACCTTGTTGTCCTCTCGCCTTGAATGAACAACTTTGCCAATCCTTTGAGCGATTTTTTAGCAAATACTAATTTTTGTAGATCGTTCCATCCAAACATTGTGGCAGTATCTTAGAAGTCGGCTATCCAACTTTCTATCGGGTGAAATCACTGCCGTCAAATGATCGTACAGAGTCCTGTATGTCCTTGTAGCTCAATGAAAACTTCAACTGACCGATGGTTGCTTGTTGGTGAGCGACTCGCGCGCGATCTCTCGCCGCTGCTACACTAACACCTGAACGCACTGATCCATCTTCGTCTCTCCCACTCTCATCGCTTTCTTCCCGATTCTCCTCATCGTCGTCATCTTCGTTCTCTGCTCCCTCAGGCTGTAACGTGTTCATATGCATGAGTCCGCGAACAATGCGTCGTCCTAACTGCTCATTGGTTCCCGTATAATCGAGTCCAAGAATGTTACATACAGAAGTCAAATCGCCAATCGACAGTCTGCTGGCATATTCCAATTCGTCGCGAAATTCAGCTGAGTCGTCTGCAAACTGAAATCCACCGAACTCCCTCAAACGCAGCAATTATTTCGATCGCCTTCTTGCTGAAACACGAGGCTATGCATCGCAAGTATTGTTGCTACCTATGCCGTCTTTAGCTTCTCCTTTATTAAGGGAATTTGCGAGAGATTTTCCATCTCGTCGTGCAACCGTTTTCACACAACACTATCGTATGATCGCGAACTCTCGATACCTCCGCGCACTGATTTACCGATGCCCGACGTCGCAATGTTCGGTGTCTCTTGCGTGCGAGTGAATCACTCGTCTTTTCACTTTATATTTCTCGTTCTTTTCACGCGCTTGTCTTGTCTCTATTTTCCTCGTCGTGTCGTGTTACTTCACCGTTCACCTTATATCTTCTTCCGTCTTATTTCGTCTTTAGTCTTCATATCGTCTCCCGTCTCATTTCGTCTCTGGTTTTTATAGCGTCATACTTCGTCTTTCACCTTACACCGCCAAGCTTTTTCGTACGAAAAGTGGCTTCGTCATATCTCTTAACTCCCTTTCTCACACTCGCGTAACTGTATTTACTCGCATCCTGGACGAGCGCCCAAATTATATGGAATAGCTTGAGTAAATACACGAAGATACTGTGGAGTATTACAATTTTATTCGTATACAAAGTACGAAAATATTGATGAATGTTGATAAAAAGGATAAACGCGTGAGGCGCGACATCGTATACGTACAACGACCAAAGAGTAACTAACTTTTCTCTCGCATCTACTAGATCGGCCTCGTCTACTTTTCAACACCACTAGAGGACGCGTCTTACAATGGCGCGACTTATGAATGTTCCATAGCAATTTATAAAATCTCTACATAATGATTGCGTAATCGGGGTACTTCAATGACATGAGAACCAGAACATCATTCAGTCTGTCCAAAAGATGATCAAAGTCCGAGCTAGGGTTTGTGTATACTGATGCGACAATAATTGTTAGAGAATTATGTATTAATTTTATGAGAATGAAATCATGAGAAGTGTATAGGATTTCATAAGAATAATACGTTACATTCATAAAAGTGATTATGCCGCCGCTTGCCCTTCCTACATTGGATTTTCTTATTGCTGGTTGGCTGACCAAATGATGACTTTATAGACTCGCGGGAAGACGTGTGGGGGCATCTGTAAGCCAGGTCTCGTATATACAGCAAATATCGCGTATCCCGTGGTGTAGTGATGTCAGATGAATCCTGAATATTGGAGAATCCGTGTATGTTCCAGAATAAAATTCGAGGGTGTTCAATATTAGTGTTCTGTTTTTGTTATTCTTTTTTATTGTGAAATGGATTGACAGTCGGGTCAGAGCTATATGCACTGATTTTCCAAGACACTACACTTTTTTTTGGTATTTTGATGACCCATTCTGGAAGAGCTCATTTGATTCCACTAATGTATTGGTGGATGTCTCAAGATTTGTTATTTTATTGTTCGTGGTTGTAAGATCTTTTAAATCTGTGAGAATGGATTTTAAATCATTCAATAAATGAAACTGGGGGATTACAAAATTACACAGAATAATCTGGCTTGTAATAAACCTGTTGTAACGTGCACTGAAATTTTCCCAATTTCTTGCCCCTAAAAACATTTTTCCTCCATTACTCCCTTGCAATCAATAAGATAGTCAGACAGGACCTACCACTTACAGAGATCCGTACGCATATGACTAATGAGCGAGAAACCTGTGAGTAACCCTCACCTTCTCGACGTCCTCAACATCGATACAATAGTATCCTTCTCTTCCGACCCAAACCTGTTAAGAAATATAGTTCTCCGCCTTACCGACCTCTCAATGCAACCAAGAAGAAACGAAGTAAATTTGCTACGTGAGAGATATTCGGTAATACGAATACTCGATCAGTTATCATTGTAAACAATGGCCAAATCATAAACAACCCTGCATTCCGTAGACGAGTAACTCTACTCTTGTCGCCAAGTCAAATTATTTTCATATTTCGAATACAATTCTCAATAGCAGTTTTCATCGAAAACTGAATAAAATGAATGATTTCTTTCATGTTTATTCCAACTTTCAGGTGGACATCATAGTAATTATAAGAAAAACCCTTTTATCTTCTCATACCGCACAACTAATTCCCAAAATATTCCAAAAGAATTCATAATGTATTTACATCATGCCATAGAATTCCGAGAACTAAATACTGAATGAAAACCTGTCCTTCACGAATTCCCCATGGAAAATAATAGAAATTACCATTTGTTATTCGATACAATCGATTATTTCTTCCATGTATGAAAGACCGTTCGTATAAGTGCATGCTTGTTGCACATAATGGACTAATATTCTCGAAATTCAGAGCACGTGAAATGACAACTACACCATTGGATAGAATAGAAAGATTTCAGTGAGGGATAAAATTGTCGTGAAATGATTTTATTTCTCTCCCCTAGATAGATGATTAGTTTGTAAGAAACATCTTTATTAATGAATGAACAAAGTATTGATGGGAATCAAAACTCTCGTGTTGATCAAATTTCAGTTTGTGAACTTCGTTCATTCCTCATAAATACCTGTAAGACAAAAATTTTCAAATGATGTATATAAGTCAAGTACACGAACGCTCGACGCAGAGCAACGCTAGACATCGAGAGTTGGGTGCAAGATGAAAAAATCAGATGATTTCGGAGATGATTAAGTTCATGATTCAACATCTCGACAGCTTCTAGGGGCAGTGATTTCAATTCGTCATCGGTGCGGACAAGAGCATTTCCCACCAAGAGACCCTTGACCAATCATTGTCTTAGAAGGAAGCTCGAACCCTTTAAATACGGCGAGTTTCTGCTAATGAATTAACAATGTTTCTTCGCCTCGCGACAACGCATATTATATTCACTGCTACTACCGCTGATTCCTCAAACTTCTTTCTCTTCGACCTGCTGAACCAGAAACACACGTTCAACCCGTGTATCACCTGACGTCATCCATCTTTTGAAAAGAAAAGAACATAGTCCTTTTCAGGACTATTCAAAACTATAAATATTTTCAAAATTCAACTCTGCGGTCCTGAGTTACGAAAACCAGGTCCACAAGCAGAAAGCGCAATCCACCCAGAACGAGATTAGTTTCTCTGAGAAACTTTGGGAACACAAATAGTAAGTGGATTTTCTCCACAATTCGGGGGGAAAAGGAACCTTGTTTCCTTTTTTCTGTTTTCTTCTTTTTCTCTCACCAGTGTTTTTGTGTTTTTTTTTGCGTGATTTTATCCTTTCTATTGTGAAAAGTGATTTTCAAAGTGATGGGAAAAATTTAATGGAAACCACCTTCCTTTTTTCTCTTTTATTAGAATTTTCTTTCAAAATCATCGCAATTCAACTCGAGTCAACTTCGACGTTTTGTTTTGGTTTTTCATAGTGAGGGACCGGGTGAATAAACGGATAACAAAAATTAAAAGATCGATTCGTAGCATTCACCAGCGCATCGCGGAACGGGATGAAAAGGCAGACCGCGGTGATCTTCCCCCTCCGGGACCCCAACCAAGAATTTTTCTGAGAAACGGGGCGCGAGATGACAAAAATCTCGTCCGTTACGCACGAGAGTTAGAAAACTTGAACTCATTTCTAGCGTCTCTTGACATTAGAGGCGAACTTTTTGTCCCTAGAGAAAATTGGGATTAACAACCCAATATTCTATAATCACATCCTCATGAATTCTCCCACAACTCACTCCGAACACTAATGACTGTCACACGATAGGAAGAACAATCACTTACAACTACCGAGTAACCCTCGGAGTACGAGCTGATTGCGTTTCCAGAAGAAAACCACGGTTTTCTTTGTAGAATGAGGTGTTCTTTTCCCTATATCACTAATTTTCATTGGGTCACCACCAAAGAAATATATTGGTCAATCAAGAATTATAAACCAACTCACGATGTCCTAGAATATTTTCTTCTCATTACATGAATATCAGTTAAACGATTTGATTGAATATTTTATGAAATTTCATATGATTATACTTCCTAGCACCCTAAATATTATAAATGAACAAACTGTTCATTCTTCTTTCTTTTTTGCAATAAACAAATTGTAATTTCAACATATATGAAACGATTTTCATTGAAAAGCATTCTACCCTAGTCCTTGTATAGGTCTATCCTATCTAAAGTGGGGTGATCAAAGGGGTTGTCAAACTTGATTTGGCAATTCCTTAAAATAATCGTGCGTTATTGAAAAGTTCACGGACTCTTGACGTAACACTGTATAGCAAATAGAGCGATGTCAAAACACGTGTAGACCGTTCTGTAGTCAATGTCGAACTCCCCATTTCAACTGACAATGAACATTATTGATTTGAGAAAACAATATCAAGCAGCGAAAACAATAAGTATCACGGAATCAACACAACTCATTGTCGTAACAAAATATATTTATTGTCGAAACAGCCGTATATTTTGAACATAGAAGACTGTATAATTATTTCCATGAGAAACTAATTTTGATCCATCACTGGAGAGAATTATGTTGAAGTACTGTACGCCCATCAATATTTTCAAATACTTTTTAGTGTTTCAATCATAATTTCCAATCCAAACATTCCAAAATAACATTCAAAACCTTTATCGATTCTCACCACTTGCATGGTTGAATACAGAATATAGGTCACATCACACGATATCATCCGATATACACTTCAACAAGAAATAAAAAACAAAACACTTGGTTATTGGACAAAATGATCAATTTATTTTTCTTATCAATATTACACTAAGAGAGACAGTTCTTTGTCCAGCTCAGGGACAATCGTGTGTTTGTTTGGTTTCATTATCAAGGACCATTCAACAAAAAACTGGAATAACAATGAGATTGTCCCACGATACATGAGAATTCAAGAATTCATCCGAATCTTATCATTCCAAAGATTTGATTAGAAGAGTTTCTTCTTTTTTATACAATTCAATAATTTGTTGATGTGAATGCTTATGTTGGTTATGCTACAAAACAGTATATATTTCCCTTGAACACTCATTTAGTGGAACCCACCAAAGCCTGAGAATCCGTGTTCACCAAAATCGTGGCCATGATTTTCCTGGACGTAAACTGGATACTTTTCTTTGATGTAAACAGGTACTTTAACTGGATAAGGTATCTCTTTATGTACTGGAACAGGTACTTTCACAGGTACATGAACTGGATGAGGGACTTTGACTGGTACTTTGACAGGCACGTGGTAAGGTACTGGAATGTGTTTTTCCACAGGCACAGGTATTTCTTTCTCTACATGTACTGGATATGGTTTTTCCACGGGATATGGAACGGGGCGATCCACAGGTACTTTGACAGGTACATGATAAGGTACAGGCACTGGCTTTTCCACCGGGTATGGCGCCGGGACGGGTACTTTCACTTCTCTGTGGATAGTTATTGAAGAAATACGACCTCCGTCCCCACTTCCTCCCGCGCCAACGCTATCGCCAAAACTGCCACCTCCAAAACCTTCGAAACCACCATGACCGCCGAAATCACCTCCGAAATCATGCCCCAAACTCAATTCTAATCCTCTCTTGCTCTTGACATCTTTGGAATCGGCACTTGTCTTTGGATCAGCAGTTCTCTCCGTTTCTTCAGTTGCCAAAGCCAACGTCGCTAGTAGCAGGACAGCCGCAAGCCTCTGCAAGAAAAAGGTCGGCTTGAGTATATCACCGTATAATAAAGTATGATGACATAACCGTGGAACCTATATGTTTCAGAATTTTATTACTTGCGCATTTCTGAGAGGAGAACTTTGTTCCTGTGAAAAGAAATTCCGTATAATGTTCCACACAGCACCACAGTTCCAGAAAAATTCATGACGAATTCTTATTGAATTGATTGTGTTCTTTATGAAGTCTTCAAGAATTCTTCTGGGAGTGTGGTAATGTGAGGGGTAGGCATTATGGGAGATCTTCTCTCACTTCATTATTGGATTTTGTCCCCTCAAACCGTGAGAGGAGGTTTTTTTCTTCATCATGAATGAGAAATTCCCTAGTAAAAATGAATCATATAAGAACATACATAAAGCATATAGAAACCATATATGGTCATATGTGACCATATATAATTCATACGCAATCCATATTGAATCCGTATATGATCATATATGGCCCATACAGAATCCATATATGACCTTTCGATGCAAGACTTTCCCATACATGTGAAAAAATTCTGTCACGTATGAAATATTTTTCGTATATGGATTTTATATCGATTATATATGAGTCATATATGATCATATATGGATCACATATGGATTAAATATGGATTGTATATGATTCTATGCATTTTCATATATGAATCATATATGAGTTTCATATGTATTTTGTATGGATTATGTATGGGTCATATATGTTCGTTTTTTACTAGGGTTCTGCCTTCTGGTTGGTAATCCATCAAAAATTGAGGGGACAATCAACTGAAGTAGAGTGATGGCATCTCACTTGAAGAATTCACTGAATTTCAGTTTTTCAATTTTGTCGGTATTTGTTTTCGACGCTTATTTTCAGTTAAAACAGTTGAGCTTTGATTGCATCTTAACATCAGATGGCATTCAATCATTCAACCATTCAATCGTTGTCGATCACAAACTTAAGCAATCGTGATGGAGGTGGAATGAACGATGGGAAGTCTATCGTAGTTTATGTGATATTTCACATACCTGTTTTCTATCATAAGTGATGTGAAACTTACGATAGGCATTCAATCGTTGCCAATCACAAATTTATGCAATCGTGATGCATGTAGAATGAACGATAGACAGTATATATTAGTTTATGTGATATTTCACATATCTGTTCTCTATCACAAGTAATGTGAAACTTACGACAGGCATTCAATCGTTGTCAATCACAAACTTGAGCAGTCGTGGTGCATGTGGAATAAATGATAGTCGCAAGTCATGTGAATTACTATGAACTATTGGCACGATAGATACTTATAAGGGACAGATTGTCAAAAATTACTTAGAAATAACTTCATTGAACTATGCATGGAGTTATAAATAATTATATATGAATAAATTATTAGGTCCATTTACAAGAATCAGAATCAATTGAATATTTATATTGTTGCATGTGAGGTATGGTAGTGAACGAAATTCCCTGTGCTCGCAATTTGAGAGATGATTTTTCTAACGGTAAGAATCTTAAACTCCATCTATAACTACATGTATCATTCAATGAAGTTATGTACAAATATTTTTTAGAATCAAATCACAGTCAAGTATCCATCATGCCAATTGTCTGAAAGAATGTACTATCACTCCCACTTTTGTGAACCTCTGATGATTTTTCAGGTGATCAAGTGACATGAAGTAATGTCATTCCTCCAATCCACAATCTGTATGAAGTGAAATGACCAGCCACTTGGTTGAAATAAATTCTTTGCGAATAAGAAGTAGGTGTCCACAAAACTTGAGTCGATAAAGAAATTGACTTATATATATTGAGAGCGCAGTGAGTTTTCTTTACTCTGACTACCATGAACCATTGGCACGATAGATACTTATAAGAGGTATTGATTCTCAAAAATTACTTAAAAATAAATTCATTGAACTATACATGTATTTATAAATAATTAGATATGAACAAATTATTCAGTCAATTTGTAAGAATGAAAATCAATTGAATATTTCTCATGTCGCATATAATTTATGGTAGAGAAGGGAATTCCCTGTGCTTGTAATTTGATATATGATTTTTTATTGCTAAAACCCTTAGGCTCCATTCATAACCACATATTGTTCAATGAAGTGATGTAGAAATAATCTTTGGAAGCAAATCACAGTTAAGTATCCATCGGATTAGTAGTTCATTCTGATCAGAGTAAGAAAACTCACTGCGCTTCCAATATATGTGTAAGATAACATCTTTAACGATTCAAGTCATACTTATTTGTAGACAATTTATCCCAACAAACTCACAGTTCATTTTACATTATGCACATTGTTTGAGTGAGGAAGTCATTTCACGTCACTTATCAAAAAACACTCCACTTCACTTCAAGTGATTAGGGTAACTTAATCAGAATCTCACATATATGGGCATTTTCACGGAAAGCGTCATTTTTCTGTCCCTCTCCATTCATAACCAATTCTGTGGATGAAATCCAATTTTGTGTGCGTGAAAATATCAATTCAGACTTCCTCATGTAGGAAAAATGATTCAAGATGATCGCAGAAGTTCTTGGGAACGGATATAACTTATAGTGATTGAACAAATTACGAAAAACATGAGTCTTGATTTGTCCCTGGGTACAAATTGACGGGTCGGTGCCGAATCAACGAAAAACCAAATCAACGAAAAAAAATTTACTAGCAGTATGAAGTTGTCATTTTGTTGCAGTATGAAATGAAATTAGTCATAGATCATTGATTAAATTAAACGAAAAGTAAAAAATATTGATTTGCTAACACAACCCCACGGTGAACTTAATTTTCCTTCGTTATGTTTATGATTATGGTATGGTTATGTATATGATAACAACAAACCGATTTTCGTTCTCTACAGACGTTTGAAACAGTTTGATTGTACCGATCGATTAGGAAGATCATTAATAATTTTATTAGAATGATGAATTACGTGTCTACTGTAATAAACGGGTGCAGTGAATAGGTTAACATAAAGAATTTTCGTTTAATTTAATCAATGATCTATGACGAATTTCATTTCATACTGCAACAAAATGACAACTTCATACTGCTAGTAAATTTTCTTTCGTTGATTTGGTTTTTCGTTGATTCGGCACCGACCCAAATTGACTACTTCGCTTGCGCACAACATTCCTGCGCGTTACTGAAACGTTTCAACAAAAATCAGCCGAACACTTCACATCTCAAGCTACTCAAATTACATGAGTATGGCACTGTGCTATCAATCCAATATCTGTCGAAAAAACCGCGAATTTGTGTCTCGATTTTGAAATTACAAATGTCTCCTCCGACAATTTTAGAGGTAGAAATCGCGCGCATCTACTCAGGATCAATTTCCTTGGATTTTCTATCAGATTTAGGTTATGGAAAGACACTCCGTAAAGCACAACGATGTGCTTCAAAAATTGTTGGAGTATTCAACTACGAAAAATCGAAAATCATGATTTCGTAAAAAAATGTCCCCTCCATTACATCACTTCATTGCAAGAGTTTTCAAAGCACATCTTTCTATGTCTCATCAAATTCAATAGTACGTTGGGGCGAAGCAGTACACCAAAATTTGTTTCAATATTGCGTTGCGCGCAGGAGTTATTTCAGATTTAGAGCCAAAATGTCCCCTCCAACACTCGAAGAGGTAGAAATCGCGCGCATCAACTTGGGGTCGATTTCCTTACATTTTCGATTAGTTTTAAGCTTCGGACAAATACTCAATGAAGGACAATGATGTGCTTCAAAACACCCACTTGAAGATTATAACTTTTGGGAAAATGAGTTTTTCATCGGATCTTTGTACATAAATGACATTATGAAGAAACCGATACGTGATTCAATCAGAGTAAACTCCTAGAAAACTACCATAGAAATTTTGCGCTGATCATTTATATTGAAATTTTCAACCGAAAAGGGTATTTTTCTGAAATTTTTTATATTTTATGTCTTCTTGATAAAACAATATCAACTGAATAAATCGACCATCATATTACAAATTTGTCTTCAATGATACTTCATTCTATGGTATCGTTGGCTTCATCTTACAAAACAAACAAGAAGCACTCACATGAAAATTCGCATGCGATTCGCTTATAATACTGATTGTAACAGGTTTTCATAAGAAAAAAATTCGTTTATAATAGGACTCATGAAAATTGGTCATAAAGAATGTTACAAATACCTGTTATTTGTGAACACATAGTTATGAATAACCATCTACACAAAATACATAAAAATCCTTATTCTTTTGATTTCGTTTATTTTTCAGGTTTAAGACAACAAACTTTTAGGAAATTTTTTCTCAGAACATTTGAAGTTTCAAAAATATTTTTCGAAGTATTTTAGAAAATTTGATCGCGTGATTCAAAAATACATTCTTTTTTTTTCGTTATGAAAATTTTCCATAATCCAACCCGTGGTTGTTATTGACATATAGTCCGCTCTCTCAACAGTGCCACTCTGAATAATGCCGATTCTCCTCATTCGTGCTCGAACACTACCCCCACCATCCATCACGCTATCGTATGGCATCACATCTGAAACCGTTTCTCGCAATAGTGCCACCCGCAAATATGATCAAGAACTCTTCATAACTGATGTTCAATTACTCTGATCCATGTTCCATCATGGCAAATGTGTCGAGATGAAGAATAGAAAATTGGTGTGATTACTTTGGAATTAATCAAGAAGGAATAACCGAAAAATGATACAAATAAATTCAAACATCAAGTATGTATACAGGAAAGTGAACTCATGAATGTGATTTCATGAACTTTAATCATTTCTTTGGATACAAAAATATCTAATATCAAATGAAAAAGAAAAATGCATAAATCTTATACAAATGCATAAATCTTATACAAATTATTACTTCAAACCTTGTTTTGGACTTCATAAAATTGATCCTCGTAGAATTGAGTATAAATACTATGTATGTTGTATCCGATAGAAGACAGAAGAGAGTAATTTTGCATACACAAACGTGTGGCACTATTGCGAGAGTGGCTTACGAATGTTGAGAACATACGCGTACGCCAATGGTGGGGGTACATGAGTTCTAAGAAAAATACTCCCCTACTCTCCCATCACCAGCACTGTTGAGAGAGCGGACTGTATTCCATAGGAATAATACCAGGTCATGTTTTGAATAATCAATAACACGTATGTTTTTTTATGGATATAAATCATTCACAAATCCCTATAAGGTGATGTTCAATGGAATCCGGTGATATTTCAAGTTTTTGACCGCCATATTGGATCCACCATTTTGAATTTCTCAAATCTGAGTTCGGATTTGTAGTCAGCGACCCCAAAAACTCCTATGTGGTGATTCTTAATGGAATCGGGTGACATCTCAAATTTTTGACCGCCATCTTGGATCCGCCATTTTGAATTTCCAAAATCTGAGGTCAGATTCGTAACCAGTGACCCAAGAAACCTTCGTATACCAATTTCCACGAAAATACGTTTATTTAGAACACGTGTGCCGCAAAGGGTGGAATAAGATTTAAAAATTTAACTAAAATAATTTGTCAACCGAGCGCAAGCTGAGAGCTCAGCACCGCACTGAAAAATCGACTTCAATAAATGTATATAACATGAGAAAAAAGTTTGAATAGAGTGCCTCGACATTTTTTTGATCGTGTTTTTTCAACGAAATATGACACTTCCGTGAAAATGCCCATATAAGTGAGCAAAATGATAATGAATGTCAATGATACACGAACTTCACTTCAAAGCATTGAAAAAAACCGTGACTGCTCCTTCCTTTGATTGATCGAAATGAAATAGATCTATGTGACTCTTACACACCATAAACATGATTTCACAAAATTCTCCTTCAGGATTTGATTTTGATGAAAAACAGTGACACTTGGAGAATCATGATGATACATTCATATCTTGTAATATTTTCCAGTTCGCTTCTTACACATAATATAATGTGAATAATTTTTCAGTGGAAAGCAAAAAATAATGGATTCAAACCAAAATATAATCTTATCACAAAAATCACATTAATTTATCACTGTTATGAAGAATTTTATGTTTTATTATAATAATAGTATCTATACTTGTATCTAATTAGATACAAAACAAGAACGAATTCCAAAAGTAGAGACAATTTTTCAGCGCGATGATTCCAATATGTAAAAGTACGAAGGATGTGTAGTTTAAATGTAGCGGGTCAACTTTCATCGTACAACCGCCAGGGGACTGGTCGAACTGTTTACTAGCGAATGTTTTCATCAAATAGGCTTCGAACTTTGAAGTGCGGAATAGCTACGTTGGCAAGGTGTTAGTTTTCGATAGGTTAGGTAGGTAGGTAGAGCAGGTTCGGTTCCCCGTTAGGTTAAAAACTGTTCACCATTGCCAACAAAGTGATTCCAGACAATAATGATTAATGTGTGTCATATTGCCTTCCTACCAAACACCATACCCTGGTAAAAAAAAATCTCTCTGAAATCTCTCAAATCTCTCTGAATTTCTCTGAAGCTCTCTGGAATCTCTCTGAATTTCTCTGAATCTCTCTACATTTTGGGACAAATTTCAGAGAGATTCAGAGTAATTCCAGAGTAATTCGAAGGAAGTTAGAGACTTTTCCGATAATGATATGTTGTGAATTCTTCAACTTCTTCTGAATCTCTCCGCATATCACTGAATCCCTCAGAATTTTATATAGTTAAATTTCAAAGCTCCCTCTGAATTTACCTGAATATCTCTAAATTTCTCCTAATCTCCCGGAATCTAAAGTATTCAGATTTCAAAGCTTCCTCTGAATTCCTCTAAATCCCCGGGAATTTAATGTATTCAGATTTCAAAGCTTCCTCTGAATTCCTGTGAATCTCTCTGAATCACCCCCAATCTTTTCAAATTCCTCTGAATATTTCTAACAAGTTCCACGCACAATTTTTCTTAATGTATCTGTCTCTGGAAGTCTCTAAAACTTCCAGAAAGCCTTAGAAATGCAGGACGAAGATTTTACTGAATTTATTCCTCTCTGAATTCCCCAGAATTCCCCCGCATCTCTCTGAATTTCGCTGAATCTCTCTGAATCTTTCTGAAAAATCCCACGCACAATTTTTCCTAATTCACCTGTTTCTGTGAGTCTCTGACACTCCCTGAATACCTCTGGAATCCTAAACCAAAAATTTAGCTGGATTAATCCCCTTCTGAATTTCTCTGAATTCCTCTGAATCTCTCTGAATTACTCTGAATCTTTTCAAATTCCTCGTAATATTCCTGAAAAGTTCTACGCACAATCTTTCTGAATTCATCTATCTCTGAAAGTGTCTGACGATCCTTGAACGCCTCTGAAATCTAGGACCAAGAATTTTACTGAATTAATTCCTCTCTGAATTCCTCTGAATTCCTGTGAATCTCTCTGAATCACCCCCAATCTTTCTAAATTCCTCTGAATATTTCTAACAAGTTCCACGCACAATTTTTCTTGATGTATCTGTCTCTGGAAGTCTCTAAAACTTCCAGAAAACCTTAGAAATGCAGGACGAAGATTTTACTGAATTTATTCGTCTCTGAATTCCCCAGAATTCCCCCGCATCTCTCTGAATTTCGCTGAATCTCTCTGAATCTTTCTGAAAAATCCCACGCACAATTTTTCCTAATTCACCTGTCTCTGTGAGTCTCTGACACTCCCTGAATACCTCTGGAATCCTGAACCAAAAATTTAGCTGAATTAATCCCCTTCTGAATTTCTCTGAATTCCTCTGAATCTCTCTGAATTACTCTGAATCTTTTCAAATTCCTCGTAATATTCCTGAAAAGTTCTACGCACAATCTTTCTGAATTCATCTATCTCTGAAAGTGTCTGACGATCCTTGAACGCCTCTGAAATGCAGGACCAAGAATTTTACTGAATTCGTTTCTCTCTGAATTTCCCAGAATTTCCCTGCATCTCTCTGAGTGCCTCTGAATCCTTCTGAAAAATTCAAAGCACAAGTCCTCTCAATCCACTAGTCTCTGAAATCATCTGAACCACGCTGAGTTGCTCTCAATTTCTCTGATTCTTTCTGAATCTCTCTGATTCTTTCTGTATCTCTCTGATTCTTTCTGAATCTCTCTGGAACGCGAAATTTTCAGAGAGATTCAGAGAGATTCTCTTACTAGGTTAGTGAAGCGAAGTTTGGTGTTATTTTTTTTTATCATCTTTGAATAAATCAATAAAAGTAAATTTAGTGGAATTCCACGAAAAGATATGATAATAATTCCATCCGAAATTTCACATAGGAAACGATAGCGATACATCAGGAAATTCTACGAAAAAATACGACCGAAAATTCATCCAAAATCTTACATACGAAACGATAGTAAATCACGATGAAAACCACGAAAAGATATGATTGAAATGGTATCCGAAATATTACATAAGAAACGATAGCCATACATCTCGGAGATCAAGAAAGGAATTGATAGAGTCCGTACATGAAATTGAAGACAAAAAACGATAGTACTGAGATAAAAAAATCACGGAAGGATGACATAGGATCTCTATCAGGAATACAGGATAAAATCTCATACAACTACGATTCAAAGTCCATATTCAGAACGATAGAAAACTTTTCTATCGTTTTCTATCGGGTTTTGTCATCAGGATATTCTTATGTAGGTTTCCATGGAACGTTTATGAAACATTAAGAATGAGAACTTCTCAAAAATCAAACTTGTGCCCAATTTCTTAATATTCTTCATTTCGAGGAGATGAAAATGAACTGCGATGGAGCCTGTATCGATAGATTTGATAAATTACGTTTGCATCTGTTTAATACATTGTATGAAGTGAAATTTTGTTTCGCGTCAATGTTGAGGTGATGTGAATCTTAATATATTGACTCAATTCTTGATAATTCACAGTGTATCAATAGTTTCAAACTCCTGGAATGGAATCTTTCCAAATATTCAATACAAAACATATTTTCATGGTTGTTGGTACTTTTTTCCCTAGTGAAACTATAAGTATAAATTTGTATAGGTTAGAGATAAAATACTCGGTTTTCATATAACGTTTCGAGAACGTTCTGAAAACGCACCATAGCATGTGTAAACAACGTCCCCAAAACGAGTTCCCCAGCACATTGAATGACTGTTCTCAAGACGTTTGGAAAAAGTGCGTTTGGAAACCAACACCTGTGGAACTTTTGATACGTTTTTGAAACGTTTTGATAACTTTCGGTGCTGTTCGGTACAGTAGGCGTTGAATTTTTTTCCGTTTGAACTTGTTTTCAATTCTCTCTCTTTCCGTCGGGTAAAAAAAGATATCAGGCGGAAGAGAATCGAACACCTTGTAGATTCGAAACGATAGGATTACAGAAATCCAGTCTAAATACAGTAGATTCATAGAGACTTGACAAGAGGAGACAGCAAATGGCTCTCCTCCGATTTTCTGAAATCTTTGCACATTAGTGGTGCATCAAAAAATATTGCGATGAGTATGCAATATTCGTTGGCACTTGGCCATTCTAAAAAAATTGAAAGCAAATCAATAAATTTCAAACTATATAGGAACAAGAAATAACAGCCATAAGTTCAAAGAGTAACAACTGAAATGTACGAAAATATTGGAAGCAAGTAGAATCCAATAGTATTTTATAGTTTTCGCAAGCGATCAAATAACTTTCAAGAGTCGTTTCATGAGAGTACATCTGGCAGTATTTTAGCTAGCCTAGTTTATGTGAGTGGCTACGAATAATTATAGGCTCAAGTTATATTTTGACAGTATGTGACATCAAATTTCTTCCCCCAGCCTTGTTCTTTTAACAGGTGAGTTGTAAATGGCTTTTCACATGTGTTCAAATGATTTTAATTTCCATGTCTTCTCCGTTATCGAAAAACAACAAATGTTGTTATCCCTCCATCATCCCACGGGGATCTAAATCTCAGATAACCCGGAAATCTCGGGTAACCCGAAAATTTCGGGTACCCGACCCGAGAAAATCCAATACCCGCGCACCCCTACAATTAATCATCCATCTTCCCGGCTGAGAATGCCAGGCGGTCCTGGACAACACGTAGTTGTCAGGCTGTGAACCGCTTTTATCACAGGAAATCCAGTTGGAAATGGGCCAAATTTTCACCTGGTTTCGTCCGGAATTACTGCACATGGAATATGCTGTCAAAAACTGACAGGGAATGTTTTCATCAGTTTTCGACAGGATATTCTGATTTGGTAATGTCGGACGAAATGAGGTGAGAATTTAATCTAGTTTTGACCGGATTTCCTGAAACAAAAACCGTTCAAAGTCTGACAACTATTTTTGGTACAGATTTGCCTGTCATTTCCAATAGGATTTATTTACTCATACAATCATTTCATTTTTCATGAAGGGGTAAAATCACCTTGTGGTAACAAAATTTTTGCTCATTCTCTACGATACCACAGACGATACAAACATTTTTCAGGAATAGGGTTTTGTGCATATGGAAGTACTAGTCTTTGAGTACCGGAAAAATTCTTTATTATATTTTTACAATTGAAATATATCATATTTCATATCAGCACACTTAGGAAAAGTTTGTTGATCCGCATGGATATACCGCTACAGGTCACGCAGAAAACAGATAGTGGATTCAGTTCCCTGCTTGAATAATTACTTCGAGACCGATAGAAACTTATTCAAATTGAATGGGTTTGAATGAGACCCACAAGGACCCATGAGTACTCCGTGCTCATTCAAAATGAATGAGACTAAATGGGAAATATTGTAGTGATAGAATTCAATTGGTGATAGTCCATTAGAAATGTGAGGAGTTCCATCGGTTTTAATGGAAGCACGGTAGGGAATACGCAGTAATAGGAACTTTCACACATGGCTCCTATAAGAATGAATAGGGGAATTCCACGAGATGAACGTTGAATGGGATTAAATGAGGAATTCCCATTCGAATCTGCTGCAACCTTCCACATTAATTAGGAATGGATTTCAATCAGAGATTTCTGACACCGAATTCTATAGGCAGGGATAGGATGTTTCTGAACTTCGAATAATGAATAAGTTCCTTTGGAAAATACCCAACTGGGATCACTGCTCGTTTTCAGAGAATGTTGTGCAGAGAATGTTCAATGAGTGACCATGGGAAGTTTCCTATATCAGCTTCTGTAAGAATAAATAGGAAAATTCCACAAGATGAGCGTTGAATGAGTTTGTATAGGGAATTTCCATTTGAATCCAACGTATTCTCCCATACTGATTTTGAATATATTCTAATGGGAAATTTCTAGAACTGAATTTCATGAGCGAGTTCCTGGAATGTACGTAATGAACAAGTTCCTTTAAGGAATAATCAATTAGGTTGCCTATTCATCCTGAATGAATGTTTAAAGGGATATCAATTGGGAGTTTCCTATATCTATTCCTATGAGACGGAGTGGGAAAATTGTAGAAGATCAACATCGAATAAGATCAAATTGGAAATTTCCAGAACAAAAATCTGATTTGATCCAATTGATGAATTGAATGGGATCTTTTCTCTAAGGAACAGAGATGGACAACCTCTGATTGGCATAGATTAAACATTCATTTAGAACAAACAGAAAATCTAATGGATTGTTTCTGACAGACACTTGTTATCCCCTTATATTTCAGGAACAAACCATTCGTACCTACAAAGATCGATTTCAGAAATTTCCGATTGAAACCTTTTGAGCATCCATGTTGAAGGCTGCGGTCGATTGGAGTAAAAATTGTGTATCTTGTGGAATTCTCCCATCCATTGTAATAGGAGCCAATCCCTGGTTACAAAAATCCATTGAATCTGACGAACGAAATTTTATGAGATTTGGTCAGAACATTGTTCGAGATTCGATTAGATTTGGCGAGATTCAACCAGATTCACATTCGAAGAATTCATTCTTCTGACCAAATCCCATTGAGAAATTGCCGTATGAGATTCGGTCAGAACATTGTCCACATTGTTAAAAAACTTATGTGGGAAAATTCCTATATGTTTATGTGAAGTAATTAACACATACACGCGTCAGAAATTTTCCGAACTTGTCAGGAAATTCACTGTGAAGTGTTGGGGAAAATCCCACGGAGTTTCGAATTTTCAGATAAATTTATAAAAAATTTCACATAAATGTACCGGAAATTGATTTTCCGGAGTGGTAGTATGAAGAATCATCCGGACCCATCGACTCGGATGTGGCTAGTTTTTATTATTGGTTGGGAGCGTGCTTGGCCCAGGAATTCAATGATTCAATAGGTGAAGGTTCGATCCAATTTTAATCCAAGCAAGTTGTCGAACGAATTTATTTAACTTCCTTCGATAAGCCGATCGACGTTTCGCATCGATACGATCCTTTTTCAAGATACTAAATTTTTTGATTTAATCGTAGCGGAGAGAGAACGTGGTTGTATGAAGTATCATCCGGACCCATCGACTCGGATGTGGGTAGTTTTTATTACTGGTTGGGAAAGTGCTTGGCGCAGGAATTCAATGATTCAATAGGTGAAAGTTCGATCCAATTTTTATCCAAGCAAGTTTGTCGAACGAATTTATCTTTCAAGGGCAATTTATCTTTCAACGACAAACTTGCTTGGATAAAAATTGGATCGAACTTTCACCTATTGAATCATTGAATTCCTGCGCCAAGAACTTTCCCAACCAGTAATAAAAACGACCCACATCCGAGTCGATGGGTCCGGATGATACTTCATACAACCACGTTCTCTCTCCGCTACGATTAAATCAAAAAATTTAGTATCTTGAAGAAGGATCGTATCGATCCGAAACGTCGATCGGCTTACCGAAGGAAGTTCAATCAATTCGTTCGACAACTTGCTTGGATTAAAATTGGATCGAACCTTCACCTATTGAATCATTGAATTCCTGGGCCAAGCACGCTCCCAACCAATGATAAAAACTACCTACATCCGAGTCGATGGGTCCGGATGATTCTTCATACTACCACACCTTTCCTCCGCTACGATTATATTAAAAAACTTTGTATCTTGAAAAAGGATGGTATCGATCCGAAACGTCGATCGGCTTACCGAAGGAAGTTAAATGAATTCGTTCGACAACTTGCTTGGATTAAAATTGGATCGAACCTTCACCTTTTGAATCATTGAATTCCTGGGCCAAGCACGCTCCCAACCAATAATAAAAACTACCCACATCCGAGTCGATGTGTCCGGATGATTCTTCATACTACCACTCCTTTTCTCCGCTACGATTATATTAAAAAACTTTGTATCTTGAAAAAGGATCGTATCGATCCGAAATCTCGATCGGCTTACCGAAGGAAGTTAAATAAATTCGTTCGACAACTTGCTTGGATTAAAATTGGGTCGAACCTTCACCTATTGAATCATTGAATTCCTGGGCCAAGCACGCTCCCAACCAATAATATTAGAGAATATTGTTTTATGAACAATATGAGAACTGGAGCGAATGTTCATCAATCCCATATATTTTTCTCCGTGTGGATCTGTATCTCTCCTAAACTACCTGAAAGCTCCTAGACAGTGAAAAATTTATCGTCATCATGTGAAGTGTTAGAATTTGTGTGTAAAATGTCCGATATTCTACACACAAATTTTAACACTTTACACAACGACGAAAAATTTTTTACTGTGTGAAATCTTGAACCCAAAATTTCACTGAATTTATTCTCCCCTGAATTCCTCTGAATTTCTCTGAATCTTTCTAGAGAGTTTGATGCGCGATTCTTTCTTATATTCACCTGTCTCTGGATGTCTCTGAAACTTGCTATCTTTGAAATTTTCAACAAAAATTTAACTCATATTTCTCTCTGAATCTTCCTAAATTTCTCTGAATTCCTCCAAGAATCCATCGCCCAATTTTTCATACTTTATCTTTCTCTGAATCTCTCCAAAACTCCCGGAATCCCTCTGAATCTTGGGACAAAACTTTTACTCAATTTACTTTTCTCTGAATGTTCCTGAACTCCTCCGAATCTCTCTGAATCCCTCTGAAAAGTTGAACGCACAATTTTCCCCAACTCACCTGTCTCCGAATCTCTATGAAATTCCCCAAATGACTCTGAAATCTTGAACCAAAAATTCCATTCAATTTATTTTCTTCTTAATTTCCCTGAATGCTTCTAAAAAGTTCGACACATAATTTTTCTAAATCCAACAGTCTCTGAATTCTTTTGGATTTTCCTGAATTACGACGAATTCCTCTGAATTCCTCTGAATCATCCTAAATCTGAATAGATATCCCATTTTTCTGAGACGGGATAATGTTGACATTTTATTGCAATTGTCAATTGATTCGATTCATAGATTTCGATCAAAAGCTAAATGCAAAAATGTACATCACAATCAGGAAACCAGGTTCCTATGTTGCATTACTTGTATGTGTTTGCACAGTTCAATACTCATCTTTGATTCAGATGTTGATTGAAAATTATATTTTAATATATCAAAATCAAGGTGAATCAACCATCTTTCAGAGCAATATGTTTTGGATTCTTGATATACCAGTGATTCCAGCTTGTGAATAAGTAGATGAGTGGATAAACCAATAAATAAATGAATCAATGGATTGATATTTGAAAAATATACCCCAATAAACATTTTTGGATCAGTCTAAAAGATATCTCAAAGAGATCTAAGAGATGTCGTACGCAACAAATTTAGATAAGTTGGAGACATCTTGTAGATAGATATCTTTAAGATATCTGAAAGACATCTTGAAGTAAGACATCTTGATCATATCTAAATTCAGAATGTTCCGGAAGACTTCCATAAAAATGTTTATTGGGACCTAATGAAATAAACTTATATTATTAGGTGTATAACTTTGCTTCCGCCGTTTTTTTCCGAAATTCGAGGCTTTATTGTAAAAAACTGGTTATACATTCATGATTCAAAGTATTGTCCATCGCTGGCCACTACTTTTCCCCATCTTTTGGGTAGCATACGAATCCCGCGTTGAAAAAACCGGTCATCTTTTGAAGCGATCCACGAATCGATCCAATTTTTTACTGCTTCATAAGGCCGGAAGTGCTGGTCAGCTAGGCCGTGTGCCATTGATCGAAACAAGTGATAGTCCTGGGGAGCAACGTCTGGAGAATACGGCGGGTGGGATAGAACTTCTCATTTCCAAGTTTCCAAGTATGTCTTGACCACTTTCGCAACATGGGGTCGAGCATTCTCATGCTGTAAAATCACTCTATCATGTCTCTCGTTGTATTGCGGCCGTTTGTCTTTCAATGCTCGGCTCAAGCCAGTGTCCTCAGATTTGACTCGCAAACGTTAAACAAACAGATGCGACTGTACATCCGTGTGAGAAAAGAGAGGGTATAGTTGCGCGCGCATCCTAGCATGCTTTCTCCTTCGCTCTCCCATCAAATATTCTATGAGCGATAGAGGAAGCATGCTAGGTTGTGCGCGCAACCACACCATCTCTTTTCTCACACGGATGTACAGTCGCATCTGTGTGTTTCACGTTTGCGAGTCAAATCTGAGGACACTGGCTCAAACGCATTAATTGCGTTCGATAACGATCGCCTGTGATTGTTTCAGTCAGTTTTAACAACTCATAATACACTACACCGAGCTGGTCCCACCAAATACTGAGCATAACCTTGGAACCGTGAATATTTGGTTTGGCTGTTGACGTGGAAGCATGGCCGGGATATCCCCATGATTTTCTGCGCTTGGGATTATCGTCATGAACCCATTTTTTGTCTCCAGTCACAATGCGATGCAGAAGTCCCTTCCTCTTTGCCTTGCAAGCAGCTGTTCACAAACACACAAACGCCGTTCAACTTCTCTCGGCTTCAACTAGTACGGCACCCAATTTCCTTATTTCTGAATCATTCCCATGACTTTCAGGCGTTTTGAAATAACTGGTTGCGTCACTCCCAATGATCCTGCCAATTCTTGTTGCGTTTTACACGAGTCTTGATCAAGTCATGCCTCCAATACTGCATCTTCGGAACTCTCCTCTCTTCTACAGCCATGCTGGTCTTTGACGTTAAAATCACCGTTCTTGAAGCGTTGAAACCACTCTCGGCACGTTCTTTCACTAATAGCGACCTCACCATAGGTATTTGAGAGCATTTGATGAGCCTCAGCCGCAGATCTCTTCACATTAAAGCAGAAAATTAAAACCTCCCGCAAATGACAAGAATTTTGCTCGTAAGCTGACATGTTTAATCGAGAATCACTTCATGATGCAGACACAAATCGACTAATATGTAGATGGCATTATGTTTACAAATACCTTAGCTTATTGTATGACATCTATGATCTATTTATTCCAACTACCACTTACCGCTACAGCCATCCAGTGCAAAATGGCGGAAGCAAAGTTATACACCTAATACAAAAAATATTTTGTGAAAATATTCTACTCGAGATAATGTTGATTGGAAATGTGAATGATATGCTCCGTGAAATATATTTCCATTGACAAAAATACAAATATGCTGAGATATGCACTTTTTCACAAAATATACCGAAATATGCTAACATTGGAAAGTTTGCTTGTACATATTGCATCGATATCGCCACAGTTTTCACGCCATAGCTTTGTGAAACGTGATCAGTCCGATATTTTCAACAAATACGATCGCCCAAATTCAATAATAAGTTTTTATTTTTACCCCAATTATTCTCACAAGTGTCATGTTGGTTTCTAATAAGTTCCTCGTTAGATAATGATGACTGTTTCACTTGTTTCGATAAATGGAATCTAGTTAGTTGGAGTGTTACATTCTAGTGAGTGCCTTGTGAGTTTTCCTCACTAGTGCCTCATGAGTAGAAGAGATAAACTCGTAAGCAGTGATGCCAGCATTTGGTCGACAGAGTCGATTTACCCTCTCCATCTGACCATTTCTCGTCCCCACCATTCCAGCCGGGTGTACGCACACATTGAAACCCGTATTCATGTGATTCGGAACCGGTCGGTTCACTTCGAGTCAGCTCGGACAATCGAGAGAGAACCAACTATCCGTCGGTCTTTGTCTTCTCAATATGTTTTACGATCGGCTAACTCCGTGCAAGATCGGAAAAAGTTTAAAACCCACGCGATCGACTCACCGAAAAGTTTCACCGCTTTTTCTTTTCCAAGCGACAATTTTATTGTAATCAGTATCGAAATGACTTACCCGGCACCCCGGGCAATTCTCGGCCGGGGCCCTTCGATATTTTTTTCGTTTTTTTTTCAATTATGGAGCCAGTTCAATACTGATTATTGAATTATCACGATGAAATATAGATTTGATGCATAGCATCATTCAATTGAATTAAAATCGAATGTAAGTAAATAATTTTTCAATTATTATTTATTTTTCATAAATTTTATAAGATTATTGCTTATTCTTATGACTGATTATGAAGCTTTCAAGAACTCATATATGTATTGTATAGAAATTTTCTAATAGTTACACATTTCTAATCATTATTTTAAATCTTGATGGTTTTTCAATGAATTTCATTAGAATTGTCAATCAATCGATGGTTGAAAAATTCCAAGATAGTTTGGGGATCTATGATAAATGTCCTGCGGTGAATTCCATAATTTTCCCTGATAAATTTATTTTCAGAGATCACTATGATATTCCAAAGAGGATAATCAATTCAACATCGATTATCAGATGTTGATCAACATCAAAATGATAAGACTGAATATTCAATTGATTGAGTGCAAATTATTTTCAATGGACTGAATAATTAGATTTGAGCATTCAAATTGACATTTCATCATTTCACGCACTATCAGTCTCTTTACTTCGCTGCATTACTTCATAGACGTAATATGTGGAATGAAATATTACAAGACCCCATAGCCTAGCGGCAAAAGACATGGTTATTGCGAAAGAATGGGCGGGTTCGATTCTGTGTGGGGACATATCAATTTTTTTTGTCATCTCTCTGGTGAATAATTAAATTTCACATCCGATTATTATTTTTCATGTCATTACATCGTCATGTTATCAATAATCCTGATCCTTCAGAATGCACTTGCGGATTCAACCAAGTACAGGTTCGAGTCGATTGAAAATTTCCCAAATATTCGTGTCCATGAGATATACACAGTAAAAAATTTTTCGTCAAATTCAACACACAAGCGAATGTTAACCATTTTTCTTCACACTCAACGTGTGTTGATTCCAGAGCGACACTCACAAAGTGTTGATTTGAACTCGAATAACATTTTAATGTGTTGAAAATGAATCGATCGAACAGCATTTGATCAGTGTGTTAAATGAACACACAAAAGTGTTAAATATTCAACACTTGAATTTTAACACGTAGTTAAATATTCAACACTTGAATTTTGACACGTACTTCTTTTTTACACAATAACGGAATTTTATTTCACTGTGTAGACCGATCGATGCAGAATCTTCTGAAATGAGGCATGAATAGCGCTTCAGAGGAACGTTTTTGGAAAAGTGTACTTGCAAATCCCATCAATTCCTGTGACGAATTGATGAAAAAATTTCAAAAATTTGTGTCCATCGAATAAAGACCGATCGATTCGAAATCTAATGAAATGAGAAATTAAATCTCTTCGGAGAAACGTTTTTGAGAAAGTATACTTGCAAATTCCATCAAACCCTCTGACGAATTGATAAAAAAATTTCGAAACTTCATCTCCGTGGAATATAGACCGATCGATTCGAAATCTTCTGAAAAGAAAAGCGATGAATATCACTTCGAAGGAACGTTTTTAAAAGAGTGTACTTGCAAATTCCATCGATTCCTGTGACAAATTGATGGAAAAAAATTTCAGACACTTGTGTCCATCGAATAAAGACCGATCGATTCGCAATCTACTGAAATGAAAAATGAAATTACTTCGGAGGAATGTTTTTAAAAAAGTATACTTGCAAATTCCATCAAACCCTTTGACGAATTGATGAAAAAATTCGAAACTTTGTCTCCGTGGAATATAGACCGATCGATTGTGAATCTCCTCACGGAGAGCAATGGATTCTAAAGAGTATGACGAATATCATGAGGGCTGGAATATTTCATAATATATTTTCGAGTATGAGGACAATATCTAGATGATAAGTGTTCTAAGTACAAGTATCCATTTATGATGAAGGTGTTTGTTTTGGGGTAGATGGTACTGTCAACCAGTAATATATCAATATAATAACAGCAAGGAAAAAAAGTTAGTTCCTATTATAATATAAGATTATTACAATTACTATCTTCAGTTGCTTGAATTAAGAAGAGAATAATATGAAATCAGAAAAAAAAGATATTCCTCGGGACATGAACCCGCCAAGATAACACACGAAGAATTCTTTTTCAAGAGCGAGAATAGAACTCGGACCTGTACTTGGTCGAATCCACAAGTGCATTCTGAAAGATCAGGATTATTGATAACATGACGATGTCATGACATAAAAAATAATAATCGGATGTGAAATTTAATTATTCACCAGAGAGATGACAAAAAAAATTGATATGTCTCCACACAGAATCGAACCCGACCATTCTTTCGCAAGAACCATGTCTTTTGCCGCTAGGCTATGGGGTCTTGTGATATTTCGATCCACATATTACGTCTATGAAGTAATGCAGCGAAGGAAAGAGACTGATAGTGCGTGAAATGATGGAATATCAATCTCAATGCTCAAATCTAATTATTCAGTCCATTGAAAATAATTTACACTCAATCAATTGAATATTCAGTCTTATTATTTTGATGTTGATCAACATCTGATAATCGATGTTGATTTGATTATCCTCTTTGGAATATCAAAGTGATCTCTGAAAATTAATTCATCAGGGAAAATTATGGAATTCACCGCAGGACATTCATCATAGATCCCCAAACTATCTTAGAATTTTTCAAGCATCGATTGGTTGACAATTCTAATGAAATTCATTGAAAAATCATCAAGATTTAGAATAATGATTAGAAATGCGTGACTATAAGAAAATTTCTATACAATACATATAGGAGTCCTTGGACTTCCGGTAAGATGGCGAAGGTGTAGAGTCGGGTGAGAGTTAGCGGGAACGAAAAGTGGAGTAGTGCGGTAGAAAAGTGAAAGAAGTAAGAAAAAGAAGAGTGAAGGTGAAAGTGTTGGCGGTTTACTTTATCCGTGGATAAAATTCATCTTTAGCAGTGAAGGGGAGGCGGTTGGTGAAGTTAAAAAGAAATATAAGGAGTTCAAGACACGTGCTAAAGTAATGAAGAGAGAGAGAGGAGATTGAGAGACGCGTGGAAGAGAGGTTAAGAAGAAGGAAGGAAGAATCGGAGAAGAAGATCGAGGAGAAAATGAAGGAGGAGGGTAAAAAACAGTGAGAGGAGGTGATAAAAAGAATAATGGAGAAGATGGGGAGTGGAAGGGAGACAGAGGAGCGGAAGTGCTGCCAACGGTGGAAGAAGGACAAAAGCCGACGGGGGTGGGAGAAGAAATGCTGATAAGGAAGATGAGCAAGGAGGATAAGGAAGATCGTGGGGAGGAAGGAGAGGAGTCGGCAAGGAAGAAAAAAGGAGATAAAGGTAAATCGGAGAGGCGCCATCTACCGGAAGAGGGGAGAAGCAGGAGTGGGGAAGAAGAGAAGCGAGAGGTAAAGGAGGTGGAAGAGCCGATTAGGAAGGGAAGCGTGGAGGATAAGGGAGACAGCGGAGAACGAGAGGAAGCGGCAGCGAGAAAGGAACGCGGAGATAGAGGAAAGAGGAGCCGAGAACCGAGTGACGGGAGAAGAGAGGGCAGAGAATGCGAGGAGGAGGAAGAGGAGTGAGAGAAGGAGAAGAAGAAGATGTGGACGAGGATGGAAGATTGAAAAGAGGCAGATAAAATATGGAGAAGAAGAAACATCATTGTACGAGGTGTCGGATGAGAGCGTTGAAGGATAATGCGGGACTGCTGGAGGTGCTAGAGGAGAAGATGGGGCTAGAAAGGGAGATGAAAAGACGCAGAGAAGAAGAGGAGTGCGGGAGGGAAGAAGAAGAGAAGGGGAAATGATACGTTGGGGAGTTTATAGTGAAGTGAAGAGGAGGAAAAGACAGTGGGTGTTTTTATCTTTTGATGGTGGAAATTATGGTTTTTCTTTTGTTGCGCTTGATGGATAGGAGATGGGTGAGAGAGAGAGAGAGAGAGTAGTGACGGTATTATGGATTTCTGGTTTCTTTTTTCTTTTTGTCGGGCTTATTGTATGTTTAGTTGATAAAGGATGTGCGAAAGAGTTTGGAAGAGGGGAGTAAATTGTAGGGGGGCGGCGCCTTCAAACCATTGTAAGAGGGCGCCGACAGAATATAAATAAATGCATACATACATACATATAGGAGTTCTTGAAAGCTTCATAATCAGTCATAAGAATAACCAATAATCTTATAAAATTTATGAAAAATAAATAATAATTGAAAAATTATTTACTTACATTCGATTTTAATTCAATTAAATGATGCTATGCATCAAATGTATATTTCATCGTGATAATTCAATAATCAGTATTGAACTGGCTCCATAATTGAAAAAAAAACGAAAAAAATATCGAAGGGCCCCGGCCGAGAATTGCCCGGGGTGCCGGGTAAGTCATTTCGATACTGATTACAATAAAATTGTCGCTTGGAAAAGAAAAAGCGGTGAAACTTTTCGGTGAGTCGACCGCGTGGGTTTTAAACTTTTTCCGATCTTGCACGGAGTTAGCCGATCGTAAAACATATTGAGAAGACAAAGACCGACGGATAGTTGGTTCTCTCTCGATTGTCCGAGCTGACTCGAAGTGAACCGACCGGTTCCGAATCACATGAATACGGGTTTCAATGTGTGCGTACACCCGGCTGGAATGGTGGGGACGAGAAATGGTCAGATGGAGAGGGTAAATCGACTCGGTCGACCAAATGCTGGCATCACTGCTCGTAAGTGTCTCATTATTGACTGGCGAAAATTTCTACCAAGGCAAGAGCATCAAATGATTAATTTGGCGAGGAAGGAATTTCGCAAATTCATTCTGCCGAAAATTCAGTCTGTGAGGAACAAGATGAAGCGCAAAGTGCACATTGGAATCAAAAACAGTTAACTTTGTTTACTACTGCCTTTTATCACAACGGAAACTTTCAATCAAAAGTTTTTGTGTCAAACAACCTATCGCACACAAAAGATACTATCATTCCTCACATGTATATATTGCTCTCAGGATTACCAGAATCGGTTCAAGTATTGAAAATTTGGAGCGACGGGCCATCTTCGCAATTCGAGAACAACTTTATTGCTTCTTTTATACCGGTTTTTGAATACCAATTCGGTATAAAAATTTACTGGAACTACTTTGCAACTTCTCACGGGAAAGGCTGCATCGATGGTATTGGCGCAACGGCCAAAATTATCATAAGAAAGCACATTTTATCTCGTAAATGCATTGTTAATTGTGCTTCCGATTTCGTTGCTGCATTTAATTTGAATAAATCTAAAATTGCTATCGAAGAAGTCACTGAAAGTGATTTTCTTGACATAAGTCGCACCTACTTTGTTCAGTAGTGCGAAAAGTATCCGCGACATAGCGTTAGCTCACCAAATTCAAGTCAAAAATGGAGCAATCCTGAGTTTCGTCATCTCACGACAGGGATACGATTTATAATTCGAACAGTATCGCATTTCGTAAGTCGTACTAATAAGTGCACCCGATGGTACAAGGGTTATTCGGTCCTTCGGAATTTATATAAATTATTGATAATTTTTCAAATGTAAGAGGTTAAGAGATCCTAATAAATGTTACCCGCAGAAGACAGATGTGTTGAAAAGTCCCATAATTCATCGAGGATAAGCGCCAGTCTGTGACAGATGGAGTTTTGACTTGAATTTACTTTTAAAAACTCCCATAATTAGATGTATTTCTACAAGAAATTATGGTACTTTTGAAGCCATATTCGGGTAAATGATTTCATTCATCACAGCCCGGCCCCCATCCTCAATAAATTATGGGACTTTTAAAAATATATTTTTCTGCGTGTATTACATGCAAAATAAAACAATACATTTCATTCCAGTGTTCAATTCTACTTCCAATATCACAGTGAATCGTATATGTAACGTAACAGTCATTTCGTGTAACGTAACAGTCCTCACATTCTTGCTTCTGAAAAATTGAAAACAATTTTTTTCAGTGTGTTCAATAATTCATCTATTGCTTTGATCCTAAAGCTTGAGAATTATGCACTTGACGCTGTAACCCACACAGCACGTCCACCGATGTCCACGTCGCATCTCCGTGGAGGCGAGGTGGAAGAAAGGGAGACGTGGATACAAGGTGGAAAGAACGGAGAAGCGACGTGGAGGCGACGGAGAAATGTCCGCGTGCTGTACGGGAAATAACTTGCTAGAAGAGCAGAGTTCTTCGAGAACGTGAGGCAACTACAAAACCTACTTCCAAATTGATGTAACGTAACAGTCATTGTTCAAGTGCTAATAACTTTTAAAAAACGAGGCCTAAAACATTTTTATCCCAACAAAAATGTCACTCAACCGATTGGCTTTCAGAAGCGTGTATACAAAATATTCGATATATCGAACTCTAGGTATTATCACAGCTTTCATGTTAAGAAAACACGTAGAATGTAATGTAACAATCCGCGATTTGGGCCATATGATTTCCGAAATTTCTCCACTTGGATGGTAATATAATATTATTTAATTTATTCAATACATAGTGATACAGGAATTCAATATGTTTCAACATTGATATGTTATTTCGGTGATACCTCTTGGCAAATCAATGTACGATCCATCACACAGTGCGAGTGGAGAAAGCACCATTAAAAATATTAGCATGCCTGCGAAACATCCTTCGTCCATTGAATGAGAATATAGACTTTCCTGATTATCATAAATTCTTCTAAATTTGGTTATCAAATTTTGTGGCCATGTGGAATTCAGCATACATCATTATCATTGTACAATGCATTCTATTTATGGTGAAGTCATATTCGGATAGTTTGACTTGAGAGAAAATGCAAACTTATCAATTTGGAAATCCTGATTCAGAACGGAAGAGCTTACCTTTGTGAGAAAATTTCTTTGAAAATCTCTTCAATTTTCTGAAATTTTTAGTTGATAATTTTTCTGAGAATTTCAAAGGTGTTCATAGCTTGACTGACAGTTTCATTAATTTTTTGAAAAATTCAGAGGGTTCCAGAGATATTCTCAGATATTCAGGGAAACTTTTATTCAAAAACCATACTCGATAAACAAGAGTTTCTCAGAATTTGTTAGAGATTTTTCGAGTTTTTCGAGGGTTGAAACAAAATTTTTAGTTTTTCCGATTCTCTCAGAGTTTCACAATGAATTCCAGAGAAATTTTATTCTCTGCAGCATTCTTGCTAAGTTCATCCACATTCGATCCTCGACAGGTCGTTAAAAAATAAACTTGATTTCAGTTGACCTCCAGATTTTTATAAAATAATCAGTCGAGAAATAATAACGCAATGCGTTGTTACTTCCCTTGAAGTATCTTCAGGGTTCTCGTTTCAATATACAATATAGGGAATCTCATACTTCGGTCGGTTTCTCTATGTAACAATACGCTACAAAGTTTGTTTCCCACACTTCGCACCTCCGTTCTCTCAAACAAGATCCATAATTAGGAAACCTTATGGAAATTATACCTTTTGAGCATCGCAAGTTGTAAGGTGTATACAACCTACGTTTCAATCTTACTCTCGAAACTTGGGTGATATTGAACGAGAAACACACCCACTTAAGTATCTTTTCACTCAACTCACCGATGCTTATGACAATATCGATCCAATATCAATTATAGTTCACTATCTATTGTTACGATCGACATCTTCGATAATATAATAAACCATCTCAAAAACTCAATTCGACATGAAATATTTTGGACAAGAGAAATAAGCGGGAATAATAATTTGGATAATCATGGTAGTGATCGAATAAGAGTGGAGCTAGCAGCCGATTGGTATAACTTTTGATAGAATTGTATTATCGAATAGTTAAGTAGCCAAACCGTATAGTTGGGAGGAACTGGATGAATTTTTGATATGAAAAACGTTGAAATCATTCCAACTAAATAGTTACATCAATTGGCTGCTCGCTCGTCGCTGCTAGCTTCACTCTCACAGTGATCGAATATAAGATCAATATCTCGAGTGATCGACAAATATGTTTGTAATATATTCATATGAGGTTTTATAGAATTATTGCTATCGGCTCCGATTCTTGATACTATTATAAAATTAATAATCGTTGGTATTGATAAGTAATATTTGAGAATGAGTTAATGTTGAATTTTTTATAGTATTACGATCTATGTGAGTACAGTCGTGAAGTCATTTTCAACCATTCCATGAACTTTTTATGAATTCAAATAAATTCGAAAGAATGCTTTATGAATCCTTCTGGGCCTGTGGTGCTGTGTGGGTCGAGTGCCCATAAAATAAACAGTTTTCAATCAATCGAAAATTTCGTAGGGTAGACCTAGGCGAATCGGATCACTTTTTTCTGAATGGATGAAAATGATCAAAATGAGAGGTTTTTCAGCGAGTCTGTGCGTGAATTCTGATTGTATACATCTTTGGCTTGAGATGTATACCAAGAAAGGACATTCTGATATACAGTTATTTGTTTCACAAACAAATAACCATAAAATGGCAAATATCCGAATTGTCCCAAAATCAGGGTCGAAAAGGATCATTAATGAACATGAAATGTACATCTACTGTTAAAAATTTCTTGAAATTTCACTCATTTTTCAAGTAGACTTGTGAATGAAATTTTCAATTCTTGGTGATTGAATTAGGAATTCAGTCACATGTAATTGAATTTTCAATTTTTGCTATATTATGTTACCCACAATAGTGAAATTTATTAACTGAATTTTCATTCAAATGTCATTGAAATTTCAAGAACTTTGTCAATCACGTGAGTGGGAATTGCTTCCATCACATTTGATTGTAGCTCCTTGCAAAAATTTCTAGCAGTATTGATGGAAAACAAATTTACACTTTGAAACTCTCATTTGAACCCTAAATGTTTAATGAATGAAAGAATTTGATTCCACGCACCTATGTCAAATAGTTCTGTGAGATTTTTCTTGCCGATACATTCCGTATGGAAATCAATCCTGGGCATCTTAAGGTAGGCCCTGGCCCCGTAGGGGTATATCTTAGGCATCCAATACAAGGTTGCCTACCCACGGCCCATGTGGTTCCCAGTTGGAGTTGCCAGTATATTCCTGGAATATTTCAATCCAGATATGCACACCCATAAC
The DNA here is from genome assembly GCA_018340375.1 of Gonatopus flavifemur. NCBI lineage: Eukaryota > Metazoa > Arthropoda > Insecta > Hymenoptera > Dryinidae > Gonatopus > Gonatopus flavifemur. The sequence continues at coordinate 159,391 of JAFFJZ010000067.1, forward strand.
CCATATAGGCCCCGAGTTGGCTACCATTGTTTTGCATGGATATTTGATACCATCACGGGGCCTAGATTGAAAAACGTAACATTCCAAGTTAGGGCCACTTTTCAAGTAAGGATTATAAACCTGGCCCAGGTCTGAGCTCGGGAGAAATTTCCACACGGGATTTTTCATAAGACCATTTTCCACATCCACCGTACTGAATCCAGTCTTCGATGGATGGATATACGAATTCTTCAGAGCAATGGATACCAGTACCAGTAGTCTGGTGATGTATCATTGTTTCCTTTAATTCTCATATGATTCCAAAGAATTTATGATGAAAAAAACCTCAAATCACCCCAGAAAACGTGATTCGAATCACCTCTTATACTATGTTGAAGAGAACATTCATCTGCTCATGAAGAACGTGATAATATTGTCCAAACAATTTACATATGAACTGTACATATGAATTAGAGTGACACGATTTTCAACGTATCTTTTCATTAAAAATTTCAAGAATCACGATAGTGCTTCCACATCAGCGATAAAATTCTGCTGTATGCACAGGATGATTTGACTTGTATAATTTCCTGAGACTAAATGATGTGCGTTATGGTCGTGTTATCTTTTTCTGGTTTACATTACGATATGAATTAGCATACTAAAACCGAATACGAAAATACATTATACACCCCTTTCTGTCTCTATTCGATTATGAAGACATTCAAGTTATCAGGAATGACGTCAATGAATTTCTTCATGCTGAATTATAAGACTCAAAGATTAATCAAACGACCATTAGAAACCCTTTTTACCTATGCAAAGTTGTCGAAACGCATATCAATAGAGTGGATTGCGTACGTTAGGCGTTATTACATCCAATACCCGAATGATTCTAACATTCACCTCGCGTGATTAATTAACACAATCAGTTTGCATTTCATTCAACCAGAATGAACGTCTAAGAACTGGTTTAGCTGGAAATTCTATATAAACATTAATTGCATTCTCCTCTCTTGCCTTGTGAAATTGATACGTTGGATTCAGGAGTACACATTATTATATTCGCAGAGATTGATGAGTATCGTGAGCCATAGATTCGATCATTTCGAGAGAATCCTTAGAAAAATTGGAACGAAACAAGGATGTGATTTTATGATATCACTATAATTATACGCAAATCGAATAAATTTTTTTAAGAATTACTAGGAATAGCAGAAAGTGGGGATACTGATCTAGATATCGAAGTTTCTATTCGGAAGTTTTGAAAGGACGAATTGTGCTGGAAATACCACGGTAGGCGTCAAACCGGTACACTGTAAAAAATTTTTATAGGAAATTTCACATACATGTATGTGAAGTAATTAACACATACATGGATAGGAAATTTCCCGTAAATTTTGGGAAAAATCCTATAAATTTACAGTAAAAATCCCATAAAAACAGCAATTTTAATATATTTTTATGTGAAAATTCCTATACGTGTACGGGAATTCGCTTTTCCCGTACAAGTATAGGAAATTTCCTCTGCATAGGTATGGGAAAATCCCGAATATTTTTTACAGTGTACATTGGAATAATATTTCTCTGGAAATTTTGAAGGCGGGATTTACCGTTGGGAAAATCAGGAGAAAATTTCATAACGTGAGTAGAAAGTTGTTTTTGTATATTAGTGTTGAGAAATTTCCTCCTATCTCTAATGCTTGCACTTGGATGAACTGTTATAAAATACGTTATCAAAGTAAACAAGAGTAGTGGAGTAGGAAGTAATTAACAATCTGGAATCAATTTCAAACAGGAAAACTGAACGTACCGATGGTTAGCATATTGGTTCTCTGAGGAAAAAATGAATGTTATGCAAGTAAGCGCTCAAATTTAAGGTTCCTATAAGTAGTATCATGCACTGTAAGAAATTTCTATGGGAAAATTCCTATATATTCATGTGAAGTAATCAACACATACATGCGATAAGGATTTTCCGAACTTGTTTGGAAATTTACTGTGAAATGTTGGGAAAAATCCCATAGAGTTCGGAATTTTCTGATGTATTTATAGGAAATTTCATATAAATGCACCGGAAGTTGATTTCTCAATCAGTGATTGGAATTCCAGAGCGAACGATAGTTTATTATGAATGTCTGAAAGATGTCTTATGCAACAGGATCTGAAGAGATATTTCAGATTTTTTCAACGAACACATCTTCAACCCAAGTAACAGCAGACATTCGAATGCACACTGATAATACGGTTTGCGTATTTAAATATTCATGTAACACGAATGAATACGGTTTAAACGTGTACGCTGTCACACAACGTCGAGCGATTCCGTTCCGTACAAGTTTAGACTGTACTTTGGTGTTCCGTTAAAGCGACCCAAAGGCTGTCAAAGTTACCATCACTGTAAAAAATTTATATGGGAAACTTCACATAGATGTTCGAAAGTAATTGGCACACACGCGCGTGAGAAATTCCTCGTATTTTACCGGAAATTTACTAGGAAACGATAGTAAAAATCCCATGAAGTTTGGAATTTTTAATTAAATTCATGGGAAATTTCATACACATTTATTGGGAATTAATTTTCTATCGCATGATCGGAAATTTCAAGTTGCTGCGTATAAGAAAATTCCGATCATTTTTTGCCGTGCTCAAAAGTCAAAGTAACCCCGTTTCATGGTAGAATTCGACCGAGAAGGAAATTTTGTTTTGGCCCAAACCGACACAGAGAATAAAAAATTTCATTGAATTTCTTAACTTTCTGGTGCAGATGAATTCGATACTTCGAGTGAAATTAAAGGGTAATAAATAATATATATCCCCAACATATTTCAAGAAAAAGTCTCGAAAGAATAAGAACACTATATCGATATTATTATTTCACGGACTTGTTTCTGAATACTCAAAGAATGTACCAGGAGTTTTTGAATGTTTCAAAACTTTATCAAGCCCCTGAAGAATTCAGAAGAGGTAGTCTGACTAAGCGCGAAATTCAGGGTATCTGGGGCAGGGTATCAGGACGAATATACCAACTTAACAACAAAAAGAATGTTGACAAACCCGTTAGCCGCACGTTTTAAATGATCAATTCCCGGTACTTTCTTGACAGAATGTACATGTACACGGAAAGAAGAAAACACTACTGGTTACTGTGAATGACAGCAATTGGTTGAAAAACAAATGAAAACACGCTTGGATAGTGAGGATTAGTGTGATCACAGTGATGGGTATTGTAATGAAATGCGTCAACGCTGACTGAACAGTAATGGGAATTGGGAAACACAGTACTGCATAGAATGAATTTGAGTTTCAATGTATTTTTGTGATTCACAGTAACCATTGCTGTTTTCTTTTTTCCGTGTATGTCATTTTCTCCGCAATCTTTGAATATTCGTTATCTTGTCTTAAATCGATGAATTATTATGAAACATGTGTCCTGGGGGTTTTCTAGGGTGCTGATTCCGAATCTGGAGTCGCATCCCGAATTCAAGATGTGGATCCAAGATGGCCGGCGTAAATTTAGTCAATTTTGCATTTGTGGACAGATTTATATAAGACATGAGTCCCAGGGGTTTTCGAGGGTGAGGAATTCGAATCTGACGTCAAAAAACGAATTCAAGATCGCGGATCCAACATGGCGAACGTGAATTCAGTCAATTTTGCATTTGTGGACAGATTTATATGAAACATGCCCCAAGAGAACTCAAACCTTCAGGAACGTTCATTGAACGTCCGCGAACGTCAAGGAACATTCAATGAACGTTCCTGAAGGTTTGTGTTCTCTTGGGGTGGGTTCAAGGGGTTTTGGAGGGTGAGGAATTCGAATCTGACGGCGAAAAACGAATTCCACATGGCGAATTCGACATGGCGGACGTGAATCTAGTCAATTTTGCACCCTTGTGAAAATATTTCTACGCCAAATTGCGCCAAAAACTACGAATTATGACGTCAATCTACGTCCCACAGCTTGGCAGAGTTTTACGTAATTAGGAATAGACAAAAATATGAATATTTGTGCCGAAAATACGCGAAATTGGAGCAGGGGAGTAGAAATATGTAAATTTGGCGTACAAAGTCCAAGAGTTTATGCCATTCTACGTATTTCTACACCTTTTTACGCCACAATATACGGGTAAAACTCTTGGTCATAGATTGGCGTACTTTGACGTGGAAGTGCGTAGAATTTTCTACGTTTTCTTACGGAAGTGTCCGAAATGCAGTATTTAGGCGTAGTTTTTGGCGTAATTAGGCGTAGAAATATTTTCACAAGGGCAGATTTATATAAAACATGTGTTCTAGGGGTTTTCGAGGGTGCTGAATTCGAATCTGGAGTCAAATCCTGAATACATGACAGCGGACCCATGATGGCGGACGTGAATTGAGTCAACTTCGCATTTACGGACAGATTTATATGAAACATGGGTCCTAGGGATTTTGAAGGGTGAGGAATCCAAATCTGACATCAAAAAACGAATTCAAGATGGCGAATCCAATATTGCACACGTGAATATAGTGATTCTGGCTCTAATGAACAAAATCATATTGTTATATGTAACACGGGTTCTAGGGATTTTCCAGGGTGCTGAATCAAAATCTGGGCTCCAATATTAAAAGAAAATAATAATTCCGATTTTCCCGTGTAAGCTTTACTGCATCCGAAGACTCTTCAAGAGCTGTTTGACGTGATGACAATTACGCACTAGTGAGAATCCAAAAGTGAAGGGAGTAGCTATCGAAACAAATGAAGCCTGAAAATATTCCGATTCATTCCTAAATTACGCCTAAATACCTCTTCGGTACGCTTATTACGCTCAAATGCCTTTTAGCTTACGTTTTCGTCGCGCTTCCAGGCTTTATTCTTACCAGGACAGTTGAGATTCTGCAGTCTTCCAGGTACATATTTCTGAATCATTCGGAGATGGTATAAAGGATGGTAGGCAATAAGTTTCAGGCTTTCTGAATATTACATTTACAAAGTTTCTCAATTGAGTGAAAAACCGATAAGTGCCTCATCATATGTCCCCGGATATCTGAATTATTCAAAATGCGAGCGAAGCGAGCATATGTGGGCTACGATCCATTCGAAATGAGCGAAGCGGATTTTGGAGGGGGTCGGACTGCTGAGCGAAGCGAAGCAGTCAGGGGGTGGAGCCCTCTGGTTTCTATTTCTCGTCGCTTCTCCTTGAATCGTATAGGGGCAATTCTTCATTCCAAATAAATGTTCATCACACGGAGAAAAGTTTATATTGAAGATTATCAGACACAGCATCGTACCCGTGGGATACACCCGATTAGGACGATAGGAACTATAACTTTGTATTTTCTTATTATTCCGCATATTGACTTCAATGAGTGTGGTGATAATCTGTTGTATACTCATGGCTCTCCACCCTAATAAAGTATACCCCACGGCTATGATATAAACATATTAATTTCGACTACAAAGATTTCTCTGTGTACAGATTCCAAGCCTCGGATTTTTTTTCATTGAGTTCTAATTGACTTCGAACATCTCTAAAACTCTTGTAGAAATGTCCAATTTCAAAAGTTTTTCAGAACTCGAGATACAGAAATATTTGAAGTTTTTCAGTAATTTTTTGAGAATGTTTCAATTTTCAGAGATTTGCAGAAAAATATTTTCTTATGAGAAAACCAAAAAGAAAGCAATAGTGATTTTCTATCACGGGATCTGAAAATGTTGGATGGACAACGTGCATGGTTATTGCATGGAAGGGAATGTGTGCCATGAAGTTCACATATGGATATTTTCTCAATAAATAGTTCACCATTGTGATATTAACTTAACTTTCTTTATGAAGCTTGTGGAAATTCCTACACTGTGCATTAGGGTGTGTTAAAATCAGTTTTTTTCCAAAATCTGGAATTCCAAGTCAATTAAAAGTTTTTCTTGAGGTCACTCATTCACTAGAAAAAATCCGAGTCAAATTGATACACCTCTAGGTCTCCCATGCGCAGCTTAAAGTTTTGGATTTTGATGACAAGAGTGATTTGTTCAATAATTGTTTATCAAGCATGAAGAATAATATGAATTGATTCTATAAATTGACATGCGTAGACAACAAAGTATCAAATCCTTGTGAATAAACCATGGATATTCTCATGCAACATTTAGGTATCCCATATTCGATCCGAATTTTATGATGGATAGCAAAAATTTAATTTTTTTCAATTTCAAAAATCCTGTGGATCTCTCTTTATTGAATTCCTGTACAGAGGGAAATTTTTAGTTGAATTTACTATGGGATTATCGCGGCTGAGGAACAGACTGAATTTCTAATGGAATTTACTGTAAAAGATTGTAAATTTGATCAAGCTTCTATTGTCTCCTCATAGTAAATTTCCTTGTCAGTTTGGAGTATTCCTCGGTTAAAAAGTACCATTGTAAATTCGACTCTAAATTTTTCTCCATGTATCCATTATTTTCTTGATTTTTTTCAAAAGGAGTAATTATTTTATAATTCAACCTTATTTCTTACTAAAACACAAAAACGACTTTCTTGTTGCTTAATGCCTAATCTACAGTATTTGTTGAATAAGCAACAAGAATGGATGAGAGTCCCCAAATATTTGATGAATTGCTCGCATTTAACGATGAACCCCGGTGAAAATATTTCACTGAATTTTTCAGAGTCTCAGTGAAGATGTTTTTAGAGGATCTCAGGCGATTTTATAGTTTTTCAGAGAAGCTCAGGGGTTTCCAAAAAAACTTTTTCGAAGATATTCATAGAGATTCAAGGAAATTTCCACTGACACAACGTGCCCGATAAACCGAGGGGCAAACCACGCTCAAATCACCGAGACAACGTTCAGTGTTATACGAACGTTATGCCTTGATTCTTTCGTTATCGATAACTGAAATCTGTTTTATGAGTCTGTTGGAGTGGTTGAATCGACAGTTACGCTGCATTAAAAGAGCAGAAAAGGAGAAGAGATTGTCTGCGGGAAAGAGCTACGATTACTTGAACACTACAGATCCCAGGTCAGGAAAACACTATGATTTTAGAGTCGTTTACCCCTCGAAAGTTTTTCATAATTTTTCAAAACTTGAAACAAATTCAACAGTTTTTTTTCAGAATTTTTGAGAGTTTCCCAAGATGATTTCAATATTCCTTAGAATTTTCCAGTGAGATTGAAAGTTCTCCAGTGAAATTCACACAGATTCCAGATTTTGTCAGAGAAATTTTCAAGGACTATAATATCCAAATCACCAAAATTTAGCTGATGTAGCTGAACATTTTTTTCCGTGCATGATTTTTTTGAATCTCCCTTTGAGTTGATCCCTACCTTAATCACTGACCGATTCCTCGGGAAAATTAAATTTTTTTGCAACATATCGTCGGTCATATGATGAAAACGTAACAAGTCTCGTTCTTGAATAATTGTTATTTTTATGATAACAAATTTTTCTTATCGCAATCTCTCACGAATCAGGTATCTAATTGTTCGTCTAAACCTCAGCTATCCAAATGAATTCATTTCGAACGATTATTCAACTCTCAAAATCATGAAAATTCAGAAAATATGAAGAAACTATAAAGTGTCTTTTTACGTTTTCATCATATGACCGACGATATGTATATTCCACAGCGTTCACCAGAATAATTCAATAGTAATATAATTACCATGTATCCGCGCAAAAACGAGACATATGGCAAGAGTATAAACAGAGAACAAAATAGAACAATGGATCATTCAGAAGATCTGTACAGACAGCGTGATAGTATAGGACTATCAGGGAGGGAGGAAGATGTTGATGAAGAAGAATTGGGAGATTCAATTCTGCGATCAGAATTCGACAAGGCTTCAAAAGAATCGAAAAATAATCAAGCATAAGGAGTAGATGGCATAAGTGCGGACCTTATCGAAGCCTCCAGTAAAAGAACTCGCGACGCACTGTTTGAATTGGTCCCACTGAGAGATTGTTTATTTGTATTTAATAAATTTTGTTTTGGATACGGCGAAATAAATATTTATTACATACAAACATGACTCATTATCCTCAGATAAGATTGAATAACAGTTAAAAAATGTCATATGAAGTTCCGTAACAGTTAATAAACTTCATTTATAGTTAAGAAGCCAAGTTTACGTGGAAAAAATATTTATTTCGCCGTATCCAAAGTAAGCTTTATTAAATACAAATAAACTCTTCTCTTAATGCAGAGATATGCACGAAGATGGAGAAGTACCGAAAGATTCCCAAAAGAATAAAATTGTCACCATTCCGAAAAAGCAAGGGACAGACAAATACGAAAACTACGAAACGATTAGCTACTAACGATTACCTCATATGCATCGAAAATACTGACTAAAATTATGTATAGGAGGATAGAAAGTAAAATAGAGAGTAGATTAGCAGATCAGTTTTGTTTTCAGAAACCAGGGGAATGCGAAGAGGAATTTTAGCACTTACCAGGACCAGTGATCCCAGAATGCGGGAGCTGGGGACCCAGTGAACAATATAGTACCATCAAAAGCTCTCAAAGATCTCCCAAATATGTGTAAAAGGGCAGATTGACCTTTCAGAAGGTTAACATGAAGATATCAGAATGTGCTCAGATGCGTCAATTCCTGAGGAAAATAAGAGATTGCCAAAATGTTATCCAAACGAACTCTTTAAGAAGATCTCTTCCTGATATCTCAGGAAAATGATACCATTCAGATATCAATATGATAACATCAACAGAACTCTTCCAAAAGACCTCTTGAAGAGCTCTCCCTCTCATAAGTGTTCACTGGGGACCATCACCATATACTTTTTGGAGACCACTACAGTCTCATTGCACGTCAATATCAAAGAAAGAGGAATACCAGGTGTGTAAGTATGAAACCGGAATTTTTGTATAGAAAAAACACGTTTATTGTAATGATATGATACAAAGGAACTTATTCAAAGTATTTTCCGTCGCTATCTATACATTTTTTCCATCTTTCTGGCAATTTGTGGACTCCGCGCCAAAAGAACTGTTGCTCTTTTGAGGCAAACCAGTCATCGAGCCATTTTCGTACATCTTCGTAAGAAGTAAAGCGCTGCCCAGCAAGTGCGTGTCCCATCGATGCAAACAAGTAGTAATCGGATGGGGCAAGGTCCGGTGAGTAAGGCGCGTGCTGAAGAATCTCCCAACGGAACGACTCTATCGTTTCCTGGACCTGTTTTGCTTTGTGTGCTGGTGCATTGTTATGCAGCAAAATCACCTTGTGTTCTCTTTGTTGGTATTCTGGTCGTTTTTCACGCAAAACTCGATCCAAATCGATCATTTGTTGTCGGTAGCGTTGAGTATTGACAGTTTCCCCAGGTTTCAGCAGCTCGTAGTAGATTACGCCCTTCTGATCCCACCAAACACACAGCATTGTCTTTCGTCCGTAGCGGTTTGGTTTCGCCGTCGATGTTGATGGTTCACCCGGAGTCACCCATGACTTTTTGCGCTTAGGATTCTCGAAATATATCCACTTTTCATCGCCAGTCACAATTCGATGGAGAAATGACTTTCTTTGGAACCTGGCGAGCAGCATTTCGCATGATGTTTTGCGGTTTTCCTGCTGTCTTTCGTTGAGTTCATGTGGAACCTATCTCCCCACCTTTTGTATCTTTCCCATGGCTTTCAACCGAAGGGAGATGGCTTCTCGGGTCACCTTCAACTGATCCGCCAGTTGTTGTTGTGTTTTGAGCGTCGTCTTCGTCCAACAAGGCTTGCAGGTCAGCGTCTTCGAACTTTTTCGGTGGCCTTCCACGTTCTTCGTTCCTGACGTCAAAATCGCCACTTTTGAACCGTTTGAACCACTCGAAACACTGTGTTTTACCGAGAGCATGCTCACCAAACGCCTCCACAAGCATTCGATGCGATTCGGCTGCGGTTTTCTTCAGATGAAAACAGAAAAGTAGTGCTGTCCGCAAATCGTAATTTGTTGGCACAAAACTCGATATGTTTATCTCTAATAAACTGATGCTTATGAATGAAACTCGTGTTATTGTGAGTTGGAAATCTTTGTCGGATATCAATACAATAACAAGACACGGCTGACGTGATGTGTCGGTAACTGCATCGACATCTAGCGCCACCTATGGGCAAATTCCGGTTTCATACTCACACACCTGGTACATTGATGTCAGTGACCGCACTGTATCACAGTGTCATTTTTGTTATTTCACTTAGATGTGTAGTAAGCTTGTGATTTGTGATACACTGAGAAAACACCAGGTTTGGCTCAACCCCGTTAGCGTTTGGATACGGCGAATGTCGCCGTGCGGTTGAGTCAACTGAATATCGATAAAGATGATTAAGCGGAGATTTACTTCACTTGATATCAAGTTGCCTCAACCGCGCGGCGACATTCACCGTATCCAAATGCTTACGGGTTTCACTCCACTATTTTTTTTCTCAATGTAATCATGAAGGGATGAATGATGGGGGTCACCAGTTCCCACATTCTGGAATCACGGCTTAGGACAGCAATAGATGAAAGATTAGAGTTAAGGAAGTCTGTATACAGGGTGTCCCATTCTAATTTTTATATCGGAATAACTCAAAAACAAGGAGTTTTGGAGGAAAATGTTTCGAACAAAAGTTGTGAGATTCCGAGGGGGACATCTGATGGTGACCTCGACTTTGGCCTCGGATCTCAACTTCAAGGTCATTCAGAGGTCAACTTTTGTTTCTTAAATGAAATCCCCTATTTTTGACTGCAGATTCAGATTTGACGTTGAAGAACCAGAAACTTTTGTCTGAATCATTTTTCCGAATTTCGCACAGATGGCGCTCTAATTGATAAAAAATGAGTTTTATGAAACACTCGTATTGTTTTCTGTGTAAAACGACATTTAACTCTCCAGTGTTTTTTTTTCAACTTCTGAGGATTACCGTCGCCATTAGAGTTACCCAATGTGCACCACGAGGAGGTTGAGCGATCGGATTTTGCACATCTTTTAGGCCCTGAAAAGGGCCGATTTTCTGGACTGTAGAGGTGTGTAATTTTCCACGACAAACGCTCTGCAATATGTATGAAAATTCACCATATCAAATGTTCGATATTTGCACCGTTGACCTGTTGGCATAACCTAATTCGTCTCTGAAAATATGATTCTAACGACAAAAACACATGACGTGGAATTGTTCGGCATACAGTTCGTATTCAGCGTTTCATGTCATCTCTGGTCGTTGGTGGTCTTCCATGAACTACATCTTTGATGAAACTTCATGAGTAAAAATTCAAAGGGGTAAGATCCGGAGACCTAGCCGGCCAGGCAATGTATCCACCGCAACCAATTCATCTGTGTGGGTAAGATGTGTTCAAGAAATTTCTGACAATTGCAGCGTTATGAGATGGTGCCCCATCATGTTGAAGCCACATGTTCCGTGTGTAGAGATCAACATCTTCCAACATCCTTGGTAATTTGTCCCGAATCAATTGCAGATAATTTTCCTTCCTAACAGTATGTTGGGAGAAATGAGGATCAATGATCTGACCATTCAAAATCCCACACCACACATTCAGAGTCCAGCGATGTTGATTGTCAACTTGTCGATGCCATCTGGAATTTTCAATTGACCAATAATGACAATTATGTCTGTTCACAACACCGTTACTGCGAAATGTTGCCTCATCACTGAACATCACGTAATTGAAAAAACCAGGCGGTTGCTCCGAGGCCCATTGACCGAATTCAACCCTACGTCTAGGATCATCTTCACTTCATGCTTGCACCAATGTAATGTGGTAAGGATGATATTTACCAGATCTTAGTATGCGGTGTGCCGTTGACCTTGGGATACCTAATTGGTGCTGGATTTCTCTGGTACTAACATGAGGATTCAGGTGCACCATTCCTAAAACGGCCACTGAGCGTGCATCCATACGATTTCCATCATAACGCCTTCTGACTCGTGGGATATTCATTCTTCTAACTCGTCTTTCTATTCAGCGTATGGCCTGAAGTGAAGGCTGGCGTCTATTTGGATACCTCTCTCCATACAATCTTGATGCTGCAGTGTAATTACGTCGACATTCTCCTAGTATCAGGAGAATATCAAGTATTTCACCCCAAGGATAATCCATGGTATCGAGACCTTTACAACACTGATCAAAGATCTTCTTCAAGTTTGAATCGTATATCGAAAAGAATTTGTGAATAAATGAAGGATATTAAACATTCCGTTTCACTTATGTTTGTAAACAATGCTCTAGTATGAACTTTCTTGTTCATGATGGACACAAGTATTGTTGTGTACTTGTGTTTGGCAACAATTCACAGTAACGGTACTACGGACAGACATAATTGGCAATATTGATCGATGGAAAATCCCAGCTAGGTCTCCGGATCTTACCACTTTGGATTTTTACTTTTAGGAGGTTTCATCAAATTTTCAGGGCCACAAAGATGTGCAAGATCCGATCGCTCAACCTCGTCGTAGTGCACATTGGGTAACTCTAATGGCGACGGTAATCCTCAGAAGCTGAAAAAAACACTGGAGAGTTCAATGCCGTTTTATACAGGAAGCAATACGAGTGTTCCATAAAACTAATTTTTTATCGATCAGAGCGCCATCTGTGCGGAATTCGGAAAAATGATTCAGACAAAAGTTTGTTGTTTTTCAACGTCGAATCTGAATCTGCAGTCAAAAATAGGTGATTTCATTCAAGAAACGAAAGTTGACCTCTCAATGACCTTGAAGTTGAGATCCGAGGCCGAAGTCAAGGTCACCATCAGATGTCCCCCTCGGAATCTCACAACTCTTGTTCGAAACATTTTTCTTCAAAACTCCTCGTTTTTGAGTTATTCCGATATAAAAATTAAAATGGGACACCCTGTATATAGGTTTTGTAGATATACAAAGAGCATTCGATAATGTTGATTAGGAGGAAATGTTCATGATTCTGGAGAAGATGAGAATGTATTTCAAAGATAGGAGAATAATATATGAATTATACAAGAATCAAACCGCAATAATAGGAATAGAAGGTCAGGGAGGTGAAACACAAATTGAAAGAGGGGTGAGATGAGGATGCTCACTATCACCATTGATTTTCATTTTCTACGGGGTGTTTGATAATTCACTGAAAATACCTCAGAGTCGTTATTCTACAGCCAAAATGCAATAATTTGCCGTTCGGAAGAAATTTTTTGGAGGCTTAGTTTTCGAGCGATGAGCATTTTTAGATTTTTTTTTTCAAATTCAAATAACTCAGAAGCATTATGTTCTACGTTCTTGAGCTCAACAACATCCTCCGAGTTGGGAAACACCGGATTTCTGTGGAAAAAATTCAACTATCTTATCATTCTTTGTTTCGAAGTTATAGTGAATTGAAGTTGTTGAATTCTGATTGGCTAGAAGCCAGAAAATTTCAAATCATTGTGGCTCTGAAACAAAGAATGACAGGATAGTCGAATTGTTCCTTCAGAGAACCGGCGTTTTTCAATTCAGAGAATAGTGTTGAGCTCAAGAATGTAGAATATAATGCTTTTGAGTTATTCGAATTTGAAAAAAAATCCTCATAGCTCAAAAACTAAGCCTCTAAAAAATTTGTTCCAAACGGGAAATTATTGCATTTTGGATGCAGAATAACGCCTCTGAAGTGTTCTCAGCGAATTATGACACACCCGGTATATACAAGGAGCAATGAACAAAGTGAAGGAACAGGTGCAATCAAAATTACAGATTCAGGGAGAAAATGTAAACATTTTGAGATTTGCGGATGACATAGCTATATTAGCTACGAGTAGAGCTGAGTTAGAAAATATTCTCAACACTATGAAAACAATATTACTAGAAGAGTACTGTATGAATATAAATGAGGATGGAACAAAATTGATGTTTTGTACAACAGCGAAAACATCAAAAAGAACGAAAATCAAAATAGATGCAGAGACAATTCAGCTGGTTCAGATAGTTTATTGGAAACAATATGTCTGTCGTACGCTGTAAAAAAAAAACTGGAAATTCACTGTGCAACTGGACTGGGAATTTCCAGTGCTAGTACTGGAATATGGATATTCTAGTACATGTACAGAGATTTTGTTGGTACGTTACTGAAAATTTACCAAGCATAACTGAAAATTCAGTCCTTGTACTGGAATTTTCAAGTTTGAGATGATGTACTGACATTTTGCCATGATTTCGCGAAAATTTCACCGACTCGTACTACAATCTTATAGTTCTTGTGTACCAGAAAAAAATATCCCCTCAAAAAGGACTTGGGAAAAATTTCGAATTTAGAAAAAAAAAACCTAATCGTTGTTATACTGAAATTATCCAGGTTTTTAACTGTAATTCTCAGGTTTCGTGATGGAATTTTCCAGTTGCTATGCAATTGAATTATACAGGTTTTGAACTGCAATTCTCAGGTTTCGTAATGGAATTTTCCAGTTGCTATGCAATTTGATTATACAGGTTTTGAACTGCAATTTTCAGGTCGTGTGATGGAATTTCTCAGTTGCTATGCCACGGAATTTTATCACTGTTGCACTGAAATTTTCCACTTCTATTGGACTTCATCATTTCTGGCAGGAAAAATTTCAAGTCTTTATATTAAAAATTTCCTGATTGAGATTTTGAATAATAATTGTAATTGCAGCCAATAAAATTGATATATGAGGTTTTTCGAAGACTTATTCTCTTGTGTATTTTAGATATGAAGCATATGTAGTAACCCAAGCTGGCCTCCCAACATATCGCCCTATAGCTCATCGATTAGGTCTTAGGTTTCAGTTGGTAGGCAGGTAGAAAAGTGTAAGTTCAAATCCCGTTAGGTAGACATGAGTTTCTGTCCATCCAAATGAACGATCAAGTTTCTCAATCATCTTGGAACACAAGAACCCTGCAAAATCACTTTGCGTGAGCCATTTTTTTTCAATTTTCATGGATATTTTCAGCATTAATTTTCCAGTACATGTCCTGGAAAAGTCCAGTTCGTGTACTGAAAAATTCCAGTACTGAGGCTCACAAAATTCCCAGTTTTGATGCTGAAATTCCATAACGCTTGCACTGAATTTTTGCAGTACAAATGTGCTAAAAGTTTCCGGTACGTGGACAGATTAACTGCTTCCAGTACATGTACTGGAATTTTCCGGTGAAATTTCTTTACAGTGTAGACATGTAGAAATTGAGCGTTTGGAGGATGATAGACAGGGCTGGAGGAATCCATTAAACCAGTCATAATTACTTCATGATCATGATGTCAAGAGTATGGGAACAATCCCGCTCAGAGTCTCGCAAGAGTATTGGAGCATAGTCTCAGAATAGTATGAGAAGTGGTATGAATTTTAGGACTCTCCCATACTTTTGCGAGACTCTTCATAAAATGATCATTATGGTTGACTGTATCTCGAAACCTCGACTAGATGGACGATTTTTGATATCATATCCGTGTTCACTGGTATGAGAAATGATGGTTTAAATATTACTACATTTTTTAGTAAAGTAGCTATCAGTTTAGTAGTCCAATATTTACAACTGAATGTAGTAAAAGTTCATGCGTAATGATTTGGAAAATCTTCCGATTTGACGCAAGTTTACATGATAAAGGATGAATTTTTACTACATCCAGTTGTAAACATTATACTATTTCAGTTATAGCACTACTTTATTACAAAATGTAGTAATATTCAAAACATGATCCTTCTCCGTGCACCATCATACTTAAACATATATTTGCGCGCCAAAAAATTTTTCAGCATAGTCTGGGAGAAGCATGGGGGGGTCCTGAAACCCGTGCTGCGCATATTCTCGCGAGACTATGCCTCAATACTCTTGCGAGACTCTCAGCAAGACTTTTAGCAAAATTGTCCGTGTATTTCCCCATATGACTTTTTTCTGCACGGGTATTTACTAGAGATTTTTCTTCCACGTTCCGTATTGATTTTTGTACGGTTGAATTCTACGGAAATCAAGGTTTTCACTGCAATGTTTGATCTGAAAATTAATTTTGAAGGACCCCGCACTAATTATATGGGAAAATGGGTCCCGTTTGAATTGGTTGGACTTACCCAAAATAACATGTAAGCCTGTCATAAGCCTGTCATTCTTTGTCAGACTTGTCATTCGGTTGTTTTTGGCTTGTTATTGACAACCTTCTCAGTGTAAGGGTTGCTACAACACTGCTGCAAGGGTTTTGTAAGCTTGTACCCTTGTCGTGTGTCAACTAGGAGGCTTATGTCAATCTTGTCACAAGGTCACCGGACAGCATTGCAGCAAGGTCAAATTGCTATCTGGGTATGCTATAGTATAGTTCATGATGGCCTGAAAAAAGTGTCCATAGGCACAGAGTCAAAAAATAAATACTCTTCGAGTTACGGGGCATTGAAGATTGGGAAAATTAGCATATTGGAAGCTCTAGTACAGGAATATAGTCAATATGTATATGCATACACATGTATGCATATGTGTACATGAATGTATACGTGTATATAATTATATCATTGAGGGGTTTATATGAATGTGTATTATTCTTTTCCCTTTTCTATTTATTAGTCAATAATATGTATACATATATTATGTATATAGTATAGACATAATATGTATATATTACATGTATAGTGTGTGTGTAGCGTGTATATATAAATATATACACAAATATATACTCCATACATACATACATGGACACGTGAATATTTATACGCATAGATATCCACTGTTTTTTTGGTATCAGAGTTTCCAATCTGTTGACTTTCCAAACCTTTGATGCTCTATAGCTTGAAAAGTATTCATTTTTGGACCCTGTGTTTATGGACAATTTTTCAGGCTATCATGAACTGTACTATAGCGAAAGTTCACCCAATCTCGAGTGGGAAAATTTACAGAATTATATATAATTTGTATGTAATTGAATGGAGTTTATATATAATTTAGATATAACTCTATATGAATTACACATGAGTTAAGGAATGTTTCCACTCGGGATTCAATCGGAACCCATTCTCCCAAATGATTAATGCGGGGTTCTGTCCCCAACTTTCAGGGTGAAAATGAAAGATTTTGGTGCAATTGACATCTTCAAATATTCGGGTTTTATTTCTCTTTTTGCTCATTCAAAAGAAAAATTCAATTTATCTGAAGAGAGAATGAAAAAGGCTAGAAGTTTGATGTATCTTATTTTTAATCTTCACGGTCACACATCTTTTTACTCAATATTATGACTTGAATTTTGTTACTCGGAGGTTTTTGGGGTCACTGATCATGAATCCGAGGTGTGCATGTAATAGGTTAAGGTGAGACTGAGAGAGTCTCACTGTGACTGAAACGGTCGATGTATACCGATTCATAAAAATCGATTCACTTGCCGCAATGTATCGGAAAACTTGGATCGAAAATTTACGGATGCTGATTCTAAACACGAAGCCTTGAGGAACATCACAGTTTACGAATCTAAGTTGATAGGTTCATTCTCTAGATGACGACGAACAACTTCGTCCTGTGAGAACATTTTATTTGAGGGTTAGTTTTGAAAATTCGGAAATTTTGGAACCTTTCAAAAATTGAAATTAGAGGTCACGATTTAGAGTGTGTATTAAAAGGACATGTGTACACGGAATCCGTGTATCGTGTACCGACGAATTGAATGTCCCTGTTATTGAAACACGTGTAATTATATATTTCATTATGCATGCACACGGGAAATCTCATATCTAATGCATGTATGTGTGTGTTGGAATACTCGGCTAACAATGGATTGCTATAATTACCTGGATCTTTATACGGACTGATTAACAACACGCGCGCCCCTGTATCTCGCTACACGTGAAATAGGGAGCTCCAATTGGAATATTTCAGAACAACTTTAAATTCAACACCTTCAGATCTGAATTGGAAAAACACGGATTTCTGGGAGAACAACCAAATTATCATCTTATTCTTTGGTCTGGAGTAATAACGATTTGAAATTTATTGAATTTGACACAGCCACCAAGAATTCAGAATCCCAAATTCCAGCAACTCCGGAATTGAAAATGCTTTGATCATTCTGGAAATCCGTCTCTTCCAACTTGGAAAAATCGTATTAAATTCAAAGGTACAAATTCCACTCTTTTGATGTATCTGAATTCTTCCTAAGAATTTCGAAATGTTTATACCTCAGAAAGAACGTTTGAACAACATTCTGTCAAAGCAAAAAGTTATTCGTTTCCGTCTAAAGAACACACTTGCATCAGATTCGAGCCGCGAATTACGGTACACCCTATATAAATAATTAATATATAAAGAGTTCTGCAATTTTTGCGGTTCATGTGAACTTGCTTCTTGAATTTACAACATCGACAAATCTGGGATATACTGAACAATGGCAACGTATTCATTGATGAGGATCCAACACTTCATACGTTACGCAATGTCATACACGTTTTATAATCTTGTGAGTAGCTCTTTCCTCGTACTCATTTGATTCATGAATTAGTTTTCACTTTCTAAACATTGTACAATATTTTGCCTCCATCGTAATATGTTATGAAGGTACAGTGCATATGAACATATATGTTTATGTGAGTTTTTTTTCAATTTAAATACTAGTGATTCATCACTAACATATTTTTCCCGATAATAAGTAATTCTTCGAACGAATGGATTCTTCAAAATTTTGAATAACTATAGAAAATTTCTCAGAACTTGCGATTGGAATAATTTTGTTCTCAATTCAACAATTCTTGGGGTCTAGAATATAGATGATCCGACGCTTCTAAAGATCATTGTAAAAAAATTACTGAAAAGTCAGCAAAATTTTCTGTCATCAGTGACAGTGACTTACTTTTCTTTTTACATTGAAAAATATTCAATTGTCCACCCTATCAACGTTGAATATATGTTGAGAGTCTAGATTGAAAAAAGTTACGAATAAGAACTGCAAAATTAGTTCGAAAACATTCTTTCTTCACCTTGTGATTTTTTAAGTTCTCTTTTTATCATAAAATATGTTGAATTTTTAGGAAAATATGTTCTCCAAGTTCACAAAACTTAACGATTATTTTTCAAATTCAAATGATCCTATTTACATGAGTCATTCTCAAATTATGCGCAGATGAATTTTCCTATGTTTCCCAATGTTTTTCTTACAGCGACTAGTATTTAAATATTTATAATATGGTGGCAAGTTTGGGACGAGTAATGAAAAATATTCCAATTCTACAATTAACCACAGAATAGTATCAATAGAGTAACCTAGTTTTCATTTATTACCACATGTTTGGAGTAACAGGGTTGTCCCTCTTGATAACGCAGTGGTCAAATACAATATCATGGAGGATCAGATCCCGACTTCTATCAATCAAGTTCACCTTTCAAGCTCTGTAACTCCAAAACAATCGGCCGTACAGCTTCATCTTACAAGAACTTTTGTGTAGGAAATTTTATGCCCTACCAAAGTATCATATTCATTTTCTCGAAAGAAATTTTGTCAACACCGAAAAATCGAGTTGAAACCAAAGTTAACCATTTTCCTGTGTTATTCAAATGGGAAATCGAATTTGTGTATGAGCTAAGCCTTTAATTTATTTGGAATTGTTTTTGCAACGGGAATATTTCCCATCTTTTCCAAATATCAAATTATCAGGTCGGGAAAACAAAAACAATATCACCCAAAAATGAAACACCCTAATGATTACTCTGTAGTTCCGAAAAACCCTCGTAGAAATATATCTACGCCAAAGTACGCGAAGAACTACACCATTTTACGCCAGAACCTACGATAAATTACACCCAAAAGTACTCCTAAGTCCGCCGTTTCGAACACATCTGTAGATTGACGTAGTAAATCACGGTGCTTCGATATTAGTTAGAAAACTACAACTTCCCACGCTCGAATACTTCAAATTATTCGGAACTACCACTCATTACGTAAATTAACGCCCGAAGCAATAGTACATAATTACAACAATTTACGCCTTTTCAAGTTATAATTTTAAGAATGGATGAGAATTACTACCTTTTACAACAATCGAAGCCAACAGTAAAAAATACAAAATTACGAAAAACTATGCTTTTTCAAGTACAAGTACTTCACATCGATGAGAAGTACTGTTTTCCACGTCGATCTACGCCAAATATAAAATATACCCAACTACAAAAAACTACGCATTTTCCTAGTTTTTCTTAGAAATTCGTAGTTTCCATGCAATTGGTTGCATATTCGTGTGCCATCGTGAAAAGTTCTCAAAGTCCCCACTGGGTCGCAAAAATTCTTGGGAATGCGTAGAAAATGGAATTTTCTAAGAGAATCTACGGATAATACGTCAGTGCAGTGGGATGAACGAACACTCATACACTGTGAAAAATTTGTGGACAAAACTTTAAATAAACGTAATGGAAGCAAGTTCCAATCACGTAATTGAAAATTTAAGGTGCATGTGTATGAAATTACAGGTACGAAAATATAAATCAATGTGGGACATAATATAGTAAAAATATGAAAATTCAATTGCTTGTAAATGAATGATTAATTCAAATATCAAGAGAACTTGAGAATTCAGTTACAAATGTGACTCAAAATGTTATGAAATTTCAAACAATTTTTAAGAGTGTACCGATGATGATCTTACTTTTTCGTAGAAATCGGTAGTTTCCAAGCAGTTGGTTTCATGTTCGTGTTTCGCCGTGAAAAGTCCTCAAAGTCCCGACTGGGTCGTGGAAATTCTTGGAAATGCGTATAAAATGGAAATTACCAAAAGAAAGTTTTAAAAACATCTATGAAAAACTATGTCTCCGCACGGGACGAACGAAAAGTCTCAGTATCAAAAATTTTGGTTGTTCGTAGGAATTCGTAGTTCTCAATCAATCTGCTTCACGGTTACGTTTCCATGGTAAAAAGTTTTCAAAGTTCCTACACGGTTGTAAAAATTTGTAAGAATTTGTAAAAACCCGAGCTTTTTACTCAATTCTACGCATAACTCCGTCCCTCAGTGAAATCAGTGTCATCGTATTCTTGAATATTCATATATTCTTCATACTTGTACTCAAACACATGATCATCTTTTGTCGTTTATACTCCTGACTACTCCAAAATTACGCTCTTCCAGCCCCGTGTCGTAATCTGGCGTACTTCTGCATTAAACCACGTATATTTTTCTACGTTATTTTACAACTTTTTATGCCATGCAAGTAAGCCTAATTCCGCGTAATTATTCGTACTTTTTAGCGTAATTCGGCGTAGACATATTTCCACGAGGAAAATGGTGATGGATTGACACCATTCGAAGGTTTGTTGTTACAGTTGATTGAATTCCTCAGTCTTTTTCTCAACGTTGCCACTCCGTTATCAATATTGGAATATTAGTCACTACAATAAAATATGTGAGTACAGACAAATTTGATTGCACTCAATTTTAAAATGACCCATATGCTCAGGTGCATACCACGAGGAAGAGATATTTCAACGCACTTCTATACTGAAGCATCCAACTTTCACCATTTTCTTCATGTAATAATTTGAAAAAATTGGTTCAAACACTTCGTGCATGACCATAAAAATATCTACGATTTAGTTGCTTAGTAACAAACAAACAGTCCATCAAACGGTTCTAACTCTCTAATATATAATGGAAATGGAATTCTGCAACAACTAACGTTTGGACATCAATAGTTGATATCTATGTGAATATAAAATTTGAAGATCTGCTATTACTCAACAGTACATCGCTTGTCAATGAGTTGCACATTAACCATTGAACAGTGAACAGTGACATGTGAACAGTGTTGTAAAACATAGGAAACTATGGTATGAATTTTCACTAGTGTAACGAAAATTTCTACCAGGGTTTGATCGAGTACATGTACTTGTAATTATACGTGAGTACTCATACGAAAAGTACCTAGATACTACCTTTCACAACACTTGATGTGAATGAACCGAGTCAGTAAATTTCTCATGGTTATCAATTTTATGTTGTCACGTATATCAACTGTTAATGTCCAGTTAGCCGTTCCATAATTTTAGTTTTAGTGTTCAAATTCTCATTGAAGGAGCTAATTCATGATTTCAATGATCAAAAGTTTATAACCAAACACTGAATGTCTTCGAAAATACTATATATCGCGTGAATATTTTAATTTCCCTGTTGAAAAATTCCATTATACTCCAATAGATTCCCATAGATCATGTGACCGAATGATATGGTTTTCCAATAGAAATTTATTTCTCATCGGTATTTATGAGGTTTTCCCAATTGTACCAATGAGAACCAATACAATATTTACTTCCACATGAAATCCAATAAAAACCTATAGTGGCTGTGACAAAACGACACAGAAAATCGGTCGAATCCCATCGACTTCGATAAAACTCCACCTATCGGTTCCTATTGGGATTTTCTAATAGGATTGTTCAAATGCTCACGTGATAAACACTTCCCCAATATTTATACAATATCAATATCACATTTCAATGCTGCCTAGACGTTTCGTATCACAAAAAATCAATGTATGTATACATATATATGACTGATTATATCGAATTGTAGAAAGAACTGTGTGTTAATAATTGATAACAAAATATGAATCAGTCATGAACCTCCTCTCGTCGTAAACTATGATTTAAATAACAGCAATTTGTGCCGAGTGTAACTTTCCCAATGGAACATTTCCATCGATTTACGTTCCACTCATCAAAAATACGAGTAAAAAAGCATCGTGTGAGCACAATATTTGTTTTATTCATATAATCACACTACTCACGCGTCACTTGATACTTGGGCCGTTTTTTGATGAATTCACGTATACAAGAAAAATCTACGTATGTATATACAGATTTGATTGATAGATTACAGGAGAAAATAGTTGAGATAGAATTTCTCAATATAATCCTGTTGCAGGTCACATTCGAAGTCTCTTGTCGATAATGAGTAAACTGATTGGTGATCTGCTAATGTTCCTTTTTTGTACCTAAACGCAGTAAGGTTTCTCATTACCTTTCTATGCCAAGACTATTACATACTACTTCTCCTTTCCTTCCTAAGTTATTCTAAAAAGTACTACCATGAATTGGAGTGTTATTCTACAACAGTTCAAGTGAAATAAATGTGTGAGACCAAACGTTTATCCCATCGAACATGGTGAGTATGGTAAGTATACGGTTTCGGTTTTGTTCTTCGAATTTGTTTATAACAACCCTGAATTTTAAATTAATGGTAGCCTCACCTGCACAGTGGTCATGGCTAGCCTTCAGGATGGTGCACACTGAAGTTCCTTGGTACCAATCACTTGCATATATACCAGCACTTTCGCTGAGTGATTCTTTCAAACCCACTCTCCCTTGGAAATTCATGTGTATATATCCGTATAGGTGGTAGCATGAAAAGATAAATGAAGGATTCTGAAGACAAGTGTACGGTTGAACAGTTATGAATCCAACGACCGAATAGAACTCTATGGTTACAAATTCTCGAATATGTAATACGAATATGAATATCGAGTCCAATAATCAATTTTATGAGTAACTTTGAGATATATCGATTGTAAATGGGTGCTCAATTTGAACGATAAACGGTCGATGAAAATTGTTGCGCGGAGAAATATTATATCCTAATAAAAAAACTCCAAAAAAGTAAAAAAATTACGCCGAGCACATGAAAGCGTGATCAATATCTACAAAAAGAACATCTATAAACCTATTCTCAACAGAAATTTCTTTACATTTGAAATTTCGATGCAATACAACAGGATATGTTCCATCTGAAAAGAGAGATGTGAAATCAATATGTGCTGCCAAGTACATTTGGTTATCCAAATGGTATGTAAACGATCTTTTGTATATTGTAACTTCAATTTTTCTCAATTCTATTCAAAGTGATTTATGATCTTTGAAAACATCATTGTATTAAAAATGAATATAAAGTGGAGTAGAAGAAAAATTAGGTTTAATCATTTGGCATACTTACATACTAGAAACAACTCTGACTCATTTTAAACCAAATGTGTTGGTCGTTTCTGAACAGTTTCGAATTTCATGTCCATACGAAAAACTTGGCGTGGTTGATAAAGATTTCATGATTAAAGTATTCAATACTAAGAGCTCGAAATTTTCCACTAGCCACGTCAAGTTTTTCGTATGGACCTGAATTTCAAAACTGTTAAGAAATGACCAACACGTTCGGTTCAAAATAAATCAAAGTTGTTTCTAGTAGGTATGCCGAATGATTTAACCTAATTTCTCTCCCACTCCACCTCATATTCATTCTGAATACAAGGATGTTCTCAAAGTTCATAAATCACTTCGAATAGAATTCAGAAAAATTGAAGTTACAATACACAAAAAGTCGGTATGGAGAACCATACAGTACTTCCATGTTCCTAAAATTTATATGAATATGTACTTTCCCACCAATGGGGATGAAACTTGTATGAACCTGGTGTGGGGTCTTAAATGAAATGTGGTATAAATTTCATTGCAAACCAGAAGAGCAAATACAAGCGATCGAAAAATGACAAACTCCGGTAACATTATTTCTTGCTCCATTCTGTTTTTTTGCAAGGATCAAGTGAAAACTTATATCAGACCACTATCGACACCGCATAAAACTGTGGTGAAACTTTTATAACGGTCGGACAATGGAAACGGAGAAAATCCACATGATAACGGAATTCACAAAATCATCAAATCTGCCAATTGGCACACGGTTTCCTCGTTCGTACGTGTGTTGCAAATTAGAGTTTTTCAACAAATTGAAAAGTCTGAAGCAAATTTTCGATGCTATGAACCAGTCAAGCAGCTACCCCCTATGTGACGGCAAATGCAAATTCCTAACAAGTTTTCCCACATTTCTCAACCGATTAGAATGAAACTTATATGGGACCATAACTAAGCCACACTATGAATTTCATCGCGGTTAGATAACAAGAAGTAGAGACATAACCGTTTATAAAAAGACAAATTTCGATAAAATGTTTCGCTTCCCTCCCCCATATTCTTATAAAAATCACGTTGAAACTTATTTAAAACCCGTATCGACACTACATTAAAGTATGGTGGAAATTTCATACGGATCGGATGATCACAACAAAAGATATCCGCATACTAGCGGTATTTACGAGATTCTCAAATTTCGTTTCGAAGCCTACTGCTCACTTTTTTCTTCTCTCACTTCCGATTTCTTTTGAATTCATATCCTACAATTAAAAACCTGGTGGATTGAATATCTTCGAAGTTCCATGGCATTCGGATAATACGAACATGAAGGAAAAACGGTTGTAAAATACTGGCAAACGATGTTTAGCAACCGATTCGGATGTAACTAATATGAGACCACTATTGGATCATAGCTAGAATGTGGTATGAGTTTCGTTGTAATCGAATAATAAGAAACGGAGATACACTTGGTCGCAAAACTACTGTCCAGAGAAAAATTTGAATAGAAGAATTATCAACGCACAATAAACATGATTTTAAGAAAATTGAGAACTAACATGGAAGATCTTATGTGAAGTATGAAAGTATTGTACATGAAATATAACATTTATTTGACAAGCATTTTAATCAGTAATTCAACTATCATCACAATGTAATTAAATTCAATCATTACAATTCTCATCTCCGAATCTCTCCATCATTTCACGCAGGATATCATTCCATTCGTCTTCTGGAATTTGAAAATTGATTTATTTCAATATAAATAGCAATTTTCAAATCACGTAAATACTCACCCAACAAATTAAGAATATTTTCTTTGCCAGGAGATTTCCTAGTTTTCCCGTTTGATTCCTGTTCCAATCTTGTTCTTTGTTTTATCTTGGTTTTTTCTATTTCCATTATCGGGATGTTGCCGCTTCATATTTCTATGGCAGAAAAATGAAGTTGATCAGAAATTGGAAAAATATAAAAAGAACAAACTTATAAAATATGAAATCCGAATCTGACATCAAAATCAGGGACTGTACTGTTATTCACTTTCGTTACTCATCATATATAGAATATACATAGTAAATATATAATTTGTGTACAATTTATACTCAATTATATATATTTTATATATAATGAGTAACGAAAGTGAATAACGTCACAAGTCCCTGATCAAAATTGTGATTCAAAATGTCGAATTCGATATAGCGGACGTGAACTCAATCGTCTTCGGTCTTATGAACAGATTTCCATGAAACAGGGGTTCTAGGGATTTGAGAAGGCGCTTAACCCTCTATCCGTAACCCCGGTCTCACAGACCGCTATCTAAACTCCATTTGTTCATAATTTGAACTTTTCTGGTCAATTTGCTAGGAATTCCTTTTTCATACTACACAGAATTGTTCACCAATTCCTATACATCAACACACCATCCTACTTCTTAGATATTCATAATGATAGGAAGAATGTTTTCTCCACTTCTAAAAATTTGGAATATCATGAAGAAGGTGGTAGCGGTCTGGCAGACCGGGAGTTACGGTTCACGTGATTTTCAGGAGGGTTACGGTTTAAGGGTTAATCCGAACCTGACGTCAAGATTGAAATCCGAGATGGTGTATCCAAGACGGCGGACGTGAATTCAGTCGTTTCCGAAGACAGATTATCATGGACCACGTGTTCTGGGAGTTTTCGAAAGTGCTGAATCCGAAACCGACGTCAAAACTGGAATTCAAGATAGCGGATCCAAGATGGTGGCCGTAAATTTAATCGTTTCCACATTCATGGACGAATTTTCATAGAATATGAGTCCTAGGGATTTCCGAGGATGCTGAATCTGAATCTGACATCAAAATTGTGACTCAAGATGACGGATCCGATATAGCGGACGTAAATTAAGTCGTTTCCGCATGTACGAATTGATTCTTATAAAGCATGTGTTCCATAAGACTTGTTTCGCAAAATCGATTTCTGCAAAGATTTCCAAGTCCTTCTTTAGTGTGGGACATAAAATTTAAACTCCTCGAGAATGCGATTATCTCTCAAATCCCGTTGGAAGGCTCTGATTCTTCAAGAGGAGGAGCTGCATAACACAAAAGGACGTTGCAGAAATTTCTACGTGGGGAAATAGCCGAGTTATCGATTTTTTCATTTTTATTCACCTGTCATCGGACTGAGAAATAATCGCCAAAGATCACCCCGTTCAGATATCGCGTTAAACGGGCTTAGAATGATCGAAATGCCCCGAAATCAATTTTTCCACCCTTCTCGTGTGTTTTCTAGCCTATTGGATTTGTTTTTGAAAAATCGATTTTTGCGAAGATTTCCAAGTCCTTCTCCAGTGTTGGACTTAGAATTCGAAGTTCTCGAGAGTGCGATTATATCTCAAATTCCGTCGAAAGGCTCTAATTCTTCAAGAAGAGGAGCTGCATAACACGAGAGGACGTTGCGGAAATTCCTACGTGGAGAAATAGTCGAGTTATCGATTTTTTCATTTTTATTCACCTGTCATGGGACTTAGAGATAATCGCCAAACATCCCCCCATTCAGATATCACGTTAAACGGACTTAGAATGATCGGAATGCCCCGAAATCGATTTTCCACTCTCCTCGTGTGTTTTTGGGCCCATTGCACTTGTTTTTGAAAAATCGATTTCTGTGAAGATTTCCGAATCCTTCACCAGTGTCGGACTTAAGATTCTATGACCCTCCGTTTCAAGTACATTCCAGTCCACAGTCTCAAGAGAATCAAAAAATCAATCATCGTACAAATATCTTGTGAAAATTTCCATTTCAAGACCCGAAGCGACGCGTCGTCATCCCACATGGTGTATTTATCCATTTTCTTTTTTCCGTGGACATTTTCAATTGCGAAGGAACATGAGCATGAATCCATACTTTCCACAGTACTATTCAAAAAAAATAAATATCTCCTATCAAACATATATTGATGAGTTCTTCCTCTACAATTGATTTATCAAATTCTCAAAAATTATCCGCTTGATCTTCAAGGAGATAACGGCATACAATCCGATTAAACTTTTCATTCGACAGATTCCTCCGAACTGAACTCATGAAACACTCGAAATTCCAGGGATCAATCTTCGAAGGTTAACCAAGGTCTGTACAGAGCCAGAATTGAAAATTCCGAAGGACAATTTTCTTCTCAGTCGATGAAAAGAAACTTATTACGAAATTCAAAATTCTAACTCTCAACAGACCCAGATTAATCTGCGAAGATTCATCTCTCAAGATTTCAGCCTGTTTCACACTGGAAAAAAAATTTGTGAGCTCAACGAAGATGTAATTGTCTCAACTACGCCAGGAAATTGGATACGTTCAACTAAGTCTGAAAGTTAAATTAAATCATTCGCCAGATTGGCCGACTCCGTTGAGTCAACTACATAGGTGATTGAAGCAGTGACAAATGGTTCCCTCCAAGTGTCTTAACACATTCGACACAAACCCATGCAGAATTTGTGATGTAACAAATCATCACAAAAGAGTCGCGGGATGGCACCGCGCACGATCCCAATCGATCGTAATCGCGAGCTTTCATAACGAGTTAATTCACTCGAAAGAACATAGCTGTCGCTCGCTTACACGAGAATCGGGAACACATCTCCTCTCCCTTGCTATTCCTGTCCTCCTCTAATCCCTGCTCTTCTTCTATTTGTTGAGGTTTCCCGTCCCCAAGAAGGCAGCGCCACCCATACCACGGATGCTTGGTAGGATTGGTTCAACGCCAGGAGGCGATATCAACGCCATCTCGGCCGTTCCAAAATCGACAACCCCCAGGAGACTGGAAATCCCTCGTGGACAACACCATCTCTCTCCAACCCTGGACTAGAGAGAGAGAGAGAGAGTAAGATGAGTCGTCTCCGAGGATGCCACCCCGTTCCTGGATCGACGGAACAACGGCAGAGACCAACCCGACCACGCTGTACCCCTTCTCCCAGCCCCACCAAAGGAGAGAAAAGGACATAAACACCCGCACCCAGAAGATCTCCAAAACACACATGCGCACACTCACCCAACGAGTAGTAAGAAGCCACCACCACCCGAGCGCGCAAAACGAGCTCGAGAGTGCGCTCCAACGGAAAGGCACCGACGGGGTTTTGTATATGATTTTGTGAACTCACCCGTCGGTGAAGAAGAAGGAAGTGGCCATGTTGCCTGTCACTTCTTGTGTAACTGAGCCACGGCGACGTTCCAGGATACTCTCGCGCTGTTGAATTTTTGGATACGGTGAGCGTGTCGTGCCATCGGGGTCCAATTACAGTCAAATTTTCTTCCTCCTTTCTGTCGAGGAAGTCAACCGGTGTTCAGTGCCCGTGCGGTGTTCCCTCCGTGGGATTTGTGTAGTAATAGTTGTGTTGTTCACGTGGCCTCCTCCACGTGTCCCTCTTTTCTACATTTTTCCTCCCTGACCCTTCGTATTTCGACATCGAGTCACCCTCTTCGCCCATGGTTGTCCTCCCCCGATTAAATTGTATAGTCGCGGTTGCCCTCTATTTCCCTTGGTTTTGATTCATGTAAACGGTATAGTCCGTCTATAGATGTTCCCTCGCGGCCGCGCCCTCCGTACTCCTTCCTTAGTCCCTGTGTTCCCCAAAGCAAATTGATAAACGAAGGAATTGTTTGTATATTTCTATGCGCGACGAAGTCGCTTGTTTTGTATAACGTTGTTGAATTGTGAATATATATACGTGCTCTGGCACGTGGTTAACCTCATTTGGAGTTTGTTCATTTTAGTGAATTAAAATCAACCCACCCCTTCTCCCTGAGCTTATCCCTTTTCCCTTGACCCCTCAAAATTGTCGTGAGCAAGTTACTTGTTCCCTCTCGATATTTTGCAGGTCCCGCTGTGACAAATAAATATCCACGACAGGAGTCGTGGAGGCGCTCAATGACCCAAGCGCCTTTGTGCATGGATCTCAGGAATATCCATCACAAATTACTTTCTCACATTTTTGTCTCAAATGCATGTTACAATTGATCCTAAGATTTAAAGTTTTCGAATCAACTCAGATTTTCTCTTCAACCGTTTGTCAATGTTTGTTGAGCCAAATCTACACTCATTTGCAATGGATTCCTAGAAAAGTTCGATGAATCCCCATGAAATTTGATGTCCAATATAAAAATAACGGGAACAAACCAATAATAAATTCCGATTCCACAAACAATGTAATGAAAGGGCACTCCTAATTATTCAAAAAAATTGAAAAACTTCCCTAACACCAAGTCGCACTCACCGATGACGTACTCAAAACATACTCGAGGACATCAAAGGGGAAGATATCCTCAACGTTTGGAATCCTACTCTATAGAAATCAGAACACGCAGAATCAAAACCAAAATCATGTTTGTAAAACGTTGGAAAACAACTTTCTACGTTGTTCGTACCGATAACACGTCGTTCAATAAGTCCCGAGACTAACAACGAGAACAACTTTTTCTTTTCAAAAATCGGTCAGATTCATCAATATAATTCCCTTTTAGAGTGATACAATGTTCCCAACGCCTTCCCATCATTTCTGTACCATGTTTATAAAAAGATTTATCCTTTGCTCCAAAATAGACTTCATTTTCGGCAATGACCTCCTCATTCGAATCAAATTTTTCCACCTGGAGCATTTCTTTGAGATCAGCGAAGAGCCAGTAGTTGCTGGGGGCTGAATCTGGTGAATACCGGGGGTGGGGAAGCAAATCAAAGCCCAACTCGTTGAATTTTGCCATTGTTTCCATGGACTTGTGGCATGGTACATTGTCTTGGTGGAAAGATTTTTTTCTTCCATGTGCGGTCGTTTTGCTGCGATTCAAACGTATCACGATCAATATGATAATCACTGTTGATCGATTTACCTTTTTCCAGGTAGTATCTCAACAAACAGAGGCCACGATTTTGCCAGCAGACTGCTGCGTTTTGGAACGCTTAGGGTGTGAGGAGCCCGTCAAAGTTTGAGTGATGTGACGAACTCGTCATTGAATTCTGGAACCTGCAACAAATAGATCTCATTAATATAATGCACTTCATAAGGATTCAACATGAAAACGATACAACCTCACCGTAACCGTATTACAACGTTAGGGTACAATCCTACTCCCTCGTCTCATCAGCCTTGGGAAGGTAAAACCTGTAACACATAAGCGATCAGAAAAAGAGAATACAATAATCAAAAGAGATCGAATAAAGAGATAGGTGGCATACCTTTCTTTTAGTCACCACTTAATCCAGCGCTAGTGACCCGAGTGAAACATAGCCTGTAAGAAAAATAGAGAGAATCAATAAGGGTCAATAAAGTTAACAAAAGGAACGATACGTAGCTGACCACACAGAGTCAATAGATTACCTGTAAATAGAAAGAAATTAAAAACATTAAGAATAAGGAAAAGTAAAATCAAAATATATATGAATAAGAAGAAAGCTTTATAGATTACCTGAATTACCGTGATATCGAGTTGATAAGCCCAGGAGCTTCGATGGGGAAAGGCACATCACGTCACCGGAACCAAAACACGCGAGAAACTTACGAGGTTAGGCGCGTGATAATGACAGTTTGTAAACAAACCTAGTCATCCATGTTGCTTTTCACGGAAAGTCACTGCGCATGTGCAGGGTGTGTTCAATTCGATCCTCAAGCGAGACGATCGATAGTATCGAGGTCGACCCTGGTTTGCGCGGCAACCGATAGGTGTCGGAGTCGCCCGTGTCGTGAAAATAACTCGAACCGGGAATAAAAGGAGGTAACCGAGAGGTATTCTTCACTTCACTATCCAGATCGAAGCTGATACCGCAGTACAGATCACAGTGATAGCTGAGTCCGTTGGGTACTTGCATCCAACGTTAGCCAGGCTTTGATTTAGGGCCGGGGGTGGTCAGCTGGAAAGAAACCGCTGCCTAAGAGTAAACGCTGGTTAGGGCACTACATGACGGGGATGGTAATAATACTCCTACGTCATCAGGGGCAAAATCTAGCCCATGGGGTTAGTTAGCAGCCACCCTCTCACCAGGAGCCTTCAACCCTATAGCATGACCCCAAGCCACATTTTAATTACGGACAAGTATTCCATCAAGGTGGTGCTTTGATCGTATTTAATCCTTAGACCATATAGTACATGGACTGCGCGTTCCCTATTTTATGTATAGTTTCGTACGACTTCAACATAGGAGGTTGGGGGACTCAAATAAGGTCCACCAGGACCGTCAAATGTTATTCAGAGCCCTGCACTTTACAGGGGCGTAGGATGATTTTATGTTCTACTAATTTTCTATGAAATTAATTTTTTATGAAAAACATGATGGAATCAATGTATAGTGAGTTGAATGAAAGCATATAAGCACACGCGGTATGATAAACGTGATTCTTTTTCAGTGATTAGCGATTACGATCTCCAGTTTCCTCTTTCCAAAAAAATTATTGGAACAGCTTATAGAAGATGAATGAAGATTTTCACGGAATAATAATCCGCTGAATATCAGGTTTTAGATTGAATTACAAATTTAGAAAAAGTAATAATTGCATGGATAGAAAACATAATAGAATGAGAAATTTTATACATTTCCCATCCTTGCTTCCCACTTCATTCGATAATTCAAGTTACTGCGAGAATCGTATATTCTTTTCAGATTTGTATGATTTTTAAGAATTTTCCCACAATCATATTGAATTTAACGAACATTATCAAATCAAGATCGGAGTATATGTGGAATTTCATATACCAAATACTAAATATGCCATACGTTCATGTTCATAACTTCTACAGCTTTTTCATTCAAGTGAATACATCTATTCTTTGGTGTCTAATTTTTCATATATATTCTAATGTCAGTATTCTTCTTTTATTTTGGGAAGATAAAATTTATGAATCATAATGTACTTGGAAATATATTTATTTCAAGAACAACATAAAAACTGATTTCCAAAAATCAGTTTGGATTTATAGCGACTAGTAGTGACTTATAACTTCAATACAATGTCACATATGAGGACTTTAGAACACAAGGGTATGAGTGAAATTTCAGGAACTACTATTTTAAGTGTATAAATGGATTTTGCAAACTGTCTATTCTTTTTGGAAGTAAAGGGATCAAAAGGAAGTAAATGATCTACTGCACAAGACAAATGGTCAGCTGCATTGGAGGCAAAATGATATCTCAAAACTGAGAAAAACGTCGCTTATGCCCCTTGTATTTTAGAATTCTCATGTCATGTTAGAAGTTTTTATACATATAATCTTTTTTTCTATAAACATTTGAAACGTAAATAAGAATTGAGTACTCAAAAATATTTGGCTTAAATTCCAGATAATTTCCATCACAGTCAATGTACTTAAGACTATTGAAAACATGATAAAATTTGAAAGTAACAAAATTATCCTACTGGTTACCGAATAAAACCAATTTCGTATGAATACGTCGAATGTACTTTTCAACGTTGTTCTTTCTTTTTAAATCGTGATGTAACCTTATAGTCAAGTACATTTTGATTACAAATTTTACGAGCAATTGGTAGTGATGTTCATTTTGTTGAAAGTGGTCTGCAGAGAAAAATTTCTCGTCAATATGCACAAGTCTCTGTATCAATGCCTTGGTAAAACATTCTTTGTACACAGTACTACCTAACTTCCTGATTATTCGTTCAATAATGAGGCATAATTGAAACAATTCCTCAGACGGAAATATTAGTCCACCACGACTTTTAAGATTGATAAGAACTGATGAATCAGGTCTTCCTTCAATTGAATGTACGCAGGAAGGGCAGGTTCGAAGTTGGGTTCTCTCTTTTAATTTCCTAACAATGAAGCCAGAAATATATCGGACCACTTCTTGTACGTAATCGTTGGGAATTTCGAGATCAAAATTGAATAAGTCGTCGGACAAAGTGTCTTCCTCATATTCTTTTTCCTCAGTCTCGTTTTTTTGGTTTGTTTTTAAACTTGATACCTGAAGGAGCGGTACGTCATCGGGCAAGCAATTGCCACCTTCAATTTGTCTAATTTGGTGATGTAACATTAGCCTTCTCATGGCATATTGCAATTGATACGAGGTGGGGTTGTTATTGAACCCTCCTCTCATTCCAATGCACGAAAAAAATGATTCCAAATGGTCTTGCAATAATTTATAAGTTAGGAAGTATTCAAATCCATAATGTTCCCTAAGATATTCGTACAGACAGAACACATTTTTCAAACATGTGAAAAATCCAATAAATCCACATTTTCTGTCGCACTGGAGAGCTGGAATCCCATTGTCATTTTTTAGTCGGCTGATATAAGAAGTTACTTCATTTGCGAGTATTTGAAGTTCTTCTTTCGTTGATTCCATTAACGGTATCCTATAAGGCTGTTTGAGCGTATTGTTTTGATAACGCGTTCTACAGTTCAACATGTCAAAAGCGTCGTTGAAGACGCTGCAAAATTTTGCAGTTCCCTCGACATTTGTAGGAACGTAACTTTTTGTTCGCAAAAAATGTAAAGCGTCTTTCACAGAATTACTCAACGTTTGTGCTGCAAGCCTGACATTCATTTTGTTTTCTGCAAACTTGATGTGACGATCAGTGATTTTCGTACCCACATGTAATCCCATTTCCTTCTGAATCTCAGCCAAACACATAATATCCATCCAATCCACTTTCCGACCATTGTAATCAAAAAAAGGCCCTTTATCTCCGAGAGCGTTCCTCACATTCTTTAACATATGACAAGGATCTGGGAATATCCAGATCGGTTCTTTCGTTTGTAGATGTGGAAAGGAAGGTTTATAATCAGACCCATCTGGATCAGGCTTAGCACCCAAACATTTCACCATCGTGTTGTTACTTAGTTCTCCATCATAAGTAATGGAATGTACTTTAACGTTGTATTCGTGTAAAAGAGTCAACTGAGTGGACAAAATGTTGGCCCGTTCTGTTCCAGTAAGAGAGTGTAGTAGAAAATATGCTACAGGTACCTTCCAATCTGCGTTTAAAGCTACGAGCATGAACACGAGGGCTTTACTTGCCTTCACACCATTGTCATTCACGTCAGTTGCACCATCAATACCCATATCAACATATCAAAATTGTCTTTCATGTTTGTGTTCGACGTGAGCCTTGATATGTATCTCGTCCAGCACAAAATTACATACTATTTGTTGTTTTCCTTCTTGATTACATTTCTTCAGTGTCTCCAAAACATCCTTGGAGTACCCTGGACGAGCTGCAGAGGTACATAACCATTTTCGAATAGTGCCAGGATGAGGCAGTAAGTTCTTGAACTTAAAACGCGAAAAAATTCATACGCTTTCGAAGAATAAAATTGTACTTGAAGCGCGAACTGTCTTATCTCGGCATCATATTTCGTCTTCATCCCTTTGGAACTTCTTCTGGTTAGTGCTAACAACGCCGGTGGTAAATTATTCTAAATGAGCCAAAGAATAACTATCATGAATTATGGGAATGATTCCAAAAAAATATATTTTTCAAAAATTGTATAAGCATACTAGTTCAAAAAATTTCAATACCTAATAAAAAAAATTCCTTAATTACATTTTATTTTTTTGTTATAGATTTCATAAAATGATAACGATCACCCAAAAAATTTTTGATTTTCGTTTATAGTCTTGAATAATATTCAAAGACTCAAATTCATATCGTAATGTAGAATCAATGAACAAATCATGTCACTTTTATTTTTCAAATTTTAAAAATACAAGTACATATTTGTACGCAGGAAGTAAAACCATATGCATTTTTTCCAAAACAATTTGTTTTACATACCATCTTACTTCACTCATCACGCATTTTTCAAGGCATTAGCACTAATGTCATTTAATAAGGGATCCAAGTAGTATAATCAAACAAATTCCCAGTGAACACTGTATGTAAATGTTACATAACACAGAAATCACAAGTTACATAACTCTGTTACGTATATGTGATGTAGTAATTACATAACAATTTATGCTCATATCAGGTCACAATTTGTTATTCCTATGTTACGTCCTATTTACATATGTTGATGTTATGTATTATAATAGTTACGTATCTGAGTTACCAAAATAAGAGTGTAAAATCAACAGAGTACTTGGGTACGTAAAAGTTACGTCAATGTTACGTTCAGTGTTCGCTGAGAGTATAGGGAAATTGAATTTTCATGAAATAAAAATTTTGTTTTCCAATATAGCGTTTTGCCATCACCATTACATTGCAGTTATATATTGGTTACATAAAGATCCTACTTTTTTTATGTACGTAACTGTAATGTAACATTGTTCCTCACATGGTTATGTAAATGAGTAGGAAATTGTGAGTCACATGTGACTCCCAGGTTACGTAACCAGTTACTTAACGTTATGTAGTTTTTATGTAACATTTACGTAACTGTGTTCACTGGGTTCGCGATAGGAAAACAAACTAAAAGAAAACTTTCAAGTCGCTCTCCTGAAAACATTCTATTTTTGTCATATGAATTCCTTTACTTCCGAGGTATAGATTTACTATTGAAAAATTGATTGAGTAATGATTCACGATTTATCATAGCAATTAATAAGTTTCCACGCCAATATGAGATTTTAAAGAAGACAATATTCAATCATTACCCTCAAATCTTCTGCAATTTCAGCACTGACGAGATTGTGTGTTCTTAAATCGGAAATCGTATCTTGCAATTTACACAGTCTTTTATTACGAACTTGAACTTTTCGATGCAACAGTTTTATTTGCTTCTTCTGTTTGTGAATTGTGTCTTTTGCAACATTAATACACTGTTTCAATCTTCGCGGTGAATCTAGATCAGGAGATTGGATGTCTCCAACATAACGTATTCGTTTTTTTCTGTTCGTCGATCGAGGAGTGGCGCAGTACGAGTGGTCCACAGGATCCTTTTGACTACTGTCGGATTGTGGAATTGTATCAGTTGATTTTGAAATAGTTGGAGGAAATGTATCCATTGCCAAATCACCACCTATAAAATCATTTTTATAAATTGATTGTGGTCTGAGATATTAAGAAATTTTTTGAATATTTTCACCAGTATTATGATGCTCGTCTAAAACTTTCATTTCATCTAGAACGTTGGCGATATCATGAATGTTTTCATGCGTTTGCATCTCTTTGGAATTTTGACTGCAATTTTCTTTATTTTCATCAGCTGTAGTGTTCAAATCGTCAGGTACTGCCATGTAATTATCATTTTCTATCTCTCCTTTTTCATTTCTTCCTCTACGAAAATAAAAAATCCAGTTCTATTTCTTTAAAAATTACTCGACCATTGAAAATTATCAGTGCATAATATTCTTACAGGAAGCCTGTCAAAAATAATGTTGGGGCAGCATTTTTTGTCAATGTACATCGTTTAGATTCGCCAGGATCACGTGCAAAATATTGTTTCCCAAAATGACGACTGCAGAGGCGCATATTATTAGACACAGAGTCAACTCCACAAGCTTTCAGCCACAAGGATCTTCTTCCATCTTTTGGAAATCTTGATTGAAAAATATTATAGATTACATAATATGGTACGATGGTATAGTTCATCTTCTTCCTATATTAAAGAAATCGTGATGTGAACACTACGTTGTTGCCTCGTACGTTTTGGGAAAATGATTGAACTGGAAATAATTTCAAACAGCATTTCAAAGTAACTATTTATGAAATTTTCTGAGTGACCGCTTTGAGATCACCTTGAGAGCATCTTTCCCTAGCCAATGATTACTTTGATTGGTCATTCACTGAGGGAAATCGTTCTCAGAGCAATCTCGGAGCAATCATTCGAAAACTCCATTAGAAATATATTATCTTCGCACAGTCATCCTGAACTCAACAATAAATAAAACGTTTTCAATGAGAAATTCCTCAATCGAAATGAAACTCATTCAATTCAAAATGAACGTCCATATAGTTTTTCAAAAATCATTATTCCGAAATATGACAAAAATTGTCTGTAGCTTCATGAGGGTGAGAAAAGGAACATCGTAACAATGGTATGACTTTTCAAATGTGGTTAATGAGACTCATACTTCATGGCACAAAAAATTTTTGCTCACGTAAAATATGACACGTTGACTCCACTGGTTCGTCTGCAAATCACACATGTTTTAGTTTTCTTCGTTGCCTGTTGCTTCGTCTCACAATCCTTGATGTGTTCTTGAACTTTCTGTGTTCCTCGCTCATTGTTGATTTCTGAGAGACGCCTTCGTTTTATAAAATTCTCATACCTGAGAAAGAAGAAAATGAGAATGACATACTTCATATAGGTTGAATAATAGAAATTGGGAGATTAATTAGATAGTATGATTGTAGTAAATTTTAGATTAATCATGTGAATTACCCGTCAACAAATTTCAATGTAGGATATGCATTCGCTTTGAGTTTACGTTTCCCAGCTACTGTAGATTCAGCGAAATCAGTTTCAGTGAAATGTCGATTGCATAGTCGAGCATTTTCCAATTTACATTTGACAGAATCAGCATTCATGTCAAAGGTTGAAAGCCATTTTTCCAACCTTTCTCTTTGTTTTGGAAATCTAAGAAAAACAACGAATTCAATTAAGTGACTCTTTCTTCTCAAAATGAAACATAAATCATAATTTTTGATGGTTTACCTGTGGTAGGAAATTGTATTCAAATTTGTGTTTACATGACCACATATCAAACAACAATGATGTGATGAAATCGCAGACTGTTCAGCCATGTTGATGGTTGTTTTATATTATAATCCTTGAATTCATGATGAACTGACAAATTAATTTTAGAAAAATATCGCAAAAGACCACAAAACTAATGAAGAGGCCGCACGAAGAAAGGTTAGTACGAAGTATAGATTGTTGCTGTCGGCCATATTGGAAATAGACCTCATTTGCTTCCCCCAAGCTCCTATGTTGGCACCCTGCCGCCATGATTGAAGTGCAGTCCATGTACTATATGGTCTAAGATTTAATCGAGGTAACCTCAAAATTATACTGACCAATTTTGATTTTGGAATATCAATAATATTTCAACAATAAAGTGTGAACAACAATTCTAAAAACAAATTATATGTTTTAATATATGATATGGTTTTAGAATTTTCTCATTTTCACACTAGATTCTTGAAATATTATTGATGTTTCAAAATCAGAAAAATTTTGAGGTAACCCTGCTACACGAGGCCACCATATTGATTTTTAGTTCACATCAAAGTACTCCGCTTAGAGAGCGCAGAAATCAGTGCAAATTTATTTTACTTTTATAACGTTGAGTTGTACCCCTCTGCCTCTCACCGCTGAAGATACTGTTGCACTCGCCTTCACAAGGCGGATTGCTTGAACTTTCTGTTAGATCTTGGATGGATCCATTCAGGATCCATCAGGGCACTCGGTAGCCAATTAGCATCCAAGGACTCCAGATCTGCGACGTGATTGGTCCCCTTCCGAGACGCACGTTCGCCTTGTCATCCGCGAAAATCTAGTTTGTTAATAAAATAACTCTAGATTTCCGAAGCACGCGATTGGTCCGCGAGTAATCGGTTGTTCACAATCGCCGCGCGCATTATTCCGTTGGAACCGCGCCTTGTACCATTTGGAGTCACCGCGTACTATAATATACGCCTTGTTTCCGTTGGACCCGGTCGAATTTCCAGCCGTTTAACGTCTCCACGCAGAACACGTGTGCACTAGTTATGAGTGAGTTAACTAGTTTATATGATGTTGTCGTATTTTATTCAAATTTTATTCTTGTCTATTCACGAAGTGACCAGTTCGATCGTTTTCATTAAAAAGTAATTCAATAAATGTATTTGATTTGTCAAACATTTAGAACTCGTCTCGTTATTTTCAATGTTGATAATCTGTGACCCGCGTCTCTCAACCTAGAAAATCCGAACCTTGGTCTTCCGACGAGCGAGAGGCATAATTTGAAGGTAAATTCTTGAATTTACGATATCTTCATATATCAACGCGTCAGGGTCTTTGAAACGAAACGTCACAGATTATCCGGTGCCCGAACAGGGACATCAATTGTCTATCGATAACCCCGTCTGGTTATCGCTTTTGCCCTCCAGGTAGAGAGTTGTTTGTCTCACTTCCACACCCTTTTGTATCGTCCGCGGTCAGGGTTTCCCGTCACAGTTGAATTCACGCACGCGCAATGCATCGCACACCTCCACCCTTGGTCAAAACCTCATGTGTGTGGGCCTTGAAGAAGGAGGAAGTCCAGGCAGAATTAACCATTGGAGGGATCGAGTTTGACCCATCCGAGCCGGTCACTAGTCTCAAGACCAAACTACGCGAGGCCCTAGTCGATGATAGGGATCGCAATAGAAATCCTTCCAGTCGTACACCAAGCGCGGAAATGTTACCCTTGACAAAAAATGGTACGTCGGATGCTAGTCCCAACAATGTGACCAACCCAGTGGAAAATGGTGCCACTGGTAATGAGCCAATGGACGATGAGCGAACTAGAAAATTCAGAGAACGTCTTGAATTAGGAAGAGATGCAATGGCACAAAGGCTGAGAGAAGACATACAACATGAGCTCTGAGAAGAGTTATTCCGATATGAGCAAGACATGCTCCAGAGAGAGAAAGAGAATCCTGGCGGAGGAACAGGAGAAATTGTGGAATGAAAGAGATGCTTCCTAATCACTAGTACAAGAACTCGAAGCCAGGATAGAAGAGTTGGAGAGAGAAAGACGAAGTCAGGAAACCGAAAATCCAGTGGATCCGATCGTCCCAAACGCCGCAGTAGGCTCTAGCGATTCAGAAATCGGCAGATTGTTACGAAACTTTCTCACCAATCCAACTAATCGGCCACATAGCATTCAAGAACGAGTGAGGAAGTGGGGAGTTAGCTACGACGGTGGATCCGGTTTAAGAACGTTCGTAGAACGCATCGAGGAACTCAGTGCTAGTTTCGATATCCAGTCCGATCAGTTGCTGCCGTGTATCCCGATCCTGCTGAAGGATAAGGCTTCGCTTCGGTTTAGGAATAACAAGCAGAATTGGACCAAGTGGGAAGATTTCGTACGAGATTTGAAGTCATTCTACCTCCCCGTGGACGCAGATCGTCAACTAGAGGACGAGATCCGGAATCGAACGCAAGGGCCGCGCGAAACGGCCAGAGAATATATAACAAACTTGCAGACTCTGATGAGGTGGTATGGGCGGATGGACGAGCAAGCGCAACTCGAGAGACTCTACGTCAATATGAGATGCGAATACAAATCAAACATAAGGCGCAGAGAAGTGGAAACCGTGTCTGATCTCACGCAATATGCATGTGAGTATGAGAGGATACTCAGAGAAGGAGAAAGTTACAAGCCATCACCCGGAAGTCAACAGTCCACGATGCCAGAAACAGCCTATGAAGGGCCTAAGAAGCCGAAGCCTGCCCAGGTCAACACGTTGAATGACGCATATGATACAAGAACGCATTGTTGGCGCTGTAGACAGAGAGGTCATACCCGTATAGATTGTCGAAACGAGATGATCAAGTTTTGCTCCCGATGTGGGAGACAGGACGTGTGGTCGAAAGACTGTCAATGTAATAACGACCAACCAGCTCAAGGAACTTACCATCCAGAATCCCGTAAGAATCACCCCCAGAGGACGAGCCAGAATAGAGCATCTCACCCGCAGGGTTATGAAAACACGTCAAGGGGCCCTCACGTCAGGTTGAACGAGGCAAATCCCGACCAATCAACATCCGCGAACGCACCAACGGAAGCTGCCATCTTGAGCGTTCACACAGTGACGGAACGAGACGTCAGGGTAAATATTAGATCCAGTGAAGGGGAAGAAGCTCAAGACAATTCTCAGCGTCATTCGTCCGAGAAAAGGGTTCAGGGCAAGAAGAGTCAGATTCATTCTTGGTACAGACGAACTCTGGTGAGAGTTCAGGCCAGCCCCAGAAGTTTTCAAGGATATTGCGTGCGCAATAAGAAGTTGTATAGACGCATACACCACGGACAGAGACAGTCATGGGGGTTAAGTGTTCCCGAATCGTCTCGTCAGCAAGTTCTGCTCGAGAATCACGATTACCAGACCGTCGGTCGTCTTGGAATCGCCAAAACGATCGCACGGATATCGAAGCGTTACTTTTGGCCAAGAATGAACAAGGACATGGCGCGTCACGCACGATCGTGCAAAGCAGATAAGGGGCTAAAGTCACCCAGCTACCCGCCCAAGGTACCAGAGGTATGACCAAGATAGTGAAACCTTGGGAAGTAGTTTCCATCAAGGTGATAGGTCCGAAACCGCGATCCTCCAAGGATCATCGTCACTTGCTAGTGATACAAGACGCAGATACTAAGTGGACAGAGGTCCAACCGATGAGACAACCGAAAGCTCCGGCGATTGTTGAGGCCTTAATGGAAAAAGTCATTCTAAGATTCGGTTGCCCCCGGATAGTCAAATCTACCAACCAAACTCAGTTGATTGGAAGAGACTTCACTAGTTTAATCGCGCAGTATGGTATGGATCACCAGCGCAAGTCCGTTATTCCCCGGTAGAAGGAGAAACCAGGTCATAGAAACCTATAAATCGATTCAGCAACGAGAAGCAGTGGTCACTTGAGGAAGAAAGTTTGAGGTTCAGGGAGATACTCACCCACGTCGACTGTGTGGATACGAGGAAGATCTTCGCAAGTCACTCGACGGAAGTAGGGTAAGCCTGACAGGAAAGTTTGAGAAGCAAGGTCGTCGTTACTATGACTTGTAAGATGGTGATTCAGAACCCCGCGGGGGTGAAATTGTGTACAAACGCGAGCTTAATTTATCCTCGACCGCGGACGCATTTTTGTTGAATCATTGTATTAGTTCTCTCTACCGGAGCTGCAGATTCTCAGTCCTAAGTTTTCTTGTAACATAGTTTATTAAAACGATTCGAAAGTCGTCGCCATGGAGTGCCAACCAGGGAGGATGATGGAAAAAAACGAGGAAGGATTCCCATTCAACCCGAGTACTGAAGCCAGGAACCAGGGATGGAAATTTTAGCGATAAGTTTTCGTTTATTATTTTGTGAGTTTTGTTCTCATGGACATATATTTCCACATTACATTGTAGAGCCATCGGAACCACTCGCTGATTGTAGAGCAAAGTCGAGATTTCTGTTTTTTTTGTTACAACCATCCGTTCGTGTATATAATTTTAGTATGTAAGTATGCCAAAAAAGTACGCTTGCCGGTAGCGAGCATCCTTTTTTTTGGAGAGAAAGAGGAGTGTGACAAGCCCGTCAAAGTTTGAGTGATGTGACGAACTCGGCATTTAATTCTGGAACCTGCAACAAATAAATGTCATTAATATAATACACTTCATAAGGATTCAACATGAAAACGATACAACCTTACCGTAACCGTATTACAATGTTGGGGTACAATCCTACTCCCTCGTCTCACCAGCCTTCGGGAGGTAAAACCTATAACACATAAGCGATTAGAAAAAGAGAATACAATAATCAAAAGAGATTGAATAAAGAGATAGGTGGCATACCTTTCTTTTAGTCACCACTTAATCCAGCGCTAGTGACCCGAGTGAAACATAGCCTGTAAAAAAAATAGAGAGAATCAATAAGGGTCAATAAAGTTGACAAAAGGAACGATACGTAGCTTACCACACAGAGTCAATAGGTGACCTGTAAATAGAAAGAAATTCAAAACATTAGGAATAAGGAAAAGTGAAATCGAAATATATATGAATAAGAAGAAAGCTTTATAGATTACCCGAATTACCGTGATACCGAGTTGATGAGCTCAGGAGCTTCGATGAAGAAAGGCCCATCACGTCACCGGAATCAAAACACGCGAGAAACTTACGAGGTTAGGCGCGTGATAATGACAGTTCGTGAACAAACCTAGTCATCCATGTTGCTTTTCACGGAAAGTCACCGCGCATGTGCAGGGTGTGTTCAATTCGATCCTCAAGCGAGACGATCGATAGTATCGAGGTCGACCCTGGTTTGCGCGGCAACCGATAGGTGTCGGAGTCGCCCGTGTCGTGAAAATAACTCGAGCCGGGAATAAAAGGAGGTACCCAAGAGGTATTCTTCACTCCACTATCCAGATCGAAGCTGATACCGCAGTACAGATTGGGGATCCTTTAATGAGCGATCGGACAATCAGTCGCCATTAGGGAACGTACCCATACTACGTGACCTTTTTATTTGTCTCGTTCCTTGTTGCACCAACTTCAGGCATAATGAGTAAGATAGAGAAGGAAGTAAGAAAAAGGTCACGTGGTATGGGTACGATCCCTTAGTGAGATACTTCCGGTTTTTTCTATAGTTCAAATAAGCATGCATAGTGTATGTTATTCTATTAAAATCATTCTTCTCAAATGTATTTACATGCTTTGTTCGAAGAATGTTTCAGATTCACTTAATTTCAAGTATTATACATGAACAAGCTGACTTTGAATATGTATCACGAATATTTTCATAAATATCAGTACCTATCTCACTAATGGCGGCCGACCAATCCGTAATCAGCAGTTGA
Source organism: Gonatopus flavifemur (assembly GCA_018340375.1). Lineage (NCBI taxonomy): Eukaryota > Metazoa > Arthropoda > Insecta > Hymenoptera > Dryinidae > Gonatopus > Gonatopus flavifemur. The sequence goes on from JAFFJZ010000067.1 coordinate 203,638, forward strand.
TTGTCCGATCCCTCATTAGAGGATCTCTAGTACAGATCACAGTGATAGCTGAGTCCGTTGGGTGCTTGCATCCAACGTTAGCTAGGCTTCGATTCAGGGCCGGAGGTGGTCAGCTGGAAAGAAACCGCTGCCTGAGAGGAAACGCTGGTTAGGGCACTACATGATGGGGATGGTAATAATACTCCTACGTCATTAGGGGCGAAATCCAGCTCATGGGGTTAGTTAGCAGCCACCCTCTCACGGCTGAAGATACTGTTGAACTCGCCTTTACAAGGTAGATTGCTTGAACTTTCCGTTAGATCTTGGATGGATTCATTCAGGATCCACCAGGGCACTCGGTAGCCAATTAGCATCCATGGACTTCAGATCTGCGACGTGAAAGGTCTCCTTCCGAGATGCACGTTCGCCTTGTCATTTGCGAACATCTAGTTTGTTAATAAAATAACCCTAGATTTTCGGAGCACGCGATTGATCCGTGAGTAATCGGTTGTTTACAATCGCCGCGCGCATTATTCCGTTGGAACCGCGCCTCGTACCATTTGGAGTCGCCGCGTACTATAATATACGCCTTGTTTCCGTTGGACCCGGTCGGATTCCCAACCGTTCAACGTCTCCGCGCAGAACACGTGTGCACACGTTAGGAATAGTCGACTTAGGGTCCTTAGACTGTAATTATTCCTAGAGTTAACTAGTTTATATGATATTGTCGTATTTTATTCAAATTTTATTCTTGTCTATTCACGAACTGACCAGTTCGATCGTTTGTATTGAAAAGTAATTCAATAAATGTCTATTTGATTTGTTAAACATTTCAAACTCATCTCGTTATTTTTAATGTTAATAATCTGTGACCCGCGTCCCTCAACCTAGAAAATCCGAACCTTGGTCTCCCGACGAGCGAGAGGCATAATTTGAGGGTTAATTCTTGGATTTACGATATCTTCATATATCGACGCGTCAGGGTCTTTGAAACGAAACGTCACAAAGGTGGCTTTCGCCAGCCACACGCCATTCGTATGGTTGCCGATTCGACTCCGGAGTGAAATGATGTATCCATGTTTCATCCATGGTCACGTATCGACGCAGGACATCTCCTTTGTTGCGAGTAAATAGCGATGAACAGCTCTCTGAATCGTCGACTCGTTGCTGTTTTTGTTCCACTGAAAGCAATCGCGGCACCCACTTTGAAAACACCTTTTTCATACTGAATCTTTCATGAAGGATTGTAAATGAGCTTCTAGATGATATCTGTGTCATTTCTGCGATCTCACGGAACTTCACTTTGCGATTTTTCATTACGATTTTGAACACTTCACTCACATGTTCCGGTGTAACGGCTTCCAATGGCCTACCCGAACGTTCTGCATCGTTTGTGTCCGTACGACCACGTTTAAACTCAAGATACCAACGACAAATCGTTGATTTGGATGGAGAGGAGTCCAGGTAACGTTTTTAAAGCCATTGCTAGACTTCTACGGTATCTTGACCCATTCAAAAACAATGTTTTATCAACACGCGAAACTCGTTTCTTCGCATTCTTCAAACAAATTACAAAGTGACTTTACTCTAACCTCGATAACTCTGCTGTTTGTGACCCGATCGACGTGAAATTTTCACACTTTTCATGTGAAGGTTCGCACTGTAGGGAAACGTGGCCAGTTTGGTACGACAAGCACCATCTCTGGGTTAGTCTTGGGACTTATTGAACGATGTGTTATAATGGCGATATGAACGTTCACCAGAACGATTTCATTATCGCTGTCGCAGGAATTAGCTTCAATCGCACATCACACTTATATTGAATTTCATTGAAAACCCTTAAAATTCATGGAATACGAAATATTTTCGTTCAATTTCATTTCTTCAACATTTTCCGAACAATATTTCAATGAATTCCAATATAATTGTTCCACCAGAAAAGATACGTCAGTACAAAGGCAGCAGAGCAGAGAATGAAAAAAACGATTGAACATAAATGAAAAATACTATTAGGTGTATAACTTTGCTCCCGCCGTATTGCACTAGATGACTGTAGCGGTAAGTGGTAGTTGGAATAAATAGATCATAGATGTCACACAATAAGCTAAGGTATTTGTAAACATAATGCTGTCTAAATATTAGTCGATTTGTGTTTGCATCATAAAGTCATTCTCGATTAAACATGTCAGCTTACGAGCCAAATTCTCGTCATTCGCGGGAGGTTTTAATTTTCTGCTCCAATGTGAAGAGATCTGCGGCTGGGGCTCATCAAATGCTCTCAAATACCTATGGTGAGGCCGCTAATAGTGAAAGAACGTGCCGAGAGTGGTTTTAACGCTTCAAGAACGGTGATTTTAACGTCAAAGACCAGCATGGCTGTGGAAGAGAGAAGAGTTTCGAAGATGCAGTATTGGAGGCATGACTTGATCAAAACTCGTGTAAAACGCAACAAAAATTGGCAGGATCATTGGGAGTGACGGAACCAGCCATTTCAAAACGCCTGAAAGTCATGGGAATGATTCAGAAACAAGGAAATTGGGTGCCGTACGAGTTGAAGCCGAGAGATGTTGGACGGCGTTTGTGTGTTTGTGAACAGCTGCTTGCAAGGCAGAGACGGAAGGGATTTCCGCATTGCATTGTGATTGCGGACAGAAAATGAGTTCATTACGTTAACCCCAAGCGCAGAACATCATGGGGATATCCCGGTCATGCTTCCACGTCTGCAATACAACGAGAAACATGATGAAGTGATTTTACAGCATGACAATGCTCGACCCCATGTTGCGAAAGTGGTCAAGACATACGTGGAAACGTTGAAATGGGAAGTCCTACCTCACCCGCCGTATTCTCCAGACGTTGCTCCCTCAAACTATCACTTATTTCGATCAATGGCACACGGCCTAGCTGACCAGAACTTCCGCGGTCTTATGAAGAAGTAGACAATTGGATCGATTCGTGGATCGCTTCAAAAGATGACCAGTTTTTTCAACGCGGGATTCGTATGCTGCCCGAAAGATGGGGGAAGTGGTGGCCAGTGATGGACAATACTTTGAATCATGAATGTATGACCATTTTTTCACAATAAAGCCTCGAATTTCGGATGAAAGCTGTACACCTAATATGATGAGGGAAGAATACAAAAGAAACAGCGTAAGATAGAAGTGAACCTAAAAGCAAAGTATGATTACAAAACAAAAAATCAGGAGCGGATGAGAAAAATAAGACAAGATGCAAATTACCACCACCAAGAGAGGGAAAGGAACCAAGAGAGCATACACAAAATGAGACACGACGTAGAATACTAGAATTTAGAAAAGCAAAAAAATCAGGAACGAATAATAGAAGCGAGAGTGAATCCATAATACCGTGGTATAGACAAAATTATGAATCAAAAACGAATGACAGAAGCGAGATCAAATCCAGAATACCGTGATATTGAAAAAGAAAAGAACCAAAAACTAATGACAGAAATGAGATCAAATGCAGAATACTGGGGAACAGGGAAAGAGAAAAACCAAACACGAATGATAGAAGTGAGATCAAATCCAGGGTACCGTGATGTGGAAGGAGAGAAAAGCCAAGAACGAATGATAGAAGTGAGATCAAATCCAGAGTACCGTGATATGGAGAAAGAGAAGAACCAAGAACGAATTACAGGAATAAGATTAAATGCAAAATACTGAGGAACAGAGAAAGAGAAAAACCAAACACGAATGACAGAAGTGAGATTGAATCCAGAGTATCGTGATATGGAGGAAGAGAAAAACCAAGAACGAATGACAGAAATAAGATCGAATGCAGAATACCGGGGAACAGAGCGAGAGAGAAACCAGGAACGAATGAAACCAATCAGGTCAAATACAGAATACTGTGATAAAGAAAAAAAAATAGAGAGAAAACGAGAAACAGAAAGAAGACAAGATAAAAAATATCATGAAAAGGAAAGGCAAGGGGAAAAACTCGAATGAAACGGGTACACAACATTCTTCCTCCAACAGAAAAAAATTTTGTGTAAAAGGACTCGTGACTTGTCTTGGTAATCAACATCGAAATTCTTTTCAGCGTATTCACATTCACTGTACAATCTGATTCAATTTGAGAAGTCATAATTTACTACAATCAAGATACCTGGCATTTACCCGAAAAATGTTGATACACAATCCAACAAAAAATGTTCCTCGCACACCCCTACTACTAGGAAAACAAATTGACTTGCTAACAACCGTACACCTCCCCGTGGGATGATTGCGGGTCTTCCAGGGGGGTATTCTTGATACCTGTCCTTGATATCCTTTTTATCCGTCCTTGGTAGTATCTGCTTCCTTTACGTGGTGGGGAGGATAAGTATCTCCGATTTGGTTCTCTTTTTCGGGTGGAATAAACTACTCGAGAGGGAGAATACAAACTGAGAGAAACTAAATCATCCCAACGCCAGGAACATCGGGAGAAACGGAGGGAAAGCAAGGGGAAACTACCTTCCTTGACATCTTTCAATATTCCCGAGGGAATGAAATCTTTTCTCAAAACCTGGAATTTTGGATTTTGATTTATTGGGAAAAAAAGCAACAACAACATGATGGCGTCCTCTCGGGTAAAATATTCCGGAGGTAAAATAGCCTCCCGTTCGGATCTCCGGGTGGAGGCTGCTCGAGAGAACCTCATCGAACAAGAAAGAAACCCAAAGAAGATAGGGAAGAGAGAGAACATTCTTCGAGTCGGAGCGTGGAATGTTAGATCACTGAGACAAACAGGAAAATTAGAAACTTTGGAACTGGAAATGAAGAGGTTGGGTATCGATGTAATGGGAATTAGTGGAATGAGATGGCCGCAAGAAGGGGATTTCTGGAGTGGGGATTATAGAATCATTCACACAGGATCAAAGGATGGTCAAGCAGGTGTGGGAATTATAATGCATAAGAGGGTAGGGAATAGGATAGAAAATCATTTGCAACATAGTGAACGTGTAATGATGGTCAGAGTTAGAACAAAACCAGTAGACACTGTTATAGTCCAAGTATACATGCCCACATCTGCATACTCAGAGGAGGATATCGGAAAAACGTACGATGAAATAGAAGAAGTGATGGAATATGTGAAGGGAGAAGAAAATTTAATGATACTGGAATGCGGTAGTAGGGCAAGGAGAAGAGGCCAACATAATAGGAGATTTTGCGTTAGGAAAAAGAAATGAAAGAGGACAACGTTTAATCGAATTCTGTGAGAGTCATAAAATGGTTATTACCAACACATTATTCAAAAATCATCCAAGAAGAATCTATACTTGGAAAATGCCAGGAGATACAGCAAGATATCAAATTGATTACATATTAGTGAAACAAAGATTTAGAAACCAAGTGAAAAGCTGTAAAACTTATGCAGGCGCGGATATACATAGTGATCACAATATGTTGCTGATGAGATGTTCTCTGAAATTCAAAGCTCTGAAGAAGAAGAGGAAAATGCAAAAAAGATGGAATTTGAAGAATCTCAAACAAGGAAAAACACAGGAAGCAATCAAAGTGATGTTGGACGAAAAATTGGAGGATCGACAAGAGGAAGACTTGGAAATAGAGAGTAGATGGACAAATATGAAGAGGAACATAGAGCAATGTGCAGATGAGATTTTGGAGAACGATGGGATAGAGCCTAAGAAACCATGGATAACAGAAGAAATTCTCGATTTAATTAACGAAAGAAGGAAATACAAGAATAAGAATGGTGAACAAGATCAGCAGACATACAAGGCACTGAGGAATAAAATAATCAGAGAATCAAGGAAAGCAAAAGAACAATGGTTGGAGGGGGAATGTCAAGATATTGAAGTGAGATTACATTTAGGAAAAATTGATGAGGCATATAGGATTGTTAAGAGGTTTTTTGAACAAATGAAATCTAGAAGCAGTAAGATTAAAAATTCTCCAGGAAGACGATTGATAAGAACGGAGGAAAAAATAGAACAATGGATTAATCATTTAGAAGATCTGTATAAAGGAGGCGATAATATGGGATTCTTAGAGTGGGAGGGAGATGTCGATGAAGAAGAATTGGGAGATTCAATTCTGAGATCAGAATTCGACAGGGCTTTGGAAGGATTGAAAAATAATGAAGCGCCAGGAATAAATGGCATAAGTGCGGACCTTATCAAAGCCTCCAGTCAGGGAACTCGTGACGCACGGTTTGAATTGGTCAGAGATATGTACGAAATAGGCGGAGTACCGAAAGATTTCCAGGAGAATAAAATTGTCGCCATTCCAAAAAAACAAGGAGCAGACAAATGCGAGAACTACAGAACGATTAGTTCAACTTCACATGCCTCGAAAATACTGACAAAAATCATATACAGGAGAATAGAGGATAAAATAGAGAGTAGATTAGCAGAAGATCAGTTCGGTTTTAGGAAAAATAGGGGAACGCGAGAAGCAATATTAGCACTGAGAACAGTAGTAGAGAAAAGTCTAGAGTTAAAAAAGTCTGTGTATATAGGTTTTGTAGATATACAAAAAGCATTCGATAATGTTGATTGGGAGAAGATGTTTACGATTTTGAAAAAGGTAGGAATTAATTTCAGGGATAGGAGAATAATATATGAATCATATAAGAATCAAACCGCAATAATAGAAATAGAGGGTCAAAAAGGAGAAGCACAAATTAGAAGAGGGATGAGACAAGGATGCTCACTATCGCCATTGATTTTCAATTTTTATATAGAAGAAGCGATGAATGAAGTGAAGGAACAAGTGCAATCGAAATTACAGATTCAAGGTGAAAATGTAAGCATGTTGAGATTTGCGGATGACATACCTATATTAGCTACGAGTGGTGCTGAGTTAGAAAATACTCTCAACACTATGAAAAAAATATTACTAGACAAATATTGTATGAATATAAATAAGGACAAAACAAAATTCATGATTTGTACAACAGCGAACACATCAAGAAGAACGAGAATCAGAATAGATGCAGAGACAATTCAGCAAGTGAAAGAATTTAAATATCTAGGGAGCATAATTACAGAAAACGGTAAAAGCGAAAGAGATATAAGAGCAAGAATAGCACAAGGGAAACAGGCTTCTCACCAAAAGAAACAGTTACTATGTTCGAAGAATACTAGCTTAGCAGTAAGGGAGAAATTCTTGAAGAGTTACGTTTGGAGCACAGCATTATATGGTTGCGAAACTTGGACAATTGGAAAAACGGACCAACGAAGACTTGAAGCTTTTGAAATGTGGTGTTATAGAAAGATGCTTAGAATAAAGTGGATAGAGAAAGTAAGAAATGAAGAAGTACTTGAGGAGGTAAATGAAAAAAGAAGTCTTCTGAGACAGTTCGTGAAAAGAAGAAGTAATCTGATAGGACACACATTAAGGCACGATAGCTCATTGAAAACAATATTGGAAGGAAAAATGAATGGTAAAACTCGGAGGGGTAGACCTAGATTAAGTTATATGAAGCAAATTATACAAGATAAGGGTTGTCGTAGATATGCAGAAATTAAGCGGTTAGCGGATAATAGACAGGGTTGGAGGATTTCATCAAACCAGTCATAAGACTGATTACTTCATGATGATGAACAACCGTACAGTGAATGAGGAAGAGAATAATCATTTAAAGGCTTAGTACCCTGTGACGGGCCGTTTTTCAGGGTAACTTTTAGGAATTAATTCCCAAACAAACGTCTATGATACACCGGTTATTTTTTCATTGTTATGTTTTATCTAGATTCGAAATCGTGTAAAAAATTTGATTCAAAAACGAATTAGAAATTCACCTAGTTATACCATTTTATACATCTCTACACGGAAAAATTGTGAAACGAGCTATTAATGTCCCGCACATGAACCATTCATGTGCCAACTAACCTTTCTTTCAACATATGATTGATTGTTGTGTTCTGAAGAAAAATTTCATTGGCAAATGAACGGTTCATGTGCGAGACATTAATAGCTCGTTTTAGAATTTTTCCGTGTATGATTTTTACGCCTGGTCGAATAGTTCACATGATTTCGAGAAAACCAATCACCGGACACAAAGAAAATGCTCATATTCCGTATTAGCTATCGCGTGACGGAGAATTCTCCTTTTTCAACCAATAGGGGTCCAGTTTCATAGCCCCTGTGGTCATGAATGCTCACAATTGGAAGCATTCAGAATCAAAATTTTTGATAACATGTTTTCCTTTCCCCTCTCGTTCTCCTGTGGAGATCAAGTTGAAATTGCGATGAAACCACTATTGACACTGCATGAAACGGTGGTAAGGATACATGATCACGGAACGGGATCGAAGGGTTATGAGCCACACATGGAACGTATGATTTCATCACTTTACATTTGCACTTTCGATCACATGTTTCCTCACCCTCTCCCATTTTTCTGCGAAGATCAAGTTGGAACTATTATGGAACCACTGTTAACACTAAATGCAACCATGATAAAAATTTTGTGAGAATCAGGTAGCAAGAACAAAGGATCTCCGTACGATAACCACATTCACGAAATTTTTGAATTTTGTTTCGAGGCTTACTGCCCTGCTGAAGAAAGCGATTGAAATGGATGGGTTTGGATAAGATTTCGATCCGTATTTGAAAATTTCCTGTCCAAATCAATCTGATTTTGTCCAGAAGTGGAATAAGTTGTCCATACGTATCCAATTCCATCTATTCAAAGAAGATTCCAATCCGTTCCAATCCGAAATGGAGATATTATTGAAGATCTGCAATCCACTCACATCCCTTTCCAATCCAAAAGCGTTGCGAATGCATTTCTGTCCATTCAGAGGATAAAAAAATCATCCAGAATGATCTGAGCTATCCCATTGGTTCGTTTGCATCCGAGGAACGGATAGAATTTCTATCCGAACAAATCTCATTCCGACTTGAAATTATGAATCGGGGTGTGGACCCATTTTAATCCGTTAGGATGGACGAGAATTCAATCGGAGCGAATCCGAATCCAGAGCTTGATCCGATTTCATCCGTGGAACGTATGAAATTTGAGTCACAATGAATGATCACTTTTCCATAAGATCACACCTGTGCGGGTAATCCAATTTCATCCGTATTTTCGGATAGACACTGGATCCGAATCGATCCTATCAAAGAGCGGTGTCCATTACTATCTGGAAAACATATGAGATTCCTATCCACCTGAATCCAAAGTCATACCTTCATCAAGTTATGATCCTGAATCCATTTTCATCCGCCAGGATGGATGCAAATTCAATCCAACCAAATCCGAATTCAGAGATTATTCCGATGCCATCCGTGGAACGTGTGAACTTTGAATCAGAATCAATTATCACTCTTTCATGAGATCATACCCATAAGTGCAATCCAATTTCATCCGTATTTTCGGATAGAGACTGGATCCAAATTTATCTCACCAAGGAGCGGTGTCCGTTACTATCTGAAAACGTATGAGATTCTTATCCACTTGAATTCAAAGTCATACCTTCATCAAGTTAGGATCCTGAATCCATTTTCATCCGTTCAGATGGATGAAAATTCAATCCAAGCAAATCTGAATTCAGAGCTCGATCCAATTTCACCCGTAGAACGTGTGAACTTCGAATCAGAATCAATCCCTGTTGAAAAACAACGATTGAAATGGATGGGTTTGGATAGGAATCTGATCCATATTTGAACATTTCTGTACAAATCAATCTGATTTTGTTAAGAAGTGCGATGAATTGTCCACAAGTATCCAATTCCATTCATTCAAAGAGTATTCTTAACAGTTTCAATACAAAAGTGAGAAATTATCAAACACCTGCAATCCACTTGCATCCGTTTCCAATCCAGAAGCGTTGCGGTTCCATTGTTGTCCATCCAAAGAATAGACAGATCCGAAGTCATACCTCCATCAAGTTATCATCCTGTATCCATTTTCATCCGCGAGGAGGGATGAGAATTCAATCCCACTAAATCCGAATTCAGACCTGGGTCCAATTCCATCCGTTGAACGTATGAACTTTGAATCAGAATCAATTGGAACTTTCCCGTAAGATCAGGCCTTTACGCATCATGCAATTTCATCCGTATTTTCGGATAGAGACTAGATCCGAATGTATCCCATCAAAAAGCGGTATCCGTTATTATAAGGAAAGGTATGCAATTTCTATCCACCTGGACCCGAAGTCATACCTCCATCAAGTTGTGATCCTGAATCCAGTTTCATCCAGAATTGATTTGGATACTTCACGAATAAAAATGGAGACCATCACCCGAGTCGAAATTCAAAAGCTTTTTTTCCCCTACATATGGAAGATCAGGAAATCTTTACCGCTGTGAGGAGCAAAGAAAAAACTCTCCCATAGAGCACCGCGAGGTTTTCTGAACGTTTATAAAACGTGCTTGGTTTCACATAGAACGTGCAAATAACGTCTCAGGACGTTCTCAAAAGGTCACATACATGTCCCAGAGGCATGCAAATGTCCCGTTTAGTTCCATCAATGTTCACTGTGTGACTTTGTGTTCTTCAAGGTTAGTTTTCATGGAAGTACGTTTAGAAGACTTAGAAAGAATGTCCCGTAGTAGATGAAAACAACATGCACAAAACGTATTCAGGGATAGCAAAAGGGAAAGTACTCTAAACGTTTGAAAAATCTACTCCATAGTGAGCAAAACATGCGGAACCAAAAGTACGTTCCCGCAACATGTAGAGGACTCTCTGTGCTGTCTGTGACAGGAGTCCTCTTCCTTTGCCCTTTAAAGTGGTGAGAATTTCCTGATCTTCAATATGTAGGGGGACAGGACCCTACTGTCAATTCCCAGTTTGGAATTCCCAAATTCGCATGGGTTTCAGATGGGAATTGAGTGGGTCACATGGGTCTCCACAAGGGAAACGCATGGGTCGCATGGGTCTTCACATGGGAAACTCATAGGACACATGGATCTTCACATGAGAATCGCTTGGGTTTCACACGGAAATCGCATGGGTCTTCACATGGGAATGGCATGGGTTTCACACGGAAATCGCATGGATCGATCCACTCGATTCGCATGTGAAGACCCATGCGATTCTCATGTAAAGATCCATGCGATTCCCGTGTGAAATCCATGCGATCCATGCGATTTCCGTGTGAAACCCAAGCGATTCTCATGTGAAGACCCATGTGGCCTATGAGTTTCCCATGTGAAGACCCATGCGATCCATGCGTTTCCCATTTGGAGACCCATGTGACCCATGCGTTCCCCATGTGGAGAGCCATGCGAATTTGGGAATCTCAAACTGGGAATTCACAGTATGGGAGGCTTTGAATTTCGACTTCGTCAGTACGGCATTATTCAATACAAAATTATATATACGAGAACATGAACTTTGGACAGAACTGGATAGGAATGGATGAAAATAGATTACATTTATTTGGATAGACAATGGATGAAAATGGATAACATCAACGCAGGATTATTGGATACAAATCGATAGCCGCGAGAACACGGATATACCTGGATAGGAATGGATAAAAACAGAGGAAATTGATTCGGATACTCAAGGGATGAAAATGGATAACATCAACGCGGGATGATTGGATAGAAATCGATAGCCGGGAACAAGAATACAGAGAATAAAACAGAGGAAATGTGGTTTGGATACGCAACGGATGAAAATGAATTACATCAGCGTAGCTTGTTTGGGTACAAATCGATAGATACGAGAATATGAATTCTTGATACACATGGATAGGAATGGATGAAAATAGAGATCGATTTGGATCGAAACAGATATCGTTTGTGTAAAATTATCGGATATGAATTGATAGACGTAAGAACGCTTATGTGAGAAAAGATTGGATAAATATTCTACAAATGATAGATATGGACAAGAATGCATGAGAATAGTGTAAGCATCATCGGAACAAAAAGGGATAGAAGTGCATAGAATTTCATGTGAGACCACGAATACATCACGAATGTACATTATCTTGGGCAATATGCGCTCTCCAAGCAGCGTGTCAGGATAGCTTAGAGGTTAAGTAGGTAGGTCTTGTAGGTGAGGTAGGTGAGTGCGATGATTGTTCGAACCCCTTGCAGGTAGGAATGAATTTCCCAAGTCATGTGCGGAAATAGAGATACAGATGTTGAAGATTCCACGGAATCTTCCGAATGTTTGAATGAGTTCGGAATAATTTTTTCTTATTGTTGTTCCCTGTAGGAAAATTCAAAAGAAAAAACAATTCTGGGAAAAATCGGATTGGAATGGATAGATTTTTTTCCAGCAGAATCATGCAGAAACGGATAGAAATGGATGGAACTCATCAAGGTGATATCGTAAAGCACCGGATACAAATGGATACGATTCATATTCAGGCCCCGAATGGAATATGGATACATTCCAATACGATTGCTACGGGGCCCAATAATCCACTATCCATATTGTGGATTGAAATTGATGAAACTTTCATGCGTTCTGCGGATGACACTGTATCCCGAAAAAAATGGATCAGGAATAGGATTCAAACGGATGCACGTCAAAATCTATCCATTTCTAGCCGATTTTTCCAACAGGGTGCTTACGATTCTCTTCTCTGAATTCCGATTTGCCTGGAATTTATATCATACCACTAACACCTTGCCAGCTGGATATACTCGAAGTTCCATGGCAATCAAATGATACGAACGTAGAGAAGGTATGCCTTCAAAATATCGCCAAATGATGTGGATTGCAAAAAGAAAAATTTCCACAGTTTCAATCCAGCTCGGATGAAACTCATATGGGACCATTATCAGATTATAACTGCAACGCGGTATAAGTTTCATAACAATCGGGTTGTAGGGAGCAGAGATATGCGCGGTCGCAAAATCACAATTTTTCATCCCATTTTGCTTCCTCGTTAAAAGGAAGCATCGTGATCGTTTCTGGGAACCAAAAATTTTTTTTGTCTCCAAACTCAAAATCTCCAAGGCCAAAATGTTCCTCCGAGCTCGGGGAAAATTTTTGGTTACGTGTATGTCTGTCTGTCTGTCTGTCTGTCTGTATGAATGTGAAGCATTGCGGATATCTCCCATTCCTGATATCCGATTGCAATGAAATTTATAACACGTTCCAGTTATGATCCTATAGTGGTCCCATATGAGTTCCATCTCAATCGGTTGAGGAATGTGGTGAACCCGTCTACAGCATTTTGCTTTGTTTGACGATATTTTCACAGCATGCCTTCCCTGTGTCCGTAACCTCTGAATGCCATGAAACTTTGAACATATTCAATTCACGAAGTGTTATTTATCATCATCATCATGAAGTAATCAGTTTTATGACTGGTTTGATGAAATTCTCCAACCCTGTCTATTATCCGCTAACCGCTTAATTTCTGCATATCTACGACAACCCTTATCTTGTATAATTTGCTTCATATAACTTAATCTAGGTCTACCCCTCCGAGTTTTACCATTCATTTTTCCTTCCAATATTGTTTTCAATGAGCTATCGTGCCTTAATGTGTGTCCTATCAGATTACTTCTTCTTTTCACGAACTGTCTCAGAAGACTTCTTTTTTCATTTACCTCCTCAAGTACTTCTTAATTTTTTACTTTCTCTATCCACTTTATTCTAAGCATCCTTCTATAACACCACATTTCAAAAGCTTCGAGTCTTCGTTGGTCCGTTTTTCCAATTGTCCAAGTTTCGCAACCATATAATGCTGTGCTCCAAACGTAACTCTTCAAGAATTTCTTCCTCACCGCTAAGCTAATATTCTTCGAACATAGTAACTGTTTCTTTTGGTGGAAAGCCTGTTTCCTCCCTGTTTATTCTTGCTCTCATATCTCTTTCGCTTTTACCGTTTTTTGTAATTATGCTCCCTGGATATATCAATTCTTTGACTTGCTGAATTGTCTCTGCATCTATTTTGATTTTCGTTCTTCTTGATGTTCTTGCTGTTGTACAAATCATGAATTTTGTTTTGTCCTCATTTGAATCCATACAATATTCGTCCAGTAATATTTTTTCATAGTGTTGAGAGTATTTTCTAACTCAGCACCACTCGTAGCTAATATAGCTATGTCATCCGCGAATCTCAACATGCTTCCATTTTCACCTTGAATCTGTAATTTTAATTGCACTTGCTCCTTCACTCCGTTCATTGCTTCTTCTATATACAAATTGAGAATCAATGGTGATAGTGAGCATCCTTGTCTCACCCCTCTCCTAATTTGTGCTTCTCCTTTTTGACCCTCTATCCCTATTATTGCGGTTTGATGCTTATATAATTCATATATCATTCTTTTATCCCTGAAATTAATCCCTACTTCTTTCAAAATCGTAAACATCCTCTCCCAATCAAAGTTTTCGAATGCTGATTGTATATCTACGAAACCTATATACACACACTTTTTCAACTCTAGACTTCTCTCTACTACTGCTTTGAGTGCTAATATTGCTTCCCGCGTTCCCCTATTTTTCCTGAAACCAAACTGATCTCCCGCTAACCTACTCTCTATTTTATTCTCTATTCTCCTGTATATGATTTTTGTCAGTATTTTCGAGGCATGTGAAGTTAAACTAATCGTTCTGTAGTTCTCGCATTTGTCTGCTGCTTGTTTTTTTGGAATGGCGACAATTTTATTCTCCTGGAAATCTTTCGGTACTTCGCCTATTTCGTACATATCTCTGACCAATTCAAACAGTGCGTCACGAGTTCCCTGACTGGAGGCTTTAATGAGGTCCGCACTTATGCCATTTATTCCTGGTGCTTCATTATTTTTCAATCCTTCCAAAGCCCTGTCGAATTCTGATCTCAGAATTGAATCTCCCAATTCTTCTTCATCGACATCTTCCTCCCTCTCTAAAAATCTCATATTGTCGGTCCTCTTATACAGATCTTCTAGATGATTAATCCATTGTTCTATTCTTCCCTCCGTTCTTATCCATTGTCTCCCTAGAGAATTTTTCATCTTACTGCTTCTAGATTTCATTTGTCCAAAAAATCTCTTAACAATCCTATATGCCTCATCAATTTCCCCAAAATGTAATCTCACTTCTATATCTTGACATTTTCCCTCCAACCATTGTTCTTTTGCTTTCCTTGATTCTCTGATTATTTCATTCCTCAGTGCCTTGTATGTCTGCTGGTCTTCTTCACTGTTCTTCAGAATTTCATCTGCACATTGCTCTATGTTCCCCTTCATATTTGTCAATCTACTCTCTGTTTCAAAGTCTTTCATTTGTCGATCCTCCAATTTTTCGTCCAACATCACTTTGATTGCTTCCTGTGTTTTTCCTTGTTTGAGATTCTTCAAATTCCATCTTTTTTGCATTTTCCTCTTCTTCTTCAGAGCTTTGAATTTCAGAGAACATCTCATCAGCAACATATTGTGATCACTATGTATATCCGCGCCTGGATAGGTTTTACAGCTTTCCACTTGGTTTCGAAATCTTTGTTTCACTAATGTGTAATCAATTTGATATCTTGCTGTATCTCCTGGTATTTTACAAGTATAGATTCTTCTTGGATGATTTTTGAATAATGTGTTGGTTATAACCATTTCATGGTTTCTACAGAATTCGATTAAACGTTGGCCCCTTTCATTTCTTTTTCCCAATGCAGAATCTCTTATCATGTTGCCCTCTTTCCCCCGCCCTACTACCGCACTCCGGTCGCCTATGATCATCAAATTTCCTTCTCCCTCTACATATCCTATCACTTCTTCTATTTCATCGTACGTTTCTTCGATATCCTCTTCTGAGTATGCAGATGTGGGCATGTATACTTGAACTATAACAGTGTCTACCGGTTTTTTTCCAACTCTGACCATCATTACACGTTCGCTATGTCGCAAATAATTTTCTATCCTATTCCCTACCCTTTTATGCATTATAATTCCCACACCTGCTCGACCATTCTCTGATCCTGTATGAATCATTCTATAATCCTCACTCCAGAAATCTCCTCCTTGCGGCCATCTCATCCCGCTGATTCCCATTACATCGATACCTAACCCCTTCATTCCTAATTCCAAATTCCCTAATTTTCCTGTTTGTCTCAGTGATCTAACATTCCACGCTCCGACTCGAAGAATGTTCTCTTTCTCCCCTATCTCTTTTGGTTTTCTATCTTGTTTGATGAGGCTCTCTCGAGCAGCCTCCACCCGGAGATCCGAACGGGAGGCTATTTTACCTCCGGAATATTTTACCCGAGATGACGCCATCATGTTGTTGTTGTTGCTTTTTTTCCAATGAATTGAAATTCAAAATTCTAGGTTTGAAGGAAAGATTTCATCTCCTCAGGAATATTAAAAGATGTCAAGGAAGGTAGTTTCCACTTGCTTCTTAGGCCAGTCAAATTAGAACAAAAAAAGGCTTTAGGGTGAACTAATTAGAGCCAGGATCAAACCTGGTGGAATCGATAGTGGAGATGGTCCAGATGAAGGGGAATAAAATTCGCAACTCGTACCTGTTGTGGGGGATAAATTATTAGCAATAAACAGTTTTTCAACTCCGTCTTTTTCCCTATTTCGATGGATATCTCGGTAACGGTTCGAGATATCAGAACATTGTACTGTACCTTTTTTGTAGGAAATAGAATTTTCCAAAAGTTAAGCCATATTTATTTTTGCCGTAACTGTCTTCGTTTTGATGCCACGGGGTCTCAAAGTTGGAATTTTTGATGTCAAATTTGACCCGGTTTTCGGTGAATCCACTTTCATAAACAAATTGAAAACAACGAACTCAGAGTTGCTGAATCGATTCGGCGAAATTTAGGGGATAACTAGACACCTGAAGAATCATTTTGATATGGATTAAAGATTTTCTGCAAAACGTTTCGTTTATTTGCAAGCCATGTGAAAATTAATCTTCAAAAAACGCGTTTTTTCAGTTTTTCAAGGTATTCACCCATTCAGAGGACCCCAAGACGGAAAATCCTGAATGGATCTTGTAGAGGAGGATGGAACCAACAAATTTGAGCCCTTGAAATTTTGTTGTAAAATACACCCCTTCGCTGTTATTTGACGACAAAGGTGACCCCTTCTAAAAAAGCACATATATCTTTCCACAGGGGAACAAATGGAATTGTTGCTTGAATTTTGGAATCCTGGATCTTTTCTATACCTGAATTGAATAGCCTTTGCCACCTCAAAAATGATCTGGTATTGAAAAAAAATCCAAAAATTTGAGAAAAAACATTGTTTATAACAATTATTAAACAATATCAATATTTCGGGTTCCAAAGTGTTCCTCAGAATCCCCGATGAAGATCGCCGATTCAAAAAATTTTTTTCATCCATGATTCAACATTTGTTTATAATAAAAAAACCAAAATTGTCAGATTTTCATGGGAAAGGATAGGTCATCACATGGAACAGAACTCGCTGAACGCGAATATGGAGATTGAATTTTTCATTTCACATCCCTTCCCCATTGTTTATTAATTGTTCATAACAAATTCCTAATTTTTCACCGTTTTTCGATCCGCAAAAAATCTTTCAAAATCACATTATTCTTTCCAAAGTCATCCCGCTAGTAGAAAATTGCAATTCATCTCTTTCTACTGATTGTTTATGGAATTATTTAATAGAAGAATTTTTTTTTAACAATTTTCGATCTGAAAAGCGCTGCTTTATTTGGAGGAGCGCTCTCCAAACATATATCCATCAACAGAAATCCCATTTTTGTTTCTTTCAATTGATGTTTAGTAATTTGTTTATTAACAAATTAATTTTTTTCTCATTTTCCCCAGGAAAAATGTCTTTTTATATGTTTCCGAGGATGCTGAACACGAATTCGTGCTCAAAAATGTTGATTTCCCACCCCTCCTCTATTTCTGTTCAAATTGTTGTTAAAAGACAAATTTTTTCTCCATTGTATCTAAAAGTGAGGCATACATGTGTATAAGACCCTCAAATTACAATATTTATCAGTCAAATTCGAGCAAATTCAAGTACCGAGAACCATACAAATTTCTCACGAAGGGATACCTACCCAAGGTATACCAGGCAGGTTTTTGACACACAAAACCGGATTTGGAAGAAAATCGCGCATTAGTCATCCATTTCCTCTCATTCCAGGGATAACACATTACCTGTCGATTTGAAATTGGATCATTGATTCAAATTCAGGGTTCAGACAGATCTGGAATTCCGGGAAAACTCAGGGAAATGAAAATTCACTCAAAACCCCCTGGGAATTCTCAGGGAAATCAACAAAAATCCTCAAAAGCCTGGAAATCTCAGGGAAATTATTGAAATTCCTTCGTCAGTTCTATTTTTAATTTTGTACAACATATTTTCCGAATGAGTACTGCTGAAATCTTAGAAATCATACATCGAGGAAAAAATTCCCTTCAACCTATCACATCATAGGCGTTGGAAAAAAAATTGGAAATTAGGTTTCACACTCAGATGGGGATGAAAAGGAATTAGTAATTGGAATGAATTCTGACCTTATGTTTCAAATAATCAAATACGAAGAAATCGTAATCACCAAATTCATTTCCAATTTTTTTCCAATGGAATATTTTTCCATGTACTAGGTTTCTTCACTTATTGAACAAAGTATTCGAGCACTACATTCAACAATTTTTATTTTGATGTCATCTTATCCAATTAATGATGGGTTTGTAGATGAAATATGAAACGTCTTGGCTGTTATGATTTTTGTATAACCCTTGAGAATGGCCTGAAGCTGAAAATAGCAGCCAGTTCTTGTAACTTTTGATTAAACATTGTTAAAGCTTCGTTTATATCAGGAATCGATTAAGTCGCATCCCACTAAACGTTTCAGATACTCAAATCTCTGATAAAAATGTTATGTGAGAAATTATGACAATCGACTGCTAGCTTTACGGCTGCCAGTTTTAGCTTCATGAAAATGGTTAGGATCTGGCCGAAAAATCAACACGAATAAACTTCGACCACTGCTTTATAATCTTGGTTTCTCAAATTTATTATTCATTTGACTTGGTAGTAATGAAACATGGAGTATCATAATTATAATTGATGAAACAAAGTTTGGTTTATATCAATGTTCTATAATTTTAGATACAATATCACGGTCATCATAATCCAGTGGTGGCAAAACAATGTTTTAACAAAAAATTTTTTATTCATTCAAAAATCTCATTCATTTTGAATTGCTAGATTTGGGGAGTTGATTAAAATGAATCCGTATAAGTTTTTATATTTATGAAGTAATTATTATTCAGTCAATATCTGTATTTGATAATCCATTTAATCATTGTGATTTTCTGATACTGACCTATTAATGGATTGTTAGAGAAACATAATTCATTTTATTTCATTGTATCCTAGTAGAAATACATTTAATAACAGTTTTATGATAAAAACTTCCAGAAAAGTAAAGTACCTAGGAATGCTTCTGGCGAACTAATCATTACAAATATGTTCTCTAATAACCAACTAATCTCAGTAGAAATCATTCTAGGCGTACCTTTGGCGTAAGAGTGGACCTCAATACTACACGCAGAGAAAAATTACGTAGAATGCTTTTGTTTGCACCAAAATAGGAACTAGAATGTCTTATACCAGTGCTCTTGGATAGATAATATGTAAGGTGTTACATAAAATAACACTTTACTCAACACGATGATGTTATTTAGACATCTAGTTATTTTATAATAGATTTTTCATTTTTCTATTGGAAAAAATATTTGATTGATTCAATTAGAACGAGGTTGTATATGACAAAACTTGTTGTGCAGTGATTCATTCTACTATGTATAAAAATTAATTGAACCGCATATCGACTTTCTCCGTATTTCACTTCACTGTGGTTGGGTCGACTGAATCTGTTTGAAAGTTCACTATTTCTACAAGGATTGAAGATCAATTCACTATGAGATTGTAATATCGACATCCATGATTTGACGATTTTTGGAAATTGGAATTTTACTCAGGGAAATCACAGGGAAAACTCAGGGGAATTGATGCAACAAAAGTTGTCTGAACCCTGTTAAAGAATTGCTATGATTTCATTTGGATTATCCTGCTGTATCTAGTAAGGGGAGAATACAGAATTTTGTTGTTGAATTCCTCCATGGCAAACTTGATTGTTATGAGAGTCGTCAAACATGAAATATGTATATACATGTGTGAATTGTTGACTCCGCTAGATTGGATATGATTCATGAACATATTCGACTTCGAAAATTCCATTCCAAATGAAATAATCCCTCAAGAACGGTCCCTGACGGTATGAAAATATCATTTGACAGAATTTGACTGATGAATGTTGTAATTTGAGGGTCTTATACACATGTATGCCTCACTTTTAGATGGAATGGAAAAAAAATTTTTCCTTTAACAACAATTTAAACAGAGATAGAGGAGGGGTGGGAAATCAACATTTTTGAGCACGAATTCGTGTCCAGCATCCTCGGAAACATGTAAAAAGACATTTTTCGTGGGGAAAATGGAAAAAAATCAATTTGTTTGTAAACAAATTACTAAACATCAATCGAAAGAACCAAGAATGGGATTTCTGTTGATGGATATATGTTTGGAGAGCGCTCCTCCGTATAAAGCAGCGCTTTTCAGATCGAAAATTGTTGAAAAGAAATTTTTTTTATTAAATAATTCCATAAACAATCAGTAGAAAAAGATGAATTGCAATTTTCTACTAGCGGAATGACTTTGGAAAAAATAATGTAATTTTTGGAGATTTTTTGCGCATCGAAAAACGGTGGAAAATTAGGAATTTGTCATGAACAACTAATAAACAATGGGGAAGGGATGGGAAATAAAAAATTTAATCTCCATATTCGCGTTCAGCGAGTTCTATTCCATGTGATGACCTATCCTTTCCCATGGAAATCCGACAATTTTGGTTTTTTTATTATAAACAAATGTTGAATCATGAATGAAAACAATTTTTTGAATCGGCGATTTTTATCGGGGATTCTGAGGAACACTTTGGAACCCGAAATATTGATATTGTTTAATAATTGTTATGAACAATGCTTTTTCTCAAATTTTTGGATTTTTTTGCAATACCAGATCATTTTTGAGGTGGCAAAGACTATTCAATTCAGGTATAGAAAAGATCCACGGTTCCACAATTCAAGGAACAATTCCATTTGTTATGAACAAATGAAAATTTTCAACAATTTTTTTTCTTGCATTTGTTAGGTGCTCTGGAATGTTGGGAAAATAGAGTATCTCCGACGGTAAAAATGTCCCCCTGTGAAAAGATATATGTGCTTTTTCAAAAGGGGTCAACTTCGTCGTCAAATAACAGCGGAGGGGTGTATTTTACAACAAAATTCCAAGGGCTCAAATTTGTTGGTTTCATCCTTCTCTACAAGATCCATTTAGGATTTTCCGTCTTGGGGTCCTTTGAATGGGTGAATACCTTGAAAAACTGAAAAAACGCGTTTTTTGAAGATTAATTTTCACATGGCTTGCAAATAAACTAAACGTCTTGCAAAAAATCTTTGATCCATATAAAAATGATCCTTCAGGTGTCTAGTTATCCCCTGAATTCCGCCGAATCGATTCGGCAACTCTGAGTTCGTTGTTTTCAATTTGTTTATGAAAGTGGATTCACCGAAAACCGTGTAAAATTTGACATCAAAAGTTTCAACTTTGAGACCCCGTAGCATCAAAACGAAGACAGTTACGGCAAAAATGAACATGACTCAACTTTCAGAAAATTCATTTTCCTACAAAAAAGGCCCAGTACAATGTTCCGATATCTCGAACCGTTACCGAGATATCCATCGAAATAGGGAAAAAGACGGAGTTGAAAAATTGTTTATTGCTAATAATTCATCCCCCACAACAGGTACGAGTTGCAAATTCTATTTCCCTTCATCTGGACCATCTCCACTATCGATTCCACCAGATTTGATCCTGGCTCTGAAGCCTTTTTTTGTTCTAATTTGACTGGCCTACCTCCTCCGTTCCTGCCGATGTTCTTGGCGTTGGGATGATTGAGTTTCTCTCAGTTTGTATTCTCCCTCTCGAGTAGTTTATTCCACCCGGAAAAGAGACCCAAATCTGAGATACTATACTCATCCTCCTCACCACGTGAAGGAAGCAGATACTACCAAGGATGGATAAAAAGGATATCAAGGACAGGTATCAAGAATATCCCCCTGGAAGACCCGCAAACATCCCACGGGGAGGTGTTTGTTGTACTGTATGGATTTCAAGTGAATTGGGAGAGGGGGAAAAAATAGTAAGCATTCAGCTTCGAAACGAAATTTAAAAATCTCTTAAATACCGCATTATAGGGATATCTTTTGTTCCTATGGGATGGGTGTCAAATTAACGAAAAACCAAATCAACGAAAAGTTGGTTGAAAAGAGAGATACGTCACACTCTCACTTTTCA
This sequence comes from Gonatopus flavifemur, assembly GCA_018340375.1. Classification (NCBI taxonomy): domain Eukaryota; kingdom Metazoa; phylum Arthropoda; class Insecta; order Hymenoptera; family Dryinidae; genus Gonatopus; species Gonatopus flavifemur. The sequence continues at coordinate 225,900 of JAFFJZ010000067.1, forward strand.
AACACTGATTTCGTTGATTTAGTTTTTCGTTAATTTGGCACCCATCCTTCCTATGATCCGATCGTTGTAAAATTTCGACCACCGTTTAATGCGTCATCGATGGTGGTACCATCCAAGTTTCAACTTGATTCTCACGAAGGAACGAAAGGGGAAGGGAAAAAATTTTCCCAAAATTCGTGTTTCTGCGATGACGCAATATCTTCACTCCCTGTTATCCGATTGCAATGAAATTCATATCGCGTTTCAGTTACGATCCCATTGTGCTCCCATATCAGTTTCATCCCAATCGGTTAAGAAATGCAGAAATGCCGTTTCCAGCAATTTTCATTGTTTTTTTTCCAACATCAACGAGAAAGCCATGTGCCAATTGAGGAGCTGGATCGGATAACTCGCCGAGCGCTCGAACCGCGTCACAAGTTTGATGCAAGAGATCCCGTCGTAGGTCGAAAAAAAGTCGGAATTTTGGAAAAGGAAAAATACTAAGTGGTAGAGCTTGAAGAATCAATCCAAGTTGCTCTTTACGATTTTTTTCTATGATTGACGATTTCCGAGAAAAAAATCACAAACCATCAATTTTTTCACATTAAGAATGATTATTTTTCAACATTCAACTCGCTCTAACTCGGTCATTTTCCAATGAATCGGAATGAATCTTGCGAATTTCGATTCGTAAGACTTCCCCGAAGATGCAAATGTAGGTCAAGTGCGTAAAAATTGATGACAAATTAATAAATTTTCAATACGAAGTAAAAATCACGTTTTTCATGCTGTGTATCAAAAAAGTGGTGGGGGAAGTACGAAGTACAAAAAACTTCCAGCGAGGAAGTGTTTAAAGTGTCGCTAGTGTTTGAACTAACTTTGTGGGAAATTTCAGATCGATTCGACGAATAGTTCGCAAAATACAGCCATTCATTCATTAGCGCGCAGCAAAAATTTTTCATAGTTTCGCGTCGTTTATAGGATGAATATCCGCGTCCGCGGCGAACGTGGTATTCGCTGGATTTCTGGACGTAGGTTTGTTTTTTGGGTCGGAGAAAACGAATATTGGATTATTCCTGTGAATAAAATTCATGATCGATGCCTTATTACAAATAATTCAATTGTTCAGAACGTCTTTACAAATCAACTGATTTACTTCAAACTGAACGAGCGGAAGCAACTGGACTGAGCAAAGAGAAAATGAAACATGTCAAATCGTTGATGCAATATTTGAGTAGTGAAGGAAAAACAAAGTATCAAGATTTTTTTGAAAAAGCTGTAATAAAGATGAAAAGAAGAACGAATTACAGATAAACCTAAAAGCAAAGAATGTGTCAATCCGTAGCAGTAAACGACAAAAAAATAAACAAATGTACATGTGGAAAATAGATTATGTGAATAAATAAATATATTCGAATAAAAAACAACAATGAAAAATGTTCCGCACCAAACTTATTCCTTGCAAGACAAGAAACTTTTTTCGTCCGAATAGCTTGCCCTTAATACCAATAGTTGATTTGTAAAGACCTTTTGAACAATTGAATTATTTGTAATAAGGCATCGATCATGGATTTTATTCATAGGAATAATCCAATATTCGTTTCCTTCGACCCAAAAAACAAACCTACGATCAGAAATCGAGCGAATACCACGTTTGCCGCGGACGCGGATATTCATCCTATAAACGACGCAAAACTATGAAAAATTTTTGCTGCGCGCTAATGAGTGAATGGCTATATTTCGCGAACTATTAGTCGAATCGATCTGAAATTTCCCACAAAGTTAGTTCAAACACTAGCGAACAACTTTCTCGCTGGAAGTTTTTTGTACTTCGTACTTCCCCCACCACTTTTTTTATACAAAGCATGAAAAACGTAATTTTTACTTCGTATCAAAAATTTATTAATTTGTTAATAATTTTTACGAACTTTATCTACATTTGCATCTTCGGGGAAGTCTTACGAATCGAAATTCGCAAGATTCATTTCGATTCATTGGAAAATGACCGAGTTAGAGCGAGTTGAATGTTGAAAAATAATCATTCTTAATGTGAAAAAATTGATGGTTTGTGATTTTTTTCTCGGAAATCGTCAATCATAGAAAAAAATCGTAAAGAGCAACTTGGATTGATTCTTCAAGCGCTACCACTTAGTATTTTTACATTTCCAAAATTCCGACTTCTTTTTCGACCTACGACGGGACCTCTTGCATCAAACTTGTGACGCAGTTCGAGCGCTCGGCGAGTTATTCGATCCAGCTCCTCAATTGGCAGAGTTTTCTTCAACCCTACTGTTGTTGCTAAGGAATCGAGTTGAAACTTATATGGAACCACTATACACACTACATCCGATTGTGCTAAAAATTTCATAACGATCGGATAACATGAACAGAAGATATAGGCGATCGCAATTATTTGGATACACAAATGCACACACACACAGACAGACAGACACGTAACCAACAATTTTTCCCGAGTCCCGAGAAACATTTTGGCCTGAGAGATTTTCAATTTAGGGACAAAAAAACTCCCGGCCCCTCGAAACGGTCACGAAGCTTCCCTCTAACAAGGGAGCGAAAATTATTCACCCAGAATTTCACAGTGTACTAACTCCTTGAGAACTCTTGAACGTACCCGTTGTATATCACATTATCTACGTATCCTTCGTGTGACTTCAAATTGACTAACAATGAATGAATTCTAAAATAGACAAGAAAAAATCCAGAATACGCTTCTGAAGAGAAAAGATCGAATGGAAAAAGAATGGAGATGATGAGAGAAAATGAGGAATACAAAGAAAAACAGACTGCTTCGAATAAAAAATCACGAAAACTTAAAAGACAAGATGAGATGTACATGTATAGAAAAAAGTATACAAAACAATGAGAAGTTTGTGATAATAATTCACAGGCGTTTGCTCAGTTAGAATTTTTGAATGCTCTCAAAGTTCGTCCTACGTGTGTATGTTGCTGTTATGAAGGCCTATTCTTCTCACATTCTGTTGTCAATTTTGATGGAAAAAACTAAGAATATCAAATACAGACACCAAAAACTTAGAAATTTTCCTAAATAAGATAATCAATTTTGAACTCACCAGGTTTGCTTGTGAAACTTGTTATGAATCAATAATGAAAGGTGAAATTCCTAAAATTGCTACATCATGGGGAATGAAATTTCCACAATTACCAGAATGCGTTAAAGATCTCAGTAATTTAGGAGAACGAATGGTAGCACCCATATCAATTTCCACGCAGATTAGACCGTCAAAACGATATGCTTTAAATCCTCAACTAAGCATGAAAGGAAGTGTGGTGAATATAATGATTGATTTGAATGGAATGCTTCAAGATTCACCAAGATCTTTCGATGAAATGGGCACAATTCAAGGAAAATTAAAACGTCATATCGAACATAAATCTGATTATTTATGCGAAAGGATAAGACCTGCTGTAGTATGTGGAGCTTTGAAATATCTTATGGGAACTCCATTACATAAGAAGCATAATATTCAAATTGAAACATCTTATTTGGGAAGATATGAAGGGAATTTCACAGAAGAAATGAAATTTATAGTTGAAAAGGAAGATTTACTAAGAGACACAGATGATGAAATCAAGAACTTCTGGGCGGAGAGAGCTGCACTAAGATCATAGCTCCTGTACAAGAATCACATCCCATACCATGGCACAAATTCCTAGACATTGACGAATTGTGCTTTCCATCGATCTCCGCTGGACAACCAACCACAACTCATCCAAAGCTCAGCTATGCAGGAAGAGTGAAATCTGGAATAAGACGGGTAGACCGACGTTCTTGTACACCAGAGAGATGATTATTTATAGCTAAACGTAAATTTAAAATCAGTTGTTCATCAAACATGAATACGTGCTTGAGAAAACTTAAGAAAGAAAGTGAAAATATTACAGCTGAGGATGTTCTAAAAATCAATTTCGTCAATAATTCAATGAACGATAACACGTTCTACAAGGTTGGAATGATGAAAAAGCATAAGAATGCCAGCAACAATTCGCCCTATACTTTTCCACTACTTTCATCATTTAAATCGTTCTAATCAATCCGAAATCCTTATATAATTATTTCTACATGATGTGATGGATATTCCTTGAATCCATGCACAAAGGCGCTTGGGTTATTGAGCGCCTCCACGACTCCTGTCGTGGATATTTATAAGGGGCCGAGATCTGAAATATATTGAAATAAAACAAGTAAATTGTTCACGATAGTCTTGTGGTGTTAAAGGAGAAGGAAAAACTCAGGGAGAGGGGGTGGGTCGATTCTAGTGATTGTAAAGACTCGATTTCGAGGTTAAACACGTGCTCGCAGCACCAGTATATTTCAACTTTCTCAATTTGTACAAAACTCACACGACTCCGGCGTGGAGGTAAAAGAACAATAACCATGTAAATTTATGAAAGAGTCAGGAAAACACGGGGAAAAGAAAAAGACAAAGAGGGCGCGACCACGAGGGAATATACTACACGGACTATGCCGTTCACATGAATCAAAAGTAAAAGGGAAATACCGGGAGACCGCGACCATAAAATCAATCGAGGGAGGGCAAACACGGGCGAAGGGGGTGACTCTAAGTCGAAAGCAACGGGTGAAATGAGAAAAAACACGGGACGAGGACACGTGGAGGTGGCCACGTGAAGGACCCAATTTTTTACCACAGAAACCAATCTTCACCGCACTAGCACTTCCACACCGGCGGGGAAACCTGGCAGATGCAGTATTCCAATTCGCGGTCGAAACCTGAGCCCCGATGGCACAGCACACTCACCGTAATAATAATTTTCGAGGATCCGTTTTCGACGTGAACTTCGCGGTCGCTCAGTCACACAAGAAGTGACAGGCAACATGGCCACTTCCTTCTTCTTCACCGACGGGTGAGTTCACAAAATCATATACGAAACCCCGTCGGTGACTTTCCGTTGGAGCGCACTCTCGAGCTCGTTTTGCGCGCTCGGGTGGCGGTGGCTTCTTACTACTCGTTGGGTGAGTGTGCGCATGTGCGTTTTGGAGATCTTCTGGGTGCGGGTGTTTATGTCCTTTTCTCTCCTTCGGTGGGGCCGGGAGAAGGGGTACAGCGTGGTCGGGTTGGTCTCTGCCGTTGTTCCGCCGATCCAGGAACGGGGTGGTATCCTTGGAGACGACTCATCTCACTCTCTCTCTCTCTCTCTCTAGTCCAGGGTTGGAGAGAGCTGGTGTTGTCCGCGAGGGATTTCCAGTCTCCTGGGGGTTGTCGATTTTGGAACGGCCGAGATGGCGTTGATATCACCTCCTGACGTTGAACCAATCCTACCAAGCATCCGTGGTATAGGTGGCGCTGCCTCCTTGAGGACGGGAAACCTCAACAAATAGAAGAAGGACAGGGATTAGAGGGGGACAGGAATAGCGAGGGAGAGGAGATGTGTTCCCGATTCTTGTGTGAGCGAGCGACAGCTGTGTTCTTACGAGTGAACCAACTCGTTATGAATTTTTACGATTACGATCGATAGGGATCGTGCGCGGTGCCATCCCGCGACTCTCTTTGTGATGATTTGTCACATCACAATGATCTGACATATCCCAGATAGCTCACACAGTATAGAAATACCCCATACATCTCCCATAGAACAGTTAGAATGTGAAAAAAACGTTAGAATGCCACCAACAACTCATCCTATACTTTCCCACGACTTTTCCACTACCTCTTTTACCTTCTGTGTCAAGATGATGGAGCCGTGGCCAACGTTCCTTTTAGTTCTCTTCTCTCCTTTCTTCGTACATATGATCACGCCTTCCCACTAGACGCCAATACGCGTGCAGCATTGATTTTCGTCAAAAATCATCTTTTTTTGAAATCGCCCAATTAACATGTTAATCGCTGAATATCATTCCGATTATGTGTTCAATGTATAGATTATAGAGTCTTTAGTTCCTGTTTCCCTTTTTATTTCACCTCATACGTACTTTTTTCCCCAAGAAAATCGCATTTTCCTTCACTCCTTTTCCACTACTTTTTTTTGCACAATTAGAACTACTACGCTACTACTTTTCTACTACTTCCCGTTCTACCAGGGTTTGATTCGAACTTTTTTTTTAGAAGAAAATTTCCGAACTCCCACAACACCTTTTTCTTTTATCTTAGAATCAAACTTGTTTCTGAGCGACTTTAGGAGGTATTATATCATACTCAATGTTATATTCTCCAGCTGAAATAAACCAACCACTCATCGCTTCAATATTCACTCAGTCAACATCAAAAACATTTAAAAACAAAGGCAAATCAGGGGAAATAAAGATGGCGTGTTTCTTAGCCAAACATAACCTCTCATTCAATATAGCTGGTATATCTTTTTCATTATCGTTTCCCAGTGAACCATGTAATATATTGGAATGAACATGGACTATATTCCCACACAGCACACAGCACAACAGTTCAAAAAGAATTCTTGAGACTTCAGATTGAATTCTTCCAGCCCCAATTGAATTTTTTGCGAACTCTTTCTGAACTGGTGCGCTGTATGGGTTTCTACTGGTGCATTTATTCCAACTCTATTTTGCTTGAGAAAATCATTCCAGTATGTTACAAATTTCACTGCTGTTTGTTCACAGTAATTATTTCATTGTTTTCGTATTTTGAATTCATGTATGATCTTCCAGGTGACCTAACAAATCTGATGAAGTCAGTTTGCCTTGATTCGGAAATAGCAAAGGAAATGACCTTGGGAAAAACAAAAGCACAATCAATCATTACAAACATCACTGGAGGAATGGCCATGAAAGAATTAATAGATACTTTGCGAAAGGGAAAGTTTTCATTCATAGTTGACGAAAACACAGATCGATCTACCACTAAACATTTGGCTCTTATCGTGAGAACTGCAATGGATTTCACTGTTGAAGACAATTTTTTGTGCTTGATACCTGTAGTAGGTAGTACTGCCACTGCATTGCATTCTGCTATTATAGAATATTCTCTACAAAGAAAATATCCCAGACAGCAAAAATAACCCGTTTGAATTCTTGAAGACTCCTCAATGAGTTCTTGGAACAGTCCCCGTTATGTCAGTGGAAATGAATTCAATATGAATTCAATGAATTCAAGACGAATACATGTTGAATGCCTGGAGAATTCTTCATGAATTCACAACATGAATTCTTTCTGAACAGTAAGTTGTTCATCAAGAATTCAATTTGAATTCAAAGTATTCATAATGAATTCATGTTTACTGTCATAACGGGAGCTCTTCGTGGGGACTCTTTTGCTATATGGGATGATAGGATTTGCATCCCATGGCACGAATTCTATGTTTGGACGGCATCATTCTCTATCTACGCTATTCACCAAGGATATTCCAAACTTATTTTTGATGAAGTGTATATGCCATTCATTCCACCTATGTGCATCATACGCTTGTAAAACACCGCCCAGAGGTGTAGAAGATTTCGCTCGAGATGCCTATAATTATATACAAAATAGCCCTAAACGTCTTGGAGACTTTCAAGAATTTCAACCCTTCTTGAGTATTAAACCACACAAACTCTTACACCCAGCACAAACAAGGTGGCTCTCATTGCTTGCGGTTGTGAGGCGGCTCTTAGAGCAATTACCTGTACTGAAACTATATTTTCAAGGTGCTGTTTTGAATGATACATCACTTGCAGCACAATCAATCCTTGAAAAATGTATGAATCCTTCAACAGAATTATATTTGGAGTTTTTGAGCTTTATTTTGCCGTATTTCGATGATTTAAATAAGGAAATGCAGTCAGAAGGGCCAAACTTATATCTGCTATTCGAGCGAGTTTTTGCAACTTACAAAACTATTTTGCAATGTTTTATAAAGCCAGAACTCATGGAATTGACCGGTCAAGAGAGAGAAATGAGTCATAATCATGTCGCATATTTGAAAAATAAAATTTTGAATCTGGATTAAGACTTGAGACAAGACCATTCACTCATTCATGAAGTATATTCAGGAGGTAATGTTATTGGTCTATTATCGCGAGGAGACTTTATTGAAAAGATTGGGCCAGAAGAAATGACGCAATTCAGGGAAAAATGTATCTCCTTTTATACCGGAAGTATGAAACAGATAAAACAGCGGTGTTATTGATATAAAAAAATGGGAATTATTCTATTTCTGTTGGACACCTTCATGGAAAATATACAACCAATTCCATATTAGTTAAATTTTTATTCCACTGAAACGAATTTCGGTCAGTAGATCAGCCTTAAGCTGATTTAAAGAATTTGATTACTCTCAATCTGACTCTCTTCAATTCAAAACTCATAAGTATTCAAGAAGAAAACAACATGTAATAATGACTGCCATTTTTCTTCTAGGACTGTGCCTCACAAATCTAACTGAATTAGATAGAGAATGGAGACTGTTAAGGAACACTACCCTTCCTTTCACAGTACAGCAAAATCTCAAGGCTGAAGATCTCTGGCGTCACATTTCTCAAATTATGAGAGGAGATGGATCGCAGATGTTTCCATTATTGAGTGAATTTGTAAAAAGTTAACTTGTGCTGCCACATAGTAGTGCCAATGTCGAAAGGCTGTTTTCGTCAATCAATTTGATGAAAACATAGACTCGAAACAATTTGTGCACTGCAACCCTGCAAGGATTACTCCACACCGAACGTTTTATTGATAAAAAGGGTGGGGAGCCTACACAGGAACATTTGGTGTTATGCGATAAAAACATTTATTCATTCAAAGAACAATAATTGAACTTTTATTCAAATTCTTATACGTCTTTCATCATTTTTGCCCTCAAAAATGAAAACCCAGATAACACACGAAGAATTCTCTTTCAAGAACAAGGAATAGAATTCTTCCAGAATTCTTTTCGAACTAATGAATTCAAAAAGAGCTCTGGCAGAGTTCGATATTCGGGGCATTAACGAGTTTTGTGAGAGTACTGAGAGAATGCTGAAAGTATTGTTCCAGTATCCGCCCAGAACTTCTTGATGTCCCAAACATCGACCTCCTACAAAGCTCTTTCTGAATTCATTAGTTCGAAAAGAGTTCTTGAAGAACTCTATTTCTTGTTTTTGAAAGAAAAATTCTTCGTATGTTATCAGAAAAAGAACCCAGCCGACCACTACTCAACCCAAATGATGAATGATTTGTCCATCATCAAGGGGACATGCTATATATTGAAAGATGAACAAAAAATTCAAAACGTTACTTCCATATGGCTGATGAAGCATGTGAAAAATGCATATACGGTCCAATGATAATTTATTTTCCTTGATTCACCCCCTTAGAAACGTGGAAAAAAAAGTTGGTAGATCTACCAATTTTACATGTGAGACCTTTTATAAAACTATCAACTTTTGAAAGCCCATCTCCCAACTTTTATAATTTTGAGTTGGCAACGCTGCTTGAGATTGACCTCTATTCTCACACACAGAATTTCACAAAAACTTGTATTGCTTCCTCATTGGGGGTGAGCTTTATAATTGTTCCGAAGGAATGGAAACTTTTTCGTCTCCAAATTGAAAATTTCTCAGACCGCAATGTCTCTCCGAACTCGAGAGAGAATATTGGTTCCATGTTTGTCTGTCTGTCTGTGTGGATGGATGTGTGTATCCATCAAGAATTATTCAAATTTGCGTGAGATGATTTCACGTGATGAATGAGATTTTTATCATCAGGAAAAGGAATTTTGCAACCAAAACAACCAAACATTTTTGACACTGAAAATATTTAGATTAGATTGTATGTCATGTTGCCTGATCTTGAACGCTCATTATTTATATGTTGAGTTTCAATTCCTCAAGCAGAACGCGTACGGGAGCGTTCCATTCACCTGTTGGAATTTCAATTCTATAACCCGCTCTTCGGGAAAATAACCATGATGGAGATGATTCACACAAACATTCACAGTCAAGCACAAAATATATCTCAAATGCTGAATCAATCGCGTCTATACATGAATCCACTCCAGGATGAACTTCGTTTCCCTGGTGAAAATTTCCGCTCGCCGGAAGCGGAGATTAAAACAAATAAAGCGTAAAATGTTTCGATTTCCGCTCTTTTCGCGCTTGAATACTGTTCCGTTTACTCTTCCGCGTCGCTTCATACCCTTCCCAGATAGCGCAATGAAGTCAGCTTGAGATCAAGCTGTGCTCACACTATGATTTTTCCACCGCAGATTATGATGTCAGATCACTAGGCATATGTGCGTGCATTTGTAGTACATATGTCAAACAGAATCGGAAAGTTTCTGCATACTGTGATGCACTTTTGTACACAGACTCTGATATTTCAAATTGCATGAATGCAGTCACATCAGTACATATGTGACGCATATGTCGGACAAAACCTGAGAAATTGTGCACACTGTGATACACTCGTGTACTCAAGCTGTAGAAAAATTATGATTTTTCGAAATCCAAAAATGCAGTTCCTGTACCACACATGCTGAGCATATGTGGAACAGATTTCAATGAATGTTGTACATCAGATTCTGATGCATCTTTGTATTTGAGTCGACCTTGGTTACGAAATGTATCGAACCAGAATAATAATGGAAATTGGATCAGAATTTTTCAACGGCATGAAACGGGATAATCATCGAAATCTACTTGAGTCAATTGAAACTTTGAAAATTCCAACAGAAAGTACTTTGGAATTGGCGAGTCCCAATAGATTTAAATGGATTCTATTAGACTTGGATGATTTTTCGTAATTTCGAAGTTTTTATGCAATTTCCATTATAATTGGGATTCAATAGACCTTTATGAACTGGGCGGAGTTGAATTCTGATATTCTTCACCGCTGGAAAGCATGAAACCACATGTGAATAATTTTCGATACAAAATGACATGATCCCTAACAGCATCAACGTCTCCAAAATACTCTGGAGATATTGTAATATTTTCAGAATGTTCTTGAGCCGTTGTGACATCTTAAGAATATTCTGGAAATGTTTCGTACTGTGTGGGGTAATGTAGATTTCACAGGTACTATTACTATTACAACTACTACCCAGACAGCACAGAAAGTTCTCTGGATGTCCTATAAACATAATCTTGGTTCCGCGTGTGTTGGTGCCTAAGGCAGATATTTTCCAAATGTTTAGAGTACCTTCGGTTTTGATGCACATGAATACGTTCCGAGCACGTTCTTTTCATATATCCTACGGGACGTTCTTTCCGCGTTTTCTAAACGTGCTTCCATGAAAACTAACCTTTCAAAAACATATCCCGGGAAAAAATGATCAGATCTGACCAGATCTAAATTTTGGTCAGATCTAAACAGATCTAATCTGATCTTTTGAACCAGATCTGACCAAAAATCAGATCTATTTAGATCTAAATAGATCTAATGATTTTTTCCTGAGATGTGCAACGCCGCGGAACGTTGTGGAAATCTTTCCTCGAATACGTCCCAAGAACATTGCAAGGAGACATGAATAGAACTGAACGGGACATTTGCATGTTCCTGCGACATATATGCGACGTTTTTAGAACATCATGAGACGTTATTTGCACGTTCTCTGTGTAACCAAGCACGTTTTCGGAACGTCCAGAAATCCTCCTGGTGCTGTATGGGTAATGTGATATTAGTTTGTACTTCATCATGTGATTACAAGAATACTGTAATCGTAGAAAAAGTTGTCGTTGGCTTCGTCCGAAGGTCAAGGTTCGTAGGATTTCATAATGTTTCAGCGAATCCCAGCGAAACCTTCTTACAGTAATTTCAACCTATTTTGAACAGGAACTTCCACATGAATCATGTTTTGATATTGAGAAAATGACACATATTCATTATCAAATTGCACATTCTGTGAACAATTGATGTATTTGAAAAAAAAAAATGTCAGCAAATATTGGAAATATTGGAAGTTGAATTACATTTTTTTGTAACTGTCTCTTAAAATTATTATAAAATCCCTAGAACATCAAAGCTACTCTTCTACAAAGAAAGGTATTTATGAAAATACGAATGGTTCAATTACAGTTTTTGGCAACGCAGTGTTCTTATGAACCATCTTTTAAGAAAAGAAAGAAGAATATTTTTCCATGTAAAAATGAAACCAGCGTCTCATAGGTAGTAGCCGACTGATATCACTTTTTCCGCAGCCTAACATGGATGGTTGAAGATTACTGAATCTATTTTTCATACCTGAAAGTTCTCAAACACAGTTAAAACAAGAATTATAGCGAATTGCTGCCAACTTGAGATCACTGATATCATTTTCAGTTTTCGATTTCACACTCTCGCAATTCGGATATTATAGTACGTTATAAGAAAATTAATTCATTCCATTGCAAACAAAGATGAAACTCTTAGAACATCAGAGCTATTCATCTACAAAAAAAAACTACTTATGGAAATATAAACGATTCAATTACACTCAGTCGCAACTGATTTTTGAAAGAATTTCTGACTGCACAGTGTTCTTATAAACCATCTGTTTAGGCAAGAAAGCAAAATGTTTTTCTGTGTAGAAATGAAACCAACGTCTCATAGGTAGTAGCCGACTAATATTACTTTTTACACAAACTAACATGGATGGTTAAAGACTAATCAATCGATTTTTTGAACCTCAAAGTTCTTGAACAAAGTTGAAACAAGAATTACAAGAATTTGCTGCTACTTTGACATCGCTGATGCCGCTCTCAGTTTTCGATATCACACTCTCGCGATTCGGATATTATAGTACCCCTAACAGGACACTCCTTCGCATCTCCGTGGTCTCCACGTAGATACCACCTATCTCCGTGGAGACCACGGAGATGCGACGGACTGTCCTGTTGAGGACGTTATAAAAAAAAATTCATGTCATCGCAAACAAATATGAAACCCTTAGAACGTTAGAGCTACTCATGTACAACAAAAATGATTTATGAAAACATACATGGTTCAATCACATTCTTTTGTCACTGAGTTTCGGAAGAATTTTTGATAACGCAGGTTTCTCATAAACCATTTTTTCAAGAAAGAAAGAGCAATATTTTTCTATATACGAATGAAACCAGCGTCTCAAAGGTAGTAGACGACTGATGTAACTTTTTGTACGAAATTCGATCAAAAGTATGAAAGACTAAAACGAATAGTTGAAAACTGCTCAATCAATTTTTATGAATTGGTTGGGAAAGTGCTTGGCGCAGGAATTCAATGATTCAGTAGGCGGAAGTTCGATTCAATTTCTATCCAAGCAAGTTTGTCAAACGAATTTATTTTACTTCCTTCGAAAAGCCGATCGACGTTTCGGATCGATCCGATCCTTTTGCAAGATACAAAATTTTAATATAATCGTAGAGGGGAGAGAACGTGGTTGAAAGAAGTATCATCCAGACCCATCGACTCGGATGTGGGTAGTTTTTATGGATTGGTTGGGAAAGTGCTTGGCGCAGGAATTCAATGATTCAGTAGGCGGAAGTTCGATCCAATTCCTATCCAAGCAAGTTTGTCGAACGAATTTATTTTACTTCCTTCGAAAAGCCGATCGACGTTTCGGATCGATACGATCCTTTTTCAAAATACAAAATTTCATTATAATCGTAGAGGAGAGAGAACGTTGAGAATCTTATCATACGCTGATGTCATCGCATTACAATCCGATTTGCATAGGTTGGAATCATGGTGTGCCTTGAATAAACTGCAACTGAATATATCGAAGTGTAAAGTAATGAGACTTTCGCGTAAGATGCAACCAGTCATGTTTTCATACGAATTGAACGGGCTCAGCTTAGAGGTTGTTCAGAGTATGCATGATTTAGGAATTATAATTGATTCTAAGTTCAATTTCACTATGCATTATCAAAATATGGTTGATACGGCTATGAAGCAACTCGGATTTCTGAAGCGTATGTCTAAAGACTTCAAAGAACCCTCAACACTCTTGACACTATACAATGCTCTTGTCAGACCTAATTTAGAATATGCGTCCCAGATCTGGTCGCCTCACCAAGATAAATATTATAAACTGATTGAGAGAGTTCAGCACAAGTTTTTGCGTTTCTTAGCTTTTAAAAATTTCACCCCCATGGCCGTGTCCTGTCATGATTATGGACCGTTAATGAGATCGTTTGACATGACCACGCTTGAAGCTCGTAGGTTGGTTGACGATCTCGTTTTCATTTTCGAAATCATTAATGGTCAAATCAGCTGTCCTGAACTACTCTCTCTTTTAAACTTCAATGTACCATCTAGAACTCTACGAAAGCCTTCGCTTTTCAATATTCAGATGTTCACTTCACATTATTTTTATTCTGATCCAGTCAACCGCATCTGTTGCTTGGCAAACTCATATAAAGATGATCTTGATTTCTTTTCGGGGTCAGTATCACTCTTTAAAACATCGGCCCAGAAGGCTTTCTCTAAGAAGAGTGTGAGATTATAATTTATGTATTATTCCACATCTATACTTTAAGGTCCGTGATAATTTACACCGTGTCTTATTGTAATTTACTTTTTAGTACTTTATTTGAAAATTTTCTTTTGTTAACCGCCATGATATTGTTTACATACTTTTGTACCTAAAGGGCGTCTTAGCCCGTAAAATGAATCAAATCAAATCAAATCAAATCAAATCAGATCAAAAGCCGATCGACGTTTCGGATCGATACGATCCTTTTTCAAGATACAGAATATTGAGATAATCGTGGAGGAGAGAGAACGTGGTTGGAAGAAGTATGATCCGGACCCATCGACACAGATGTGGGTAGTTTTCATGAATTGGTTGGGAAAGTGCTTGGCGCAGGAGTTCAATGATTCTGTAGGCGAAAGTTCGATCCAATTTCTATCCAAGCAAGTTTGTCGAACGAATTTACATGACTCCCTTCGAAAAGCCGATCGACGTTTCGGATCGATACGATCCTTTTTCAAGATACAAAATTTTAATATAATCGTAGAGGACAGAGAACGTGGTTGAAAGAAGTATCATCCGGACCCATCGACTCGGATGTGGGTAGTTCTCAAGAATTGGTTAGGAAAGTGCTTGGCGCAGGAATTCAATGATTCAGTAGGCGAAAGTTCGATCCAAATTCTATCCGAACAAGTTTGTCGAACGAATTTATTTTACTTCCTCCGGAAAGCCGATCGACGTTTCGGATCGATACGATCCTTTTCCAAGATACAGAATTTTAATATAATCGTAAAGGAGAGAGAACGTGGTTGAAAGAAGTATCATCCGGACCCATCGACTCGGATGTGGGTAGTTTTCATGAATTGGTTGGGAAAGTGCTTGGCGCAGGAGTCCAATGATTCAGTAGGCGAAAGTTCGATCCAATTTCTATCCAAGCAAGTTTGTCGAACGAATTCATTTTACTTCCTCCGAAACGTCGATCGGCTTTTAACTCATACAAATGATACATACGGTAGTTATAAACACTTTTTCCATTGATTAATCGAAACGAGGTCCATGGCTCAGTGGCGAGTGTTTGTCGTAGTAATCATGAAGACCCTGGTTCAATTCTAGCTGCGTAAGCCTATTTTTTTTTCAATCATGAGAGTTCGATCCGAATTTTTTTCTTCATATCAAATCATATATCCAGCGCCACGTTTCCAATGCAACTTGTATCGCGACCGTACGGACAACGTGATTTTACGTATAGCCTCACGGTTTTTCTTCCAAGTGTAATGATGATAATAAATTCTTTTAGACCTATTGTCATTCCATATGACACAAATGCTGCTGTAACGTTAACGTATAACGTACTGTTTGAGGGGCAATTCTATGTAACACCACCGTTCCCAATGTGGTTGCTGCAGCAGTCTCAAACCACGTAAAATTTACGTGAGTCAACGTTGTTTTGACGTTGAACGAACAACGTGATGCGCCCACGTTGGGTTATACCAATCTTCTTCCCCAGTGTAGAAAGAAATATATGGCTGATGGAACATAGCTAGACTCACAATACATTCATTCACAACCGCGAGAAGAAATAATTATAGCACATTGACCGTTTAATTGTCATTCGTGACAAATTTAACAAACGTATTTATCACTGTTTGCAATGCAGTTGATTAATCACGAACATACAGCATAATTCTAAATGGCTCCCATTATCATATGACTCGCACAGCTTCCTCGTTTAGGAACTACACCTAAACGAGGATAGCTAATGTTCAAATGTTTCTTTGGTTCCTATCACTTAACGCTAGTCATACTCGAAGATTGTATCGCCAAGTGTTCAGTTCTTATAAGTCGATATCTCAGCCCTACATGGATGGAACTTCCGTAAACTTCGAATCCATTCAATAAATTTCGAGATATTCGTGAATTAAAGTTCCTTCGAGGTTAAGTATTTCGTTGGTCGTTATGTCAAAACCAATATGTCACGAATCATGGAAAAATGTGTTGTGGAAGTTTGAATCGCTCATAGAAACGAAACGAAAGTTCAAACTCGCAAAATTTGAGAAATCACCGTCATTTATCTTCTCGATTTGACTCTTTGGAACTGGAAATATCGCTCAAAGATGCACTGCAAGATTTTTTGATCTCCAACAGCTGAATTTTGTGTTATTCAAGTGTTGATTTGTTCTAGTAAACGTTCCCAACTTCAGCAAAATTAGGAAATATAATCTAGAAATAAACCTCATCCACTAATATCTTGGAATCCATTGAATCTATTCGGAATATTTGGAATCCTTCGATCAGTATAGAAATAAGCTGCCAATTGGGAGTACAGAAGCTCTTGGCTCGATGTTGAAACGAGTGATGTTGAATAGAACGCACTTCGCGTATAAGAGTGAGGACAAGATTCAATTGAGGTAAAGGGTGCGGTCAATTAATCACACATGCCTTGTAATATTAACAAGACTTAACAAGGTTCATTGAGAACTATACATGTGTCTCAGTAACAAATTAAAACGTGCTAGTCTATAGCGGCGAGAGAAGTGAGGTAACTCAGCTCTTGTTCGAAAAATCCGTTCGAAGAGGGGGTCATCCCCACACATAGCTAATTATCATATTTCGGCAAGAACCGAATATCGCTTGCATCGATAACGTCGGTCACTAGTCTAATGGTGCGAATCTCACACCTAGCGCGAGGGAAGATGTTGGTTAGGCGCTCCTTTCCCAACATTCCACCCACCTCGGTTTTGAGCACCCTTAGTAGAGTGTTACATGGTAGCGGCTAAAAAAACCAATTGAATAGTCTCCAAACCGAAATTGCGCTCATGGAGCAAAGCAGAGTGTTTTCCAAAGTAAGCCTTATATCTAAATCAATGTACAGTAAGAGCTAGGTGTTACAAAGTAAAAAAAAAAGTGAAGTTAAGCGCCTGAACCGGGTTTGGGGAGTAGAACAAGTTTGTGAATGGGTCTTTTAAACTCCGAACTGGAGGTGCGTAACTCCACAACTGTGGTCAAACTGTCTGAATCAGGGTACGCTTCGACTACTCTAGCTAAAGGCCATTTGGCCGGAGGAGATTGCTCGTCAGAAATCAGAGCCAGGTCGCCCACTTGGACAGCTGGCTGAGCGGTAGTCCACTTATGGCGCATCTGCAATGATTGCAGATATTCGCGCGACCATCCCTTCCACCAGTCTTGCAGCATTTGTTGGAGGAGCTTCCAACGATTCAACGGCGAGATACGTTCATCAAGGCAACTAGGATCAGGTATTAAGAACGAGCTAGACCCTATTAGAAAATGACTCGGAGTCAGCATCGGTGTGTCCGGAGGATCGGTGGTAAGCGGGAGCAATGGCCTCGAGTTGAGACAGGCCTCAACTTGAGTCAGGAGCGTATAAAACTCTTCGAAAGTGAGAGTTGACAAACCGACTACTCGTCTCAGGTGGTGCTTCGTAGACTTCACGGCGGCTTCCCATATTCCCCCAAAGTGAGGAGCACCAGGGGGGTTGAAGTGCCATTCGGTCCCCTGACTGGCTAGTGAAGTAGAGATTTCGTTAACAAAGTTTGAAGAATTTTGGTACAACGACCTGAGTTCTGCATCAGCCCCCACAAAGGTTGTATCCTGGTCACTAAAAAGGGCGCAGCAAGGCCCTTCGGCGAGCAGTAAAACGCCTAAAGGCAGCGAGGAAGCCCTTACTGTCATAACTTGAGACGAGCTCCAAATGAACGGCTTTAGTCGCAAGGCAAATAAAGATCGCGATGTAGCCTTTGTAGGATTTAAAGCCCCTACCGGGAGCACACCTAATATGGTAGGGACCAGCGTAGTCCACACTCGACTTGGCGAATGGCCGGCCGGGCTTTGTGCGAACCTGTGGGAGAGAACCCAATTTTTGATAAGCGGTGCTGCCCCTAAACCTAATACAAATGTTGCAACTATTATTCACCGCGCGAGCCAAATGGCCCGCCCGAACTATCCAGTTCTCTTGCCTAGTGGTAGCAAGTGTGAGACGTATACCTCCGTGCAAAGTGTTGATGTGATTATGCCGTAGCAACGCGATAAAGGGGCATTTGGCGGTAGGATAGGAGGGTGCTTCTCTTCGTGCGTGAGAAATGAATTTTGTAGCCTCCCTCCTACCCGTATTAGGCCTTCTTCCAAAAAGGGATCCAGCTTAATCAATGAGCTAGATTTGGACAGCTTATTTTCGTTTAATTCCCGGGTTTCGGGAATATAGTAAGCCCGCTGAGTCACGTACACTAGGGCACGACGTGCCCTCTCTAATTCATCAGCGGACAGTATAGTATCTTCTCGGTACTGAACTGTATTGAACCAGCGATAGGAGCATAACCGAAAACGAGAATTTTGAGCAAGTTTGGCTTTGGGTAGAAGAACATGAACAAAGCGCAGCACATAGGCTGTTACACGAACTAATTTTAAGTAAGAAGAGTACTTCAACAGTATTTCCCAATTGTCTGAATCCTTTTTACGGGGGGCGACCAACGAGGTGAGTTCAGTCTCCGGCTGAGCTTTATCCCCTACGAAAGGTTGAGGCAGTTCTCGCTCTTCCGAAAGCCATCTCGGCCCTTTCCACCACAACGGGTGATCTAGCAAGACATCTGGACTGATGCTCCTGGAGGCACAATCCCCTGGGTTGTCAGCCGACCTCACATGGTGACAAAGCGCGTTCGGTTGGAGCAGATGTATCTTGGAACACCTATTAGCTACAAAAATCGGCCACCTAGATGGGTGCGATCGGAGCCAGTACAATACATCCATGGAGTCTGTCCAGAGATGAGTTGACTGTATTTTGATTCCAAGTGGATCCTTCGTTCTCTTGGCCAGCTGAGCAAGCAATAGGGCAGCGCACAGCTCCAACCTTGGAATTGTCACGGTGGTTTTGATGGGAGCAACCCTTGTCTTGGCCTGTAATAGGTGAACAGATATTCTTTCTCGAGCGAACACGCGTAAATAAAGTACCGCGCCATAAGCCAGTGAAGACGCCTCAGCGAAACCATGAATTTCCACCGTGACATCCGGATAATAATCGAGCCAGCGTTCAATTCTGAGCTCATTCAAAGTTGTGAGGCTCCTGTACCAGACAAGCCACTGATGGCACAAATCCGTGGGTAAGTCACTGTCCCAATCAAGTTTTTTCAACCATAACTGCTGTAAAAATATCTTAGCCGTGACTAAGACAGGAGCCACCCAACCTAAGGGGTCAAACACCCCAGCAACTTTGGACAATATTTGTCTCTTGGACCAAGCTTCTCTTGAATCTATACAACTAATCCTAAAAAGAAAGCGATCAGCAATCGGATCTCAACTTAAGCCTAATATACTATTTACAACGCTTTACATCCACAGGATTCCCTACTCCAGTGACGGCAAGCAAGCGCTCGTCGTTGGCCAACCATTTGTGGAGGGTAAAACCACCCACCTTGCAAAGATTGATTAGCTGGTTTTGACGCAGCAAGGCCTCGCCTAGACCATGACCGCCTGAAGGCATGTCGTCCATGTACGAATCACGCCGAAGAATGTCTGCACCTAAGGGATAATTTTCCTGCTCATCGTCGGCCAATTGCCGCAGAACCCTCATGGCGAGGTGAGGGCTCGAGACCATACCATAAGTTACGGTTTGCAAGAGCCAAGTTTGCATAGCCGCATCAGAATTCCATCGCCACAAAATTCCCTGAAAGGCTTGGTCCTCCTGATGCACTCTGATCTGCCTGAACATCTGTTTGATGTCGGCAACGAATACAAAACGAAATTGGCGCCAACGCCATAGTACTTCCGAAAGGTCAGGTAACAAGTTGGGCCCACAATGCAGCAAGTCGTTGATGGAGATCCCACTGTCACATTTGGCCGATTCATTGAATACCGTCCTAATTTTATCCCTAGAACCGGAATTCTTAAAGACTCCATGGTGTGGTAAGTAAAAACGGCAGCTTTGGGAGGTTTCAGCTGGTAGAGACAGCATGTGACCCTGCTTAGCATAGTCGGTCATGAACTCTCTGTAGAGCCCAGCAAAGGCATCATCTTTAGTGAAGCGTCTCTCCATTTTCTCCGCCATTTTAAAGGCTACCCGGCAAGAACCAGGAATTTCCCTTTCTCCCGACGCTGAGCTTTCAAAGGGCAAGCGTACTACATAACGCCCTAAGCTATCACGAGAAGTGGTTTTTCGAAAGAATTCTTCAGCTTCCTTCTCGTACGGAGAAAGAATTTTGGCAGAGCTTGAAGGAATCTGTTCCTGCTCACAGAAACGCTGGAACGACTCGTTTAAGCGCATGTCTTCGGCCACATGAAGCACCGTCAACTTTTCGGATGATCCTCTATTTGAAGAGGGGCCCGAAATCACCCATCCCAGCTTCGTTCCCATAGCAATGGGTTGATCGGGTTTGCCACGCCGTAAGCTCCCATCCATAATGATCGCGTGGACGGTGGCTCCCAGTAGAACATCGATCTTCTCAGGATTCATAAAGTCGGGGTCGGCTAGAGTCACCCCTTTTAAGTAGAGCAAGCTGATACTATTCTGAGATTTTGGCGGCGCATAATTAGTAATTTTTGGCGAAACATAGGCCTGTACCGAGCAAACGAAGTCTGACTCAAAGTGAGGTTTTAAAGAGAAGCTCACTAGTTTTCGGCAAGTGAAATGATGCTTCCCAGCCACCCCAGAAATCGGCACAGCAATAGGCTTGTAATTTAGCTTAAGCCTTTGGCACAAGGACTCGGTGACAAAGGAAGATTGCGAACCTTGATCCACGAGTGCCCTGGCCCAGCAAAACTCTCCTACCGAGGAGCAAATCTTAATTCTCGCAGTGGATAGTAAGACTGGTGTGGAAGATACGCTAGAAAGAACAGCACTGCTTGTTGTCTCCACTTCACTGGACACTTGGGCCCTAGAAGGATGGTACTCTCCTCCCGAGGATACTAACGGAGACTTTATAGAGCTATCAATATGGAGGCTGGTGTGGTGTCTGCCACTACAGTTCTGACATCTCTTAGGGGATTTGCAATCTTTCACCAAGTGTGCGGATAAGCAATTGAAGCAGCGTTTTTTTGCCATTATCCAATCCCTACTTCGGGGAACGGATTTAGCTTTATAAGCGTTACAAAACAGGGAGAAATGATTAGCCCCACAAATTGGGCACTTTTCTGAATTAGCGTTCGGAGGAGGTGTTTTTCGGGGGCCAGCATGGGGTACTTTGGTTGAAGCAACATTTACTGCTCGAGAGAAAGTGGGTTTTGGAACTGGTGCTGAAACCGGTTTACCTGATTTGAAATTTCTGCAGCCAGTCTCCTCTAAAGCCTCCAAAGCAGGAATGTGGCCTTCCAAAAATTCTCATAATTTCTGTGAAGAAGGGGGTTCCTTCTTTCTTTCAGCTCCTGATTGAAGATGCTCCCATCGCTTTCGGGTTTCGGGCTCCAGCAAGGTAAGGATATGAAACACTAAGAGATCGTCCCAGTGATTGGTAGGGCGCTTGAGCGCCGTCAAGGCAGCAAAAGGAGTGCGGAAGCCGTTCAGAATCCTCTTAACCTCGGCGGCCGTTTCAAACTTCATCGGCCTGAGAGGATAAATCGCCGGAACATGAGAAAAAACTAGCCGACCGACATCCTCATATCTATCTTTCAGACAGGACCAGGCCGCTTCGAAATTATCGGCGGTGGTAGCATAAGCACTAATAAGCTGAGCTGCTTCGCCCTCAACGCACGTTTTTGAATGATGTAACTTCGTGACGTTAGAGATGCCTACTTTACTTTCCACTAAAGTGGTGAATGAATCCCTAAAGGACTCCCATTCCCTGTAATCTCCCCTAAACTTGGGCAGAGAAATCCGGGGTAACCTTTCCGATTCCTCACTAGCAATGAGAGATCGATCCAAAGAACTAGAAGCTCCACCCGGAACGACGGTTTTCGTGTCGATAAATGTCTGGAATTCGCCGCATCTTTCCAGATACAATTGCTCCGTTGAATCGAAGAGCTCCTCCCTAAAATACGGCTGATCCTTGAATAAAGATCGACTAGGCAACAGCTGGTAGTGATTATCCTCAAATGAGGACCAATTACCCTGCAAGTTTTTTAGCCGGGTATTACAATTGCTTAGGGTCATCATGGTCGACCCATCCTTTTGGAAATTTGAAAAAGCTCTATCAATTCGCCCAATAAGACTAAGTTGTTGTTCCAGTAACTCTTCCATCTTTTAGTTTTTGAATTTTATCAAAATTAAAAATAGGTGGTAGGATGGAAGGAAAAAATCAGACAAATTGTTCAAAGCAAGTGATTGAAAGAAAGGGGAGAACACTGCTCAGGAAGCCAAGGGTTCTAAGAAAAAAGCAGTAGCAAAGAGCACGAAGTTATGTAATGAAAAGGTACCAACAGGTTCAGACGGGTTGATTGACTTCCCGCGAACTTACACGCTAAATATATCGAAAAAGTAATTTTTAATCGAAAAGCCGAAAAGATAAACAATTAAGCAAAAAATATTCGGCAATAAAAACAACCCCCAATTAGTGAATAAATATGCCACAACGGAATTACACAAGCATCGGTTTTAAATTTCGTGGCATAATTTGGTAGTGTCTTTTCCTTTCGTAAACAGAACATTAACCTGAAAAGAATAACACACAAAAAAGGTAGCGATGAGAAGAGAATTCAGCTAATCAATACATTAATCAAGCACAATCAATGAACTGTGATTGCAATGTCTGTAGGGAGTTTTCTAGCATTCCAAGCACGAATAGCATGGCACAATGTGGAACTGACTACTAAATTCTCTTCTAGAGGCAAAGAGCATAAGAGAATTATATCATATAGTCAACACAATAGTAAGCAGTTTGGCATTAATCAATATAGAAAGTTCAGCGAGAAGACTTAAGTCAATTAAGCAACAACTGATAGCAACAAAATCAGCATGATATTAAATCAGTAGCAATAACCAATAGAACGCAAAAATGATATCATAAAAATTCAGTTTTGCCCTTTTTCCAATCTCTTCTCAAATTTCTCAACAAGTGCAATTCAAATGATACCACTCATTGGAAATGCCTTATAACACTACGTGATAAGGAACACAAATGAATTCGACGATCGATAAATTGATTTGGCAAATGCAAATCTAAGAATTCCACTTATAAAGAGAGTTTTTTGATATGATTTCACTCTCCGAATATATTGAATACGACTTTCAAAACGATATAATATCTAATCCTATTTCATATTAACATGTCATCATATTAGCGCGACAAAATATTTCATCGATCGATATAAATAGAATTTTCTGTTCGACTCAATCTATACTGCCTTTGTATAAGGCACAACGAAAAACAAAGTGTCGACTCAAGGTTGACGACGAAATAAATACAATTTTATGCACGAACAAAGGGCAAAGCGCTACTTTCGGAGAAGCATGTTTCACGTATAATGATTTTAAGAATTTCAGCAAGATAATTCAAGCATTTCCAATTTCTCAAATACAAGTAAGCTACTTGCGCATACGAAGACGATGAGCAGATAACAGGAAAAGCGATACATCAACAGCCGGCGTCCAGCATTCAAATCACCAGTGGTTTGAATTGGAATGAGTTAATTCAAGCGAAAAGCGCCGTTGACGATGTGGTGATCCAGTAACGACTTTTCCCTCCAAATGAAAAGGCAATAGATCAGGATCCAAAGAAGCGGGGAAAATGCAACTCCCGAGCCTTCACTTTAGCGGCAGCACGACCATGTAACGCTTTCTTACAGGACCCTTCCAATAGCGTGGAAAAACTCAGGTATTGAGAATTTTCCAACGAATAGAGCAGCAGCAACTTTTAATGCTTTTCAGCAGCACAAGGAAATCTCAAATCTGGAGACTCCTTTTCTCTCGTGAGATCTCTCGCAATTTTGTCTCTATTTTGACGCCGCACAGCAGAATCCTTTTGTTTTTGGAACAAAAAACTTTCCCAATGGAACCTTTGAAGCCTCACACGATTTTACTCGATCAACCAGCATAAATCATAAGGGAACCACGCTCTGCTACCAGAAATAGTGAAACGAGTGATGTTGAATAGAACGCACTTCGCGTATAAGAGTGAGGACAAGATTTAATTGAGGTAAAGGGTGCGGTTAATTAATCACACATGCCTTGTAATATTAACGAAACTTAACAAGGTTTATTGAGAACTATACATGTGTCTCGGTAACAAATTAAAACGTGCTAGTCTATAGCGGCGAGAGAACTGAGGTAACTCAGCTCTTGTTCGAAAAATCCGTTCGAAGAGGGGGTCATCCCCACACATAGCTAATTATCATATTTCGGCAAGAACCGAATATCGCTTGCATCGATAACGTCGGTCACTAGTCTAATGGTGCGAATCTCACACCTAGCGCGAGTGAAGATGTTGGTTAGGCGCTCCTTTCCCAACACTCGAATTATGACATTCCAAATCGAGGTTATTCTAAGCACCTAAGAATTGGGGTTCATTTTGGAATTCAGTTCATGATTATGTTGACTCCTCAATTATAATATGATATTGACGTTTTGATGTTGAGAAATATCATTTCAAGATATTCCAAGTCGGGCCAACTGATAGGGTTTGGCATGATGGAAGAATGCTGCGAACAAAAGGTTCATATTTCAGTGGAAATTCATGACCACTTTCCACATAGCGATAGAGGTTAGGCAGTTCCAAAAGTATTCTAAAAAATATCTTTAAGATGTCTTATGCAACATGGAAAGAACAAGATTTAAGAATGATTCGTTCTTCAGAGAGCATCTTTCTCAAATTGTTCTTCTCATATTGCATGAAATATCTTGAACGTCTCTTTCAGAATGATTTTGGAAATGCATAACCTCTACTGCCATCCCGTGTGGAAAAAAATTCGTATGGCAACGATCTCGCCCAAAATCTGGCATCAAGCTTACTAAAATATCAGATTCATTTGGCAAAGATCTGGTGAAAGTCTTTTCACAAAGTATGGCGTTTGGGACTCTCCCATACTCCCAACATACTTTTTTCAGTCTCCCAAGAGTATTGGACAGTCCCACAACCCATACTTTGTAAAAAGATCTCTCCGCGATCGTTGCCATACTAATTGTTTCCACGCGGGATGTGAGCTCCCCGTACAGCACAACCACCGATCCCGGGACATTTCTCCGTTACCTCTACGTCGCTTCTCTGTCCATTCGCCTTGTATCCACGTCTCCCTTTTCTCCACCTCACTTCCACGGGGACGCGACGTGAACATCGGTGGGTGTGCTGTTAGGGTCACTTGGAAACACCAGTGAAAAATTCTATCTGTTACAGCTAAATTAGTTAGCTAGACTGCGGTTAATTGTGTTCAGGTGTCGCACCCATACCCAATAAACATACAAATCTTAAAGACATCTGAAAGATGTCTAAGAAAAGACATCTTTTCGACATTTCTAAAAGTCAACTTATAGACTTCTTTTAGATGTCTCACTGAAGACATTTTTAAGAAGTCGCTTGAAGTTATCTCAAAGATGTCTAATAGATTTTATTTCAAAGATGTCTTTAAAGATTTAATGAAAGACATCTTTTAGATATCTTGAAAATCAAAATCACAATATTAATAATATAATAATATACCGATAATGATTATAGGCCTGAATTGAAAAAAATATCAATTTTGATATAGAATCAAATAGTTGACGACTTTCATTATAAAAATTTTTATAATCTCATAGTGTGCATTGTTTCTACTGACCAAAGTGGATCACGTCGGACCACAATTGATGTTGCACGGATTGAAAACTTCATTCGTTCAAGTACTCCCGCTTAAAGAATTTTATTGAACCAATAGAATCTGCATTGGAATCAGTGGGTTCAATGAGATATTTTAAACAGGCGTACAAGAAAATTCTACGGGCATAGTGTGTAATTCCAAAAAAACACGAAGGTCCAAAGAATATTCAGTGCAGGTGCATTGAACGTTCGGACATTGGATGGTTCGAACATTCCTTGAACATGAATGTACGTATAGTGAACGTGAATTTCACCTAAAAGATCTGTGTCTTGGGGAAGTTACAGGGATGGAATATACAGGGCATCCCATTTGAAACAGGATAGCTGAATAACTCTTCAGGGAATGGAGGGGGAGAAAAATTGTTCAAATAAAAGTTGTAGGGTTTGAAGGGGGCCATAAGATGGTGACCTTGAATTTGACCTTGAGGTCAATTTTGAGCATAATTGGTCAAAGTATGTTTTTTCAAATAGAAAACCCTACGTTCGACCTCAGAAATGGAAAGAGCGGAAAATTTCACGTCCGAATATGTCAACATATCAGGTCATTTAGAGGTCATTTGGAAGTCAAAAAACCATTTTCTATGGATTTTCACGGGAAAGCCTCAAACGAGTTGTTTCTCTGACCGAAGTTATCAAAGTTGAAGTGAAACCCCACGTTTCGACCTTGAATTCGACCTTGAGAACGATGATGAATTCCAAATTTGAAACAATAGTTGAAAAATTATTTATTTTTCCAGTTCGTCGTTTTACAATTACAGATGGCACAAATCCGTTGACGGATAAGACACACTCATTGCAGGAGATGTTCGAATTGACCGCCATTTACTTCGATACATAACTCCAGCCGGCGTCGAAAGTTTCCAAGAACAGACTGAAAAACTTCTGCACGAATATTCGCAATTGCGTATCTGATGCGTTGTTGTAGATCCACAGGTGTTGTTGGTTGGTTGGTATAAACGACATTTTTTACGTAACCCCACAAATGAAAATCTAGAGGGGTGAGATCAGGAGATCTTGCCGGCCACAGTACAAATCCACCTCGACCAATCCAACGATTGGGGAAAAGGATATTTAGATAATCCCTCACACATCGAGCAAAGTGTGGTGGTGCACCGTCTTGCTGATACCACATCCTCTGCCCAGTTGCTAATGTCACATCTTCCATGAGAACTGGTAATTCATTCTGTAAAAACTGTAGATAATTAGGACCGTTAACAGTTCCATCAAAAAAATACGGCCCAATAACTTGATTGTCTAGAATTCCACATCAAACATTTATACTCCACCGATGCTGATGATCAACTTGTTGAGTCCAGTGCGGGTTTTGCGCTGACCAATAGTGGCTATTGTGACGATTTAACAAGCGAGTACTTTGAAACGTTGATTCATCACTGAAAAGAACATATCGAAAGAAATCGGGCGCTCCGTTCAACCTCTGTAAAGCCCACTGGCAAAAGTTAACCCGATTCTGCATATCTTGTGCAGATAATTCTTGGGTCAGTGTGATGTGGTACGGATGATATTGAGCAGCTTGTAGAATTCTGTGTGCCGTACTGCGTGGAATACCCAAATCGCGATCGATATCACGTAAACTAACATGAGGATTCATGTGTATTATTGCTAAAACAGCAACGCATCGAGGGTCGTTAAAGTTGAAACCTTGATTGTTTCGGCGTTGACCAATCCTTCCTTGTCGACAATTTCTTTCAATTTGGCGAATGACTTCTGGAGAAGGATGATGCTGCCGATCTCCAAACCGCTCTCTGTACAATCGTGACGCTCTTTGATACACTCCGCGACACTCACCCAAGATCATTAAAATATCAACACATTCGTTAGGTGAATAAACCATTTTGAACCCGCACTTACACCGTAAACGATGAAAACTTCTTAATGATCATTTTCGTAGTGATATGAAGAATAAACTCTGAAGGTTAGTTCTGTTTACTTTCAATTCAAGGTCGAAACGTGGGGTTTCACTTCAACTTTAATAACTTTGGTCAGAGGAACAACTCGTTTGAGGCTTTTCCGTGAAAATCCATAGAAAATGGTTTTTTGACTTCCAAATGACCTCTAAATGACCTGATATGTTGACATATTCGGACGTGAAATTTTCCGCTCTTTCCATTTCTGAGGTCGAACGTAGGGTTTTCTATTTGAAAAAACATACTTTGACCAATTATGCTCAAAATTGACCTCAAGGTCAAATTCAAGGTCACCATCTTATGGCCCCCTTCAAACCCTACAACTTTTATTTGAACAATTTTTTTCCCCCTCCATTCCCTGAAGAGTTATTCAGCTGTCCTGTTTCAAATGGGATGCCCTGTATAATTCGCGAGACAGCTCATCTGAAAGTGTGCTTCAACCGTGGTTAATAAAACCTATTCATTCCCATTGAATGTAATAAATTCACATCCAAATCCTGATTCTGCACGTTTAATAGAACCCTGGTAGAAATGTCACAAGTTCTTCCTTATGACCGATGAGGCACTAAGAAGGAAGAACTAATTAGGAAAAACTAGCAAGGGGCTAGTCAATAACTGATAAGTTGGATCCAACTAGCATTGATTGGGACAAACTGATGAGTTACTCATCAGTATTTGATTATCTGAACTAATTAATAATAATAGAGTAAAATCTTCTCTACTGATAATTACAAGTATTCACTCCAGGTATAAATTGAATGAAGAGACATGAGCTTCGCAATCTCAAATTGAATAAAATGTTCCTCGCACTTTTTATCGGAAAAGATGACATTTTTGATGGATTAACTGTAAAAATGAGTAGGAATTGAGCAACAATATTGGCATATTTCATAAGTGCAAATAACTTTGTATTCATTTCAAGACTCGAGAGGTGATTTCTCTTAATTGCATCGATATTCTCAGTGAAGAGTTGTAGTTCTTACTACAGTATACCCCCCAAATTTCTAAGAGTGAAATTTCCACTCTCAATGTAAAATGCATTAGCACTTCCACTCTCCAAGAGTGACAAGATCACTTTAGTAGAATGAATCTCTCCACTTTTCAAACTAGAATGGGAAGTATCACTCGTAAATAGGGAGTGAATTATACTTCACCTATTTGTGAATTAAAATATCACCTGTCTTAGAGTAAAATATCCCAGCTTATTCATATTAAATCGATGCTCAGATCTTCTATTTCTTGCAATGCTTGGTGTTGGATATTCATCTATACTTTTGTTTACGTTCAGGATAATTATTCCATTCTCTTGGAAACTTATAGAATTTTCTTATGAGAAGTGATGGTACTGATCTGGAATACCTTTAGTTCTATATGATACCAATAATTGATAATCCTAGGTGTCATTAGCCAATACCTCATGTCTCATACCTCATTAGTCACTGTGTGTGATATCATGTATTTATGGACAATAGTGAGTATACCCTGTAACAATAAACAATATTGGATATAGTTGATAAATACCATGTATCGATGAACAATACTGGATATAGTTGATCGATGCCATGGATCGATGAACAAAATTGGATATAGTTGATCGATACTACATATCCTTGTAGAAGATCATATTTAGGTTGTTTGAACTGTATATATGAACCTTAATGTTGATTTTATTTATGGGAATTGCAATTGTAGATCTCTTTCAATTTCATGAAACTGTTTTTAATTAAATCTTACAAAAGCTTTCCAAATTGATATTTCAGTACTGGATGTACTGAATATCATTACAGTACTTTGGTTTGATTTTTTATAAAAGAGTTCGTTTTTTGTGATTTATCAGGTTATACAAAAAATGTCTACAAAACCCCAGTAATCTTACACTTTTGAATCATGAAACATCTATTCTGATGAATAGTTCAAAGTGTTTTGTCTTTTCAGATACCCAAGAACGTTTCAAACAAAACATTTTATTCTAAGTATCTAGATTTCATTGAAAACATATGTCATTCAATGGAATATTTTCATCAAAGTCTCTTTGTATTGTGAGGGTTCCCTTCAGATTCATATACTCTTACTAAAATACATTGAAAATCTGAATTATTCTTTGACTTATTCTCTTTTCATGGGCTTTTTTAATGGCTTATGTATATGTTTATTAATCGTATAACACTAATATACAACTATCCAATTTCATTGTGAAATATAACACCTTTTCATGTATACATCTCATACATCTGCACCGTTTACTGTGGAACATTCATTATATTTCGAACATTTATCACAAATAATGAAATTATTATACATAATTCAATCTACCATAAACAAGATATACCGAATGTTTCATGATGAAGGCCACATGCCACAGATATATGAGATGGATACATGGAAAGGTTATCATTTTACAATAAAATTGGATAGTTGTATATTAGTGTTATACGATTGATAAACATATACATAAGCCATTAAAAAAGCCCATGAAAAATGAGTCGAGGAATAATTTATGTTAAACCCATCATTAAGTAATAAGTTTAAGTCTCAATATTTTAAGTTTATTGAAATAAGAACACTGCGCATGCGCGTACTGGCGAGAAGACGCCAACTGCTCACCAGCAGGGAAGTAGTAGTCCCTCGACGCTCGAGAGAGGAACGTACAAGCAACAACGTTTCGATCCGGCATTTTATAATTAGAGATTATCCGAAAATTCTCCGACACGTTCAAGATATTGATACATGATACTGAGTTATCAAATGTTCAGAAACACCAGTATCTCGTGAGTGCATTGAGTGGTTCAGCGGCCAAAGTGATTGAATCCATTCAAATCTCGGATCAGAATTACGAAATAGCGTGGGAACTGTTGAATAAAAGATTTGATGATGAAAAGGCCATACGAAAGCGACATATTCAGTGTATTTTTGAGATGCCTCGAGTGCAACGAGAATCGATCCGGTATTTTATAATTAGAATTTTTATACACACGTAAACTTTGGGAGAAAGTAATTTTTTAACGGCATCAGCTTGCAAAAAATTGAATCTGAAGGTAGAAAAGATTCAAGAATCAATTAGCGGATTGAATGATATGTCTTGTTCTATAAACTATAGTTGCCAATTGAAAATCAAATCTTGTATATCAGAGTTTGAATCCACTTTGCATTGTTTACTTGTTCCAACTATCACAAAGGAATTGCCTTCAGTCACCTTTTACGTTGAAGAATTGTTTATACCTAAAAACATTAATTTGGCTGATCCATTTCTTCATACACCCAGTCAAATCGATGGCCTAATAGGCGGAGAATTGTCTTTCAAACTATTGGATCATGGTGAATTGGAATTAGGTGAAGATTTGCCGGTTTTACAAAACACGAAACTTGGATAGGTGGTAGCTGGTCCCATTCCACAAAGTATAATTGTAAATCACAAGATCAATTCCACAATTTCAAACAGTTTAACTTGCTCATTCACACAACACGAATCTATGGATAACGTATTATGTAAATTTTGGAGTATAGAGGAATATCAAAATATCAAAAATCCCCCATTGTCTTTAGAAGAAACGAGATGTGAAGAAGATTTCCTACAAACAATGGAACGAAATCATGACGGAAGATTTATAGTTAGACTTCCATTTAGAGATAATAAAGATGAGCTTGGCGAATCGATGTCTATTGCAATAAAACGATTCGATTATCTAGAACGAAGGTTTAAGAAAAATCAAATATTCCGTGAATTATATTCACAATCCATGGAGGAATATCGTGATTTGAATCATATGACAAAGGTTGAAGTTCAGGACGATTCTATTAGAGCGATTTATTTACCCCATCATGGAGTGATTCGAGAAGCGAGTACTACAACAAAATTACGTGTTGTTTTCGACGCGTCAGCGAAGACTGATTCCGGGATTGCATTGAATGACACTCTCATGGTAGGGAGAAGTTTAGAAGATAATTTGATAAATATTATCTTACGTTTTAGAATACCATTGATCGCGATCACTGCCGACATACAAAAAATGTATCGTCAGATCATTGTAGATGAACAAGATAGGGATTTTCAGAGGATATTATGGCGAGGTTCTCCAGATAAACCATTGGAAATATTCAGATTAAATACAGTAACTTATGGTCAAGCATGTGCTCCTTATATGGCAATTCGATGTATTAAACAATTAGCAATTATTGGAAGTACCGATTTCAAATCAGCGTTACAAGTATTATCCAATGATTTGTATGTTGACGATGTTTTGACTGGAGCTCAAAGTAAAAAGGAAGCTTTAGAAATAATTGCTCAATTGAAAGCTTTATTACAGAGTGCAGGATTTCAACTCCATAAATGGAATTCTAATTGTACCGAGATTATAACTGAATCAATAGTCAATGATCAAGTCGAAGAATTACCGTGTATTGACAAAGGAATTATTAACACTAAAACTCTCGGACTAAATTGGCACTCAATGAATGACACCCTACATTTTTCGGTTCAATTGGATACATTAGCAAAAACTAAACGTCAAGTCTTGTCATCAATAGCCAGATTGCATGATCCACTAGGTTTAGTAAGTCCGATAATAATTCGAGCAAAATTAATAATGCAAATGGCATGGTCATTGAATCTAGAATGGGACGCTTTGTTGCCAGATGAGTTGCAGTTCGCTTGGGATTCATATGCAAACCATTTGGAAGGAATTGTAAACGTAAAGATTCCTCGTAGGGCTATACAATGTTGCGATCCTGTTCATTTTGTGTTGCACGCCTTTTGTGACGCTCCTTTACGAGCCTACGGAGCCTGTATATATTTACAAGCGAGGAATACAGAGAGTCAGATCAGTTCCATGTTATTATGTGCGAAATCACGAGTTTCACCTATCAAAAATCAAACCATCACATTACCAAAACTTGAGTTGTGTGGAGCAGTCGTTTCAGCTAAACTGGTTCAGAGTGTCAAAGATGCACTTAACATTGAGTTCAATGAAATACACGCATGGACTGATTCCACGATTGTTCTAGCATGGATTTCCAGTGATCCATCACAGCAAAAAATATTCGTATCTAATCGATCGGCTGAGATTCAGTCCATACTTCCATCCCAACATTGGCATCATGTTAAGGGGGAAGACAATCCCGCAGATTTGATTTCTAGAGGAACTACTTTGAAAAATTTAGAAGTGTCTGAAATATGGTGGCACGGGCCCCATTGGCTTAATCATTTTCATGATCACTTGGAAAATAATTCGAATCGATGCACACAGGAAGAATTAGAAATTATTAGAGCCGAGCAAAAGGCGCAATCACGGGTTTGTGTTAATATTAACGATTCTTCATCCATAATTGATGACTTACTAGGAAAGTATTCGGTGCTTTCAAAGGTAGAACGAGTACTTTCTTATATATTTCGATCCATTTCAAATGGTAAGGCAAAACCTAAGGATCGAAAATTTGATCAATTATCGGTTATAGAGATTAATCATGCTCATTTAGCCATAATCAAAAACGTACAAAAAATTCATTTCGCAAATGAACGGATCTGACTTTCATCTAATCGCCAATTACCCGCATCCAATCAAATACTATCATTGAATCCATTGCTTGATGGAGACGGTATTCTCAGGGTGGGCGGGAGAATTGAAAATTCGTCACTTGAATATGATCAAAAACATCCTATTCTTTTGCCATCGAGTAATAAATTCACTGAGATGTTATTTGAACGCGAACATCGTAGAAGATTACACATTGGTCCACAAGGTTCACTATATGCGGTGCGTGAGAGATATTGGCCACTTAAAGGCAAAAACCTAGCCCGAAAAATAGTACACAAATGCATAACGTGTTTTCGTAATAAACCTAGACCAGTGACCCAGATTATGGGACAATTCCCAGTTGATCGAGTCATCCCACAAAGACCTTTTTTCGTAACTGGAATAGATTTTGCTGGACCGATTACAACTTTGGTGAATCGTGGACGCAATAGAAAGACTAACAAATCATATATTGCTTTATTTATTTGCTTCTCTACAAAGGCAATCCATTTGGAAGCTGTGAGCGATCTTACCTCAAGTTCTTTTATAGCTTCTCTTCGAAGATTCTCTAGCCGTAGAGGTTGTCCTCAAAGAATATATTGCGATAATGCGACTAATTTCGTGGGAGCTAAAAATGAGCTTGACGAAGTATATGATTTGTTAAAGGAACAGTACTCTACTCTGGATGAGCAATTCTACATCCCTAATAATATTCAGTGGCACTTTATATCACCATATTCTCCGCACATGGGCGGTTTGTGGGAAGCAGGAGTCAAATCTTGCAAATATCATTTAAAACGAACCATCGGAGAAATGCTACTCACTTTCGGAGAGCTCACAACAGTTCTGACACAGGTTGAAGCTTGTTTAAACTCACGCCCGATATGTCAATGAACTCCAACTCCATTGGATCTCCAAGCACTGACTCCAGGTCAGTTTTAAATTGGAGGACCACTTGCAAGTGTACCAGATGCTAACGTAACTCATATCCGTATTAATCGGCTTGATCGTTGGCAATTGGTTCAAAAAATTACACAAGACTCTTGGAATCGATGGAAAAATGAATATGTGACGTCACTCCAAGGTAGAACTAAATGGACAGTAGAAAAGGATAACTTAACTGTCAACGATGATGTTCTAATTCAGGATGACAACGCGCCCTCTTTGGAATGGAAATTAGGAAGGGTTATTCAAATACATCCAGGAAAGGATAAAAGGGTACGTGTTGTAAGCTTGAAAACGCTAAACGGAATTTGTAAACGTACTATTAATAAGTTGTGTAAAATTCCAATCGATGATAAAACTTAATAAATTAATTAGCATTAATTTAGTGGGCGGAATGTTAAACCCATCATAAAGTAATAAGTTTAACTCTCAATATTTTAAGTTTATTGAAATAAGAACACTGCGCATGCGCGTACTGGCGAGAAGACGCCAACTGCTCACCAGCGGAAGAGTAGTAGTCTCTCGACGCTCGAGAGAGGAACGTACAAGCAACAACGTTTCGATCCGGCATTTTATGATTAGAATTTTTATACTTCAAACTTCATTCATGTGAGGTTAATTTATAAATAATTTGCAACATAGTTGGCTTGATTCTATTATCAATTCGTACAATTCAGATTTTCAATGTATTTTAGTACCCAAGCAGCAACAGAATTTCAAAGTATATACGAAGTAGAAACGTTCGTAGAATGTACGGATGAGATACGAAGAACATATAACGAATGTTCATAGAATGTTCGAATGAGACTGTTCCAAATATACTGAGAACGTACGCAGTACATTCGAAATCTACGATATACAGTCAATCGACGTTCAATCAACGTGCTGTCGTATATTCGGTTACATACGTTCGATAAATATGCGTAGCACCTATAGAACGGTCTCATTCGAATGTGCATAGAACATATTTTGAATATTCGAAGAACGTTCATAGTATATTCTGGTGCTGCTTGGGTAAGAGTATATGAATCTGAAGGGAACTCTCACAATACAAGGAGACGTTGATGAAAATATTCCATTGAATGACATATGTTTTCAATGAAATCTAGATACTCAGAATAAAATGTTTTGTTTGAAACGTTCTTGGGTATCTGAAAAGACAAAACACTTCAAACTATGTATCAGAATAAATGTTTCATGATCCAAAAGTGTAAAATTACTGAGGTTTTGTAGACATTTTTTGTATAACTTAATAAATCACAAAAAATCCAACCAAAGTACAGTAGACTCTCGATTTAAGCACCATCTTTGTCTTTCTCTCACATGAGATTGCATCCCAAGTAGGATAAAGACACGGATGGTGCTTAAATCGAGAGTCTACTGTACTGAAATGATTTTCAGTACATCCAGTACTGCATGGTTGAAACAAATTCGTCATGTTCAAAACGGTCCACATTGAAAAAAAATGTTAAATTGACTCATCTCATATCAATAACTTTCTCAACATACTTCAAATGTCTTCTGTAAACACAAACTAGTGACTCTTATTTTATGTCATACTACACAATTCTAGATTTCAATTTCACATAAATCAGAAATCCACTTGACGTTGGTGGGTCGGTAAACGAATGTTGAATTGACAGATTTTTTGTGTAATGTACAAGTAACACATAAAGTGTGTTCGATATGAGAATTATTTCGAATTGACACTTTTTCTCTGAATTACATGAATTTTAGAGGTTACAACTACATACTTGGATGTGTTATTTTCAACACAAATCCGTTCACACATATATTTTTTTACACTCACGCAAATTATTCCCAACTCCCAAGCAGCAACGGAAGTTTAAAGTATATACGAAATAGAACCCTGTCCGAAAAGTCCCATAGATTCCCATGGATTCCTATAGGTACTGTGACAATAACCGCATAGAAACCGATATGCTATTTTATTCCTATCAGAATTAATGAGGTTTTGTCGATCATGCTGATAGAAACCCATGGAACATCAGATTCCACTTAAAATCTCATGAAAACCCTTGAGTCCTGTGACAATAACCGCATAGAAACCGATAGGATATCATTGATTCCATTAGGATTTTGCCTATCGGTTTCTATTGGTTTTTTCGCACAGGGAAACGTTCGTAGAATGTACGAATAAGATATGAAGAACATATAATGAACGTTCATGGAATCTTCGAATGAGATTGTTTCAAATATACTTAGAACGTACATAGTACATTCAAAATGTACGATATTCATTCAATCGACGTTCGATTGACGTACCGTCGTATATTTGATTACATACGTTCGATGAACATGCATAGCACCTATGAAACGGTCTCATTCGAATGTACATAGGACATATTTCGAATATTCTAAGAACGTTCATAGTATATTCTGGTGCTACTTGGGCTGTGTGAAATATCAATTTGAAAAGCTTTCGTAAGATTTAACTGAAAATAGTTTCATGAAATTGAAAGAGATCTACAATTGCAATTCCCATAAATAAAATCAACATTAAGGTTCATATATACAGTTCAAACAACCTAAATATGACCTTCTACAAGGATATGTAGTACCGATCAACTATATCCAATTTTGTTCATCGATCCATGGCATCGATCAACTGTATCCAATATTGTTCATGAATACATGCCCACATAGCACACAAAGTCTCGATAAGATTTCAGAAACATAACAACTGAAATTTGAGTACCTCCCAGTAACGTTCCAAAATACTCCTGAGATGTTTCAATAATCATGCTCTAATGTCAAAATGTCCACTAACATAACAGTAGTCTCTGCAAGATAACAAAAATCATCAAATTTCACGTTTCTGTAATATAGCAGGGGGGCTATTTGTAAGCATTTCAGAAATGTATTTTAGGTATTACTGCTAGCACTCCGTAAGATATTGTACGAAGAAAACTACAACCGGAAAATTCATATAAACATTTCATTTGTAGTAGAAAAGATTTATGCAGGTTGACCCAGGTTGGATAGATTATATTTGAGGAGCGTATTCTGCAGCCATCATGCAATAATTTCCCGTTTGCGAAAAAATTCTTTTGAGGTTTAGTTTTTGAGATATGAGCACTTTCAGATTTTTCTTGAAAAATCCGAATGATTGGAAAGACCTGTGTGTTCCATAATTGATTCTCACACCTTTCGCTAAATTGAAAAACGGTAAATCTCAGGAAAAAAATTTGAGTATATACCACCATTCTTCAATTCAAAATGAAAGTACCCAAGTAGCACCAGAATATACTATGAACCAGGGACTGAAACCCAAATCATTAAGGGTTAGGATTAGGGTTAAGGTTATTAAAAATCAGCGTTTCGAGTTGAGATTACGGTGAGGTTAATTGAAAACTTCATTATCGGTTTAGGTTAAGGTTAATGTGTTTTTAAGAGGTTAAGGTTGAGGTTATGAGGGGTTTTCAATCAAAAGTCTGAAATCGAGTATTATTCAAATCAGCAAACCATGTGAGCATATATTTTATTGATGATAAATGAATATCATGGTATTTATAATATAATTCACTTAGTTCTTTGTTTTTCATGTGTATTATTTTCTTCTACGATACCCGTCCCGATTGCCCGTTGCTTTCGATTTGAATTAGAATCAATTCCTTCCCCGTGAAAGAATAGTGGAGTTTAGTAATCATCAATGGGTGTTAAAAAATTCCTCACTTATTGATTTGAAGTTTTAATTACATTTTCAGACAATCTTTTTCATCATGACTAAAAGTTTCAATTACACTGAGAGAAATGTTCAGTTGGATACTTCAACCGCTGATACATTGAATCACCTCAAAGAAAACCTTGACTACTCTAAATAAGTTTCATTTGCTCTGACTGAATATTTTATGTAATGCACACAAATTTCCCTGTATGTATTTCGGATAGCTGAGTTTTCAGTTGCGTTAAGTAAATTTCAATGGCCCATGCTAGGAGTCTTCCTTCCAACGTGCATTTTCAGATAACGTTTTAATGTATTGAGACATATAAGTGAACCATAATATGAAAACATGAAGAGTTCTCAAAGTTTCCATAGGAGTTTCAGTGTTCAGCGTTAACATTGAAAGAAAAAGGTCTGACAGGTGCTCTTTTTTTCTTCTGATGTGACGTTTGAATTCGGCGTCCCATAGAAAAAAAGGTACTTGAATGATAATTTCTATCCAAATAATTTTTCAAATTAAAAAGATCATAAAAAATTAAGAATACAGTAATTCAAAATATTTGCGTACCTTTCCTCAGAAGAAGAATCAAGGAATAATTTATTGGACCGAACAATCATTTGATTTTCCAAATTTATCTTACTTATATTTGTCCTAAGTGGTGATAAGACAAATTTCAAGTTTGAAAAAAGTCTTTCGACGCTAACTTGTGACGTTGGCACTGATAAAACGACTCTCACCAATGTCCATATTTCAGGAAAATAGTTTTTTTTAGAAAACCAGTAAGCCAAAATGTCTGTTGTGCGATCAATTCTTCTTTGCTCTTTGTAATAAACGTTCAATGAATTTTCGAATTTTTGCATTTCTATAAGATTGTATTCTTCAGATATATTGCTGAATTCGTTTTCTGTTTCTTTAGTTTTCGAAAGCTCTTCTAGTTCATCTGAAGAGTTGTCACTTTGATTTGACAGTTCTAGGGATGTCGGTTCATTATGATCAGAAAATTCAGTAGTTTTCTTGTGAATGTTATTGATGTGCACCCATACCATCTTCAAATGTTGCATGGATCACAAACACTGTCGCTCATGCAATGAAACTTTGTATCGTGGATCCAAAAAAAGCCCCGCCAAACAAATATCATTATCTAAAAGTTTCTCTTCTCTTTTCAATATATTTTTGAGCAAAGATTTTGCAAAAGCCGATTCATTTTTCTCTATTCCCAGTTCGCTCTCAATCCAAGCCCCATAGAAATCTCCAATAACTAGTTGTTCTGCTTGTAGGCGCTCCATCAAAATTTTTGGCGGCATCAAAATTGTCGTAATTTTCTCAATTTCATTGAATTCAGATTCAGTCAACATAAACGATTTCATTGTTTTATCATTTTTCACCAAATCAAAATAAAACCCTTTCAATCCTAAAAGTCCAAGCAACATATCTACCGTTGAATTCCATCTTGTTGGACAATCAATACACGGGACACTCAATTTTTCTTTGTTTAATAAATATGAGTAACTTTGAGTTCTTGATTTTTTTTACAAGATTTCTAGTTTTTGATATCAATTCGAAAACATCAGTACGCTCTCTCAATGACTCTTGGACAGCCAAATTCAAGCGATAAGATGGACAACTCATTCCTGAAAGAGACATTGAATACATAAGACGTTATTATCAAAACTTTAATTTGATTCAACTTGCTAACGGGGAGTGCAATCTATTCAAACTTGTGTATATTACAGTTTTCCAAATATAGATTCTATTGTTATATATATCGTGAATAAGATAGCTAAAATTCAACAATCAACTTCCTACATGTCTGCATCAACAATTATATCAAATATTTACCAGTGTAATTTGCAAGTACAGTAGAATTGAACATATCTGTTCTCAAAGATTCCCCCTCCTGACGTATGTATACATCCCTTTAAAAATGATCAGAAGTTAACTGCATTTGTTCTGTAAGATCTTTAAGAACATTCTCATACCTTGGCAGAAATAAAATGTCAACAGTGCTGCAGAAATTGAATCCAAAGTTTATATCGAGACAGATTTAACGCTTTGGGGATGTTGAAATTCACACTCCTTTGCTCAAATGTACATTATATTTTTATCAAGGTGAAATTGAAATATCACTCTATACTATTATTTTTCTGGAATCAAAAAAACTTGGTATACAATGATATTTTGATTTCATGGATTTTTGAATAATCTTATAAGAAAGATTCGACCAATGTCCTGCCGTTGGTAATCCCTCACGATTCACATTATATCGCAGTGAAAATATCGGTTTGAAATTTTCAGAAAGTTTATGGAATCACAAGAACAAAATCTCATTATGTGAGGTTTTAGATTGAATTATTCCTTATTCGATCAATATTTTTAATGTAATACCATCGACCCCTGATGATGCAACCCAAACTTATTGTTTAGGAAAAACTTGACTACGTGATAAAAAGAGAGATTTGAGGCAATGCTGGTATCACGTTGATGATTTTATTTTGTAAGCATTACAATATATTATAAATTTTCATATTCATCGTGGCTATTGTAATAGTTTCAAGTGAGTGAAAGTGATGTTTCTGTTATTCTTTTAATCCGATAATATCTTCATTCTTTGTCAGTAATAATGATTAAAATATTATTTCACCTGTTGTTGAAAATCTATTATTTGAAGCAAAATCATTGTTGATCTCATCTTGCATTATTTGTAATGTTTCTTCAAGACTATCCATCTCTCTATTATTTCCAATCGAATTGTGTTCAGAATTCTCATAATCTCCAATTTCTCCATCTTGCATGCTCGAATCTTCGTCTTTTTCGTATTCTTGTGTTTCTCCTGTAGTACTGTCCTCATATCCAAAAACTTGTCCTTCTCTCAGTAGATTTATCATTTTTATCATATTTGTACCATCATTGGTGGTCACTGAATAAATTTGATCAGGACGAATTCCAAACTTTGAAAACAATATCTTTCACATTTTCCCCTGCACGAATATTTTTTTCATTTTTGATGAAAACACGGCAATTATAATGTTCAATCACAACACATTGATTCATAGATTGGAGTAATGAACACAAAATCAATTCGATCATAATAGACAAACCTGTATGTCGTTGTTCAATTTATTCTAGACTTAGAGTTCTCAAAATGAGATGCTTTCTTTCGAATATTGCACGTTGATGCCTGAAAAACTACGGTTTGATCTCGTTGCAGCATCTCTTTTCAAACATATCATTTCGTTTTCAAGATCTTCGGCGATTTCTCGTCTCATGCGATCTGCTTCTAGAGTAACTAAATTGCGTATCGATTTCGAATCAATCGTGAGAAGGCTCTTCAGATTTTGTAAAGTAGGATTTTTAATTTTTCGAAAGCCGAGGTCATTGAAGACACTGAATGGACGTCCGTCAACTTGTGTGACGAGATCTACACAAGCATCTAAGAGTTGCTCTTTTGACATTTGTATTGAAATAACATTTGGATTGAAATTATCAATTTTTTGCGGTTCAATTTAACCCTTGGCGGCATACGTTTCTCAGATGAACGGTTTTTCATGAAACTTGGTATTTATTGGTTTTTGAGGTCGCTGATTACGAATCTGGACTCAGATTTGCAAAATTCAAGATGGCGGATTCAATATGGCGGTGGAAAATTTTGCTGAAACTCACGTGTCAGGGATTTTTCGGGTTGCTGATTACGAATCTGAACGCAGATTCGCGAAATTCAAGATGGCGGTTTCAAGATTTAGGTGTAGGTAAACGATGGCTTGCCAATTGATCTACTAAAAATAACCTGAATTTTTTTGATGCCATTGGATGTGCTGGATTTCTGGTATTGTAAATAATCAATGCATTTATAATGGCTACCTCCAAAAAATGCCAAAATATGCGGTGCCACAATTTGTTTGATTTCCTATCAATTTTGTGAGTTGATATTAGGTCAACATATCCCATATTTTCATGGTAGTCAGAGCACATAACTGGGCAAGTTACTTGTTCTAGAGAACCATCTTTTTGTGTACGATTCGTCACAGTAACCTCACAAGGATCATGATAGTTGGATGAAAAGAAAACAACTTTTTCATCCATCTACTTGACCCAGCTAGTTCCAGCACCACAAGTACGGTATTCATACTGCCCATGCGCCATTTTTTTTATCAGGAATAATGCTTCTTGGCAAACCCTTCCTGTTGAAACGAACAGTTCCACAAGCAAACACTTTATCATTTTTCGAATCTATCATAAGATCAAGACCGGTAAAGAAATTATCGAAAAATACATGATGATTTTTTCCTACTGAGTTACGCGTCGGATCTTTCACTACTCGGGCACCCAATTGCTTTTCAGCACTTTCAGTTTCACCTGTGTATACCTGAAACTCGCACACGTATCGCGATGCATCTGCGCGCGTCCAAACTTCGTATCCACGTTTTATGGGCTTGTTCGGCATGTACTGCTCCAAACTGCTACGGCCTTTGAACTTGATCATGGATTCATCAATAGATTGGTTTTGACTGGGTTTCCAACAATTCTTGAAAGTTTCGGATAATTTATCTAAGAATGGTCTAAGCTTATACAATTCATCATAATTTTT
This sequence comes from Gonatopus flavifemur, assembly GCA_018340375.1. Taxonomy (NCBI): domain Eukaryota; kingdom Metazoa; phylum Arthropoda; class Insecta; order Hymenoptera; family Dryinidae; genus Gonatopus; species Gonatopus flavifemur. The sequence continues at coordinate 268,593 of JAFFJZ010000067.1, forward strand.
ATCTCCTTTTCTCGGTTCTCGACTGTTATCAGCTATGTGTAAATGAATCAGAAGAAATCCAAACCTATCAACCGTCATCAATTTGCATATAAATGGATCATTCAATTTTGGATCTGTCGACCAATAATCGCGGTAAGAGGGGGATTTTTTCACGCCCATCATTATATTTATAGCAAAAAACACTAGTAATTCCTCTTTGGTTATTGAATCAGCTTTAGTTTTTTTCTGTCTCAAGTACAGGTTTGTTTGTTCAACAATTGAATCTGAAAGTTCATGGGGGAACAGACATAAAAATATGTCTAAAGGTGTGGTAACATCGTCTGTAATATTCGGACCGAGGAGTTTCAGTATATGGGGAATCATCTTCGGTTTTTCTTTTTCCCGCCCACATAAAATCATTATCATTGAATTCTATGTTATCATCATTAAAACTTTCTGAGTCAGGATAATCTTCAGGAAGATTTCTTTCACCATCACATTCAGTATAATCATTCTCAATATCATCATCATCACACAACCCATCGATAGATTCAGCATCACTGGGAATATCAGTTATTTCATCCATATTTCGAAGTTATATGAAGTGATATGTATTGTGCACCAAATATAAGTGATAGATGAACTTTAGTCGTTCCCACGACTGATGGAGAAGAATGCCTTTTTACACAAAGATTTGCGGAAGACAGTTTCTCACAATCCGGTTAGCCTGCCACACAAACGCGATCTTCAACACGGGTAAGTTGTCTCCACTCAATATTAAATAACAATAGACATATCTCAGTCAATACTAATATGTACTACAATAATGATTATCTCGATTATAGATACAAAAAACTAGTTGCGAAGTAGCGATGAAAACCCTAAGTCTATCATGCGTAGAAAATCAATTTTGAGTGGTAAAGCTTCAAATAAATATTATAATGGTATTTTGCACAAAAATAATAATATGTTGGAATATTTGTATGGATTATGAAATCTGTACATATTATCATTTTTGCGTGAGTAATTCACGTCCCAGATAGCACAAGAGTTCTAAAAATTTTTTCAATCGCCCGTTCGCCCTCACCAACCCCTTGATGGGAGTTGAATTTGGAAAATTCGGAGAAATTCAAATGTACGTGTATTTCTATGTCTATGTACAATTCTGTGAGAAAATTTCGAATTCAACCCTCTTCAAGGGGGTAGTAACGGGGTACTAGCGGGCAACAGAGGAGTTGAATTTGTTATTTGTTATCATTTTTGATTCAAGCGTCCCAAAAAACACGGAAATGCACATAGATTCGAATTTTTCACGTGAGTTTCAAATTCAACTCTCGTCCGGGGGTGGTAAGAGGGTGCTAGCGGGTAAAAGAGGGGTTGAATTTGTTATTTGTTATCATTCCTCATTCACACATCCTATAAAACATGGAAATACATATGCATTCAAATTTTTTTACGTGAGTTTCAAACTCAGCCCTCATCAGGGGGTGGTAGGAGGGTGCTAGCGGGTGAGAGAGAGGTTGGAATTCTTTGTCCTCATCATTTTCGGTTTCAGCATCCCAAAAAACATAGAAATCCACATACATTCGCATTTTTTATGGGAATCCAAAATTCAACCCTCATCAGGAGGCGGTAGGAGGGTGCTAGCTAGTGAGAGAGGATGGAATTCATTTTTTCTTATCATTTTTGATTCCAGCATCCCAAAAAACATGAAAATCTACATGGATTTGAATTTCTTACGGAAGTTGAACATTCAACCCCCATCAGGGGGTGGTGGCAGGGTGCTAGCGAGCAAGAGAGGGGTCGAATTTCTTATTTGTTATCATTTTCGGTTCCAGCATCTCAAAAAACATAGAAATACACGTACATCTGAATTTTTCCGAATTTTTCAAATTCAACCCCCATCAGGGGGTTGGTGAGGGCAAACGGGCGATTGAAAAAATTTTTCATGGTCATATTCGGTTTCAGCGCCCTCAAAAACGTAGGGATAGTGGGGTCTACCCTCTGGTTCATGACAATTTTTTTTGTGTGCCTATGTTATTCAATGAATACGGCTTTTTTTCATTGTTTATTCATTGAAATCACAATTTGTGAAACGATTGACAATGTATACGTGATGCCGAATACTTCCTAAGTTCTTATCTGAATCAAATTGAAGAAAAAAACTGGGGGAAAAAGTGTTATATTGTCTCTGGTCAACTGTAAACTTAAAACACATCGAGGTGGCTTTTATAATAGCCACCATGCCGCAAAGGGTTAACCGGAGCTAGATCGTCATCTTCTCTTTTTGCCCCTTCTATTTCAATCTCTGGATGCAATTTCATATGATTTTTCACATTCCTCGCATGTTTGCCCTAAGAAAACATATTTCTTTGATACTTGACATGACAATGGGAATGAGGAGTTTTGTCGCAGTTATCAGCAATGGAATCTTTTCCTACATCAATCGATATAGGAATACTCATACACTACGGAAAGAGTTTAATTGTATTCACTGAATTTTTTTGAATACGGTGAATTAAATTTTTCCCTCATATACCCAAATTTTATTTCGATTAAGGACACTCGAGCGTTGCGCCTTTTACTTTTCCTCAACTCCATATATTGAGAAGAGAGAACGCGATATGTTGGAAAAAGACGGAAGATATCAGCGTTTGAGTATTCTTAACCTATATTCATTCTCTGTGAATGAATGAGAATCGAATTCATATCAATTGAGAGAATACTAGTGTTACCAACCGAGCACAGTTGGTGAGAGAAAGACACAGCTATACGATAGAAAGAGAGATTTTGACTGACTCTAGTATCCCGTTAATTGAATATTCTTCATCAATATAAACCAAATTTCAGCTCAACGAAATCTTATTTGATTGAATTGAACAAATATTCAATTCACCATCATCATCATCATCATGGAGTAATCAGTCTTACGACTGGTTTGATGAAACCCTCCACCCCTGTCTATTATCCGCCAAACGTTCAATTCCTACATATCTATTACATCCCTTGTCTTGTACGATTTGCTTTATATAACTTGATCTAGGTCTAGCTTCATCAGTTTTACCATTCATTCCCCCTTCCAATATCGTTTTCAATAAACTCTCATGCCGTAATGTGTGTCCTATAAGATTGCTTCTCCTTTTCACAATGTGTTTCAAAAGATTTCTTTTTTCATTCATCTGCTCGAGTACTCCTTCATTTTTGACTTTGTCTATCCATTTTATTCTGAGCATCCTCCTATAACACCACATTTCAAACGCTTCAAGTCTTCGTTGATCAGTTTTCCCCGTTGTCCAAGTTTCGCAACCATATAAGGCTGTGCTTCAAATGTGACTTTTCAAGAATTCCTTCCTTACTTCCAAGCTCATATTCTTTGAGTATAATAACTGTTTCTTTTGGTAAAAAGCCTTTTTCCCTTGTGCTATTCTTGCTCTTATATCTCTTTCGCTTTTGTAGTTTTCTGTATTTATGCTTCCTAGATATTTGAATTCTTTCACCTGTTCAATTGTCTCGGTATCTATTTTGATTTTCGTTCTTCTAGCTGTTTTCGCTGCTGTTAACATCATGAATTTTGTTTTGTCTTCATTCATATTCATACAATAGTTTTCCAATAATATTGTTCTCATAGTGTTGAGAATATTTTCTAACTCAGTACTACTTGTGGCGAATATAGCTATGACATCCGCGAATCTCAACATACTTATATTTTGTTCCTGAATCTGTGATTTTGATTGAATTCCCTCCTTCACTTCGTTCATTGCTTCTTCTACATATGAAGTGAAAATCAGTGGCGATAATGAGCGTCCTCGTCTCACCCCTCTTCTTATTTGTGCTTCCCCTTTCTGACCCTGTATGTCTATTATTGCACTTTGATTCCTATATAATTCGTATATTATTCTTCTATCTTCATAATTTATTCCCACCTTCTTCAGGATCGCAAACATTCTCTCCCAGTCCATATTATCGAAAGCCTTTTGTATATCTACAGAACCTATGTACACAGATTTCTCCAGCGCTATCCTTTTCTCTATTACTGCCCTGAGTGCTAAGATTGCTTCTCGCGTTCCCCTATTTTTTCTAAAACCAAACTGATCTCCTGCCAATCTACTCTCTATTTTATTTTCCATCCTCCTGTATATAATTTTGGTCAGTATTTTCGAAGCATGTGAAGTTAAACTGATCGTTCTGTAGTCCTCGCACTTGTCTGCCCCTCGTTTTTTCGGGATAGCGACAATTTAATTCTTTTAGGAATCTTCCGGTACTTCTCCTTTCTCGTACATATCTCTAATCAATTCGAACAGTGCGTCACGAGTTCCTCATCTACATCCTCCTCCTCCTCTGAAAGTGCTATATCATCGTTTCCTCTATACAAACCTTCCAAATGATTGATCCACTGTTCTATTTTCTCTTTCGTCTTTATCAATCGTCGTCCTAGAGAGTTTCTAATCCTATTGCTTCTAGATTTCATTTGTCCGAAAAATGTTCCAATAATCCTATATACTTCATCTATTTTTCCTAAATGCAATCTTATTTCTGTTTTCTGACATTTCTCTTCTAACCACTGTTCTTTTGCTTCCCTTGATTCTCTTATTATTTCATGTCTCAATGATTTGTATCGTTGCTGCCCTTCTTGGCTATCATCATTCTTGTTTTTCCTTCTTTCATCCATCAATTCTCAAATTTCTCCCGTTATTCATGGGTTTTTAGGTTCTACCCCATCATTCTTCAAAATCTTATCCGCACATTCTCTCATATTCCCCTACATCTTTGTCCATCTCCTCTCTATTCCCAAGTCTTCCTCTTTTTGATCTCCCAATTTTTCATCCAACATTTTCTCGAATGCCTCATGTGTTTGTTTTTGCTTGGGGTTCCTCAAATTCCATCTTTTCTGCATTTTCCTTTTCTTCTTCAGAGATTTGAATTTCAGAGAACATTTCATCATCAACATATTATGATCACTATCTATATCTGCACTGAGATAAGTTTTACAGTTTTTCACTTGGTTTCTGAATCTTTGTTTCACTAATATGTAATCAATTCGGTATCTTGCTGTATCTCCTGGCATTTCCCAAGTGTAGATTCTTCTTGGATGATTTTCAAATAAAGTGTTTGTGATAACCATCTTATGATTTTCACAAAAGTCGACTAAACGTTGTCCTCTATCGTTCCTCCTCCCTAACGCAAAATCTCCCATCATGTTGCCCTTTTTTCCTTGTCCTACTACCGCATTTCAATCACCCATCACTATCAAATTCTCTCCTCCCTCCACATATTCTATCACTTCTTCTATTCCTTCGTACTTCCCTCCAATATCTTCCTCCGGATATGTAGATGTGGGCATGTATACTTGGACTATGACTGTGTCTACCGGTTCTGTTCTGATTCTAACCATCATCACACGTTCATTATGTTGCAAGTAATTTTCTATCCTATTCCCTACTCTTTTGTGCATTACAATTCCTACACCTGCTCGACCGTTCTCTGATCCTGTATGAATTATTCTATAATCCCCACTCCAGAAATCGCCCCCTCGTGGCCATCTCATTTCGCTAATCCCCATCACGTCTATATCCAACCTATTCATTTCCAATTCCAAATTTTCTAATTTTCCCGCTTGCCTCAGGGATCTAACATTCCACGCTCCGACTCAAAGAATGTTGTTTCTTCCCCCTATCCTATTCTTTGGTTCTCGTTCTTCGCTGATGAAGCTTCCTCGAGCAGCCTCCACCCGGAGATCCGAACGGAAGACTTGTTCACCTCCGGAATATTTTACCCGAGAAAGCGCCATCATGTACTTATTGACTCGTCGTTTGTTTTTGTGTCACGAGTATAACATTCCAGGTTTGGAGAAGGTTCCATTTCCTCGGGAAGTATTGAAACATGTCAAGGAAGGTAGTTTCACCTTGCTCTCCTTCCGTTTTTGCCGATGTTTCTGGCATCAGGATGATTTCGTTCCTCTCAGTTTGTATTCTCTCTCTTGAGTGTGTAATGTTTTCTTTGATAATAATTAATTTGCTGTGAAGATACTTATTGATCTTTAGAATGGGCTTTCCGGTATCTTACCTTAAGGGGCTATGTGCCGCTTCCTCTCTATATTCTCCAAGATGGTTCCTCTCGTTAACGAGAGAACTCCGTATGACGGATTACACTCCGAAGAAAATCTCAATGACTTATAATTTAACGATCGAGAGGGATATGGAACCTTTCTTGGGTTAATTGAAATGAACAAAGCCTATGTAATATCGGAGAAAGATTTTATTCAACAGTTATGAAAGACGTGTGTCATATGATAATTCTCCTTCCTCCTTATGTATATCCCTTTGACTCCGAATCTATAAGCAAAAGGAAATTCACAAACCATTTGTCTATCCTAATTGTTCCAACATAAATTTAGATTGAACTCGAGAAAATCTCTGAATCACACACGTAAGAAAGCAGTATACGTAACTTGCAATAAGTACGGTAACTGTCCCTCAGGTATGCGTATATAACTTTGATTTGCAATGAATCCACCTGTACGTTTCGCTCGCAATGAGAGGAAGTCGAGGGGATTCAGCTGAAAAGAATCTGTGAGGTAAACCTCTTATTTGAATTCTCGTTCACGAGAGTGTGTATGTGCCTTGGCTTAATAATCGAGAACCGTTACAAGTGGTTCATTCCACTCAGAAAAAAGATCCAACTCTGAGATACTCATCCTCCCCACCACGTAAAGGAAGCAGATACTACCAGCGATGGATAAAAAGGATATCGAGGACAGGTATCATGAAGATCCCCCTGGAAGACCCGCAATCATCCACGGGGAGGATATAAGTATATGTGATTCAGAAATTTTGAGGTTAGAAAATTACATGGATTGAAAATTCGTCAACGTCGGAATCAAATTATATTCACTGGCACATCATCACAGAATTTTCAATACTCTGCTATCCCTAATATTATAATGATTCAAAAATTCATCGAGTCTCATTGGATTATTGTAACACATGGTTCAGTAGGAAATCAACCGAGGTACTCCAGAAACACTTGTTGCAACTTCTTCTGCCTCAGACACAAGTGAAGGGTCGACGGTCTAAACCTGTTAACTGACATTTCAGAAATTTCACACGGCGAAGAAAAGTTGATCCAGATCTTTCAATTTTCATTCAGATGATCCGAAATTTGGAAGTGTCATTCACCCTTGTAACCCGAAGGAAAAACTTTCCATAGACTAGGAAAATATCAAAAATCGAAGAAATGCCAACGTTTTTTCTTCCCCGTGTAAAATTTCTGAAATGTCAGTTAACAGGTTTAGACCGTCGACCCTTCAAGTGTCGGTTTAGCTGAGGTCGATTAGGCATAGGTTATGTAGGTATACGTTCAGGTAGGTTGTTTGCAGCGGTTCGATTTCTTGGAGGTGCATCATAATTTCTCATCAGTACAACGAGCAATTACAAAATGTTGCGGAGTTTGGGAATGTTGGTGAAAAGATGAAGATGAAATATTTCTTTTCATTCTCTTTTACAAAAATAATTTGAATCTGTGACAAATTTTTGCCCCCCTGAAATACACATTCTTCAAGAGTGCTTTCCAAAATTTGCATCATATCTAAAACTCGTCTTGGAGAAGTCTAAAAGATATCTTCTAGATATCTAGTAAGAGTTCTAAAAGATGTCTTACTCAAGACATGTTTTGGATGTGTCGCATAAGACGTCTTTTAGACTTCTTTCAGATAACTTTTATAACAGTTTGTAAGACATCTCGCGAAGTCGCAAGACATCTTTCAGATTTCGAAAAGATATCTTTTTGTCTATGTGGTTCATGAATGTCCTGTTGCAAAATCCATAATGGTTCATAGCAAGAACATTTTTTCATGACTTGCTATGCGACTTTAACCAGGGGAGGTAATCACTCAGCAGAGACAGTAATTAAATTTTTCTGGAAAAGTATTTGAGAATATTAGTATATCAAGAAAACAATGTTCCACAACCTCATTCTTCTTCCATAGAGTGCCGAAGATACAAAGTTGCATTTTATGATAGAATGTACTATCCTCTGGTTAAAAGAATCCATTGAATCTGACAAATGAAATTCAATGAGATTTGGTCAGAACATTGTCCAAGTTTAATCCTAATTTAGTGAGATTTGACCAGATTCAACGAGATTCGCATGAAAGTTCTGACCAAATCTCATTAAAAAATCACCGGTGAGATTTGGTCAGAACATTGTTCACGTTTAATTGTAATTTAATTAGAATTGGTCAGAATCAATGGGTTCTTTTAACCAGGGTCATCGTAACTCCTGTACACTCGCAATGATTCTTCAAGTAATTTGCAAGTGAAATAAAGAGATGGTAAGAGGGTCAAAAAGAAGAAGCACAAATTAAAAGAGGGGTGGGACAGAGATGCTCACTAGCACAATTGAATTTCGATTTGTATATAGGGCATTCCATGCCAAATCAGCAGTGATTTCCCTTCACATCTTCGATTTGTTTCAAATGTTGAGGGGCGATGAAGGAACTAAAATGATGAAGTCTCGGCGAATTTTAGCCCCTCCGGAGTATTTTTGCAGATTCGACAGGATAAACAAACAAAAATGTTTTCTTGTTGCATTTTGGAATACTCCAAGAATGGGATGATGAAAAATTCTGAATGAATTCTGAAATTCTGAAGATGAGGTACTTGATCCATTGATCGCGTCATGTGAAATATTATAAAGTACACCGAGAGAAATGTATAATAAAAATCGTATAGTGAAAATTTTCTAATACGACGTATTCAAATAAATATAATCAGTTTCACACACTCATTATGATGAATTTCAATGAAAATGTGTATATTAACATGTAATAACATATATAATACACGTTAATATGACTTATGATAACAAGAAAATTCGTAATAGGATTTCTAACACTGTCGATGAAACCATCTAATAAAAACTTCCTGAATAGGCGCGAGGTGGCGCTGATGACGCTCCGAACGTTAGAGAACGGTAGAGAACTCATGAGACTGAGATTTAATATGTAGTGAATATCCATATGAAAGAAATATGTCAGTATGTTTTGAAAAATATGATCATTATAAGTACTGTATTAATATATTATTATTAATAATGAGTATAATCAATAAAAATACGAAGAAGAGTAGACAAATGTGCAATTTATCTTGAATTTTGTACAACTGTGATATAATGTAACATATTTCGAGGAAATTTCCAAGCACTTGTGGAATTCAATTAGGTATCATGATATATAGTATCATCAATTTTTGTAAACTTTCAGCAATGTTTTTTGAACTCATTCAATTCGGTGAGACCCTCAAAATGCCATTCTCATATTATATTGTAATTTCAGAATCTCACAAAGACTGAAAGGAATCACAAATCTTCCACTCCCATATTCTTTATATCTTCATACATGAGGAAATGGACATATTGTGATAAGGTCAAAAATCTATTATCGAGAAAAGCGTGCTTGGTCTTTGGAAAACACTTTAAAACGTCGAAAAAACGCGATCCCCGAGAGTGTTCGCGTGTGTCTGTTTGTCTGGCTTTCTGAGATCTTCAAATTTGTTTGGTCCAAGATAACTTTCGTTGGAATGGATTTGGATCATTCTTTCGTCAAAATGTAGAGCTCAGTGAGGAAACAAGAACGTCTCATTCCTGTTCAGATCACATCAGCTATTTTGCAACTGTGGAAGAAGGAATTCATGAATATTCGATCTTTCATCTTCGTTGGTGTTTTTGAAAACGAAAACATGAGGAACCCTGGTGGACAAATTCGATGTCGAATCGAAGTACTTTCGAACTTCGGAATGGGCGAATGATCGATGTGCTTTTGATGTGTGAACGATGTTGGGAAAATCAAGATTTTATAGCGGAGAAAGCGAACAGAAGAGTCTTATAATGATCTTGAGAGAGGGGAGGATTCGATGAATGAAGTATGTGTGGAAAACTTTGATATTCATTTGGTTTCGCACGGAATACAACGAGTTGAAGAATCAAGAATCATCGGAGAAAACTCGGAGTTCAATCGCGTCGGGAAGCGAAGAAAGTAGGCGTGGCGTGGAGGAGAAGTAGAGAAGGGAGGGGACAGGCACGCCAAGTGAAGAGGATTGAGAGCGTGGAATGGAACGAGCATGTTCATCGATGTTACATCGATGCTCTTTCGATGTGGGACCGATGTTCCGGGGATTTTGATTCTCTCACTTAACATAAGAGTTTGATCAACTGTATTGGACTTGTTTGGAGGTTTGGTCCTTCGGAGGATGCATGGGAGGGCCAGAGAGATCCCCGTCCGTAATCAGAACGGAATTTTGTCAATGGATGATCTCTCAATGAGAAACTGATATAAATCGATGTCACATCGATGCTCTTTCGAGGTGGAATCAATGTTCCGGGAATTTTGAATGAATCATGCCCATGATTTTACCGATCGATTCCTCGCGCCTAGATGGATTCCGGAAAATCATATCGAACTTTCACGAAATATGGGTGCACTAAAATTGATACGTTTACTCAACACAGAAGTCTTTCTCAACTGTATTGAACTTTTTGGTAGGTTGGAGTGATTCCGAGGATGCGTGGGAGGGCCAGACAGATTTCCGTTCATGAACATGCTTGACTTGATTTTTACAAACGCAAGTCACATTGGTATTACTGCTCCGCTGGAATTTTTTCTAAACTGTGATTTGTACCATCCTCCTCTTGAAATCAGTTTACATTCACTTTGTATTCAAAATTTGCGTGATTCAAGTGGTTATCGTTATAATCGAAAGTTTGCAGATTTTTATTCTCCTTGTGTTTATTTGAATCAAATTGATTGGGACTTGTTTTTTTTGTACCCAAAAGATGGATGAGAGAATGCAGGTATCTCGTATGGTTTACCAATGACCTCAAAAACTTGATAAGGAAGAAGAAAATGGCGCATATGAAATATACAAAATCACATCCTCATGTAGATTACCTGATATTTTCCGATTACCGGGCTAAATGTAAGGCACTGTCTGAAGCTTGCTACGCGAAGTATATGCAAAACGTGGAATTGAGCATACAAAATAATGTTAAATCTTTTTGGAATTTCGTGAACGCTTAGCGATCGTCTCATGGAATACCAAATGCTATGATGTTGAATAATGACGTTGCTGACTCTGCGTCAGGTATTGTTAATTTATTTTCCAAGTACTTCTCTTCTGTTTTTGTTCCAGGCAGTTCAAATTCTGTTCTACATTCATGTCGGGGTAATTCAGATATGCTCCTGGATATCACTGTCAGCATTGAAGAGGTTTTTGAGAAACTCAGTTCTTTAGATATAAACAAAGGCCCAGGGGAGGATGTAATTCCTCCGATACTATTGAAATCATGTAAGTTTGCACTATCCCGTCCATTGTGGTTAATATTCAATGAATCATTGTCGTCCGGGTCGTTCCCAACACGTTGGAAAACGAGTGCAATTCCTCCCGTTTTCAAACAGGGCGACCAGTCCGATGTAAGAAATAATCGACCCATCAGGATTTTGAATGTTATGCCAAAATTGTTTGAATCTATTATCGTAGATAAACTCACTCCAGTTTCGTCTAGTTTGATAATTGAACAACAACACGGTTTCATGCCCAATCGATCTACAGTTACTAACTTGACCAACTTTCGTAATCATGTCTCCAATGCGCTCGATGGTAATATTCAAGTTGATGTTATTTACACCGATTTTGAAAAAGCTTTCGATACGGTCAGTCATGATATCCTTATTAATGAATGAACAACATTTGGTATATCTGGTCATTTGTTGATGTGGATCCAAAGCTATTTGAGGGATCGTACTCAAATTGTTCAAATCCAGAATAGTTTCTCCAAGCCAATAAATGTTGCTTCTGGTGTTCCCCAGGCTTCCCATTTGAGCCCTCTTTCATTTATATTGTTTATCAATGATATTTCTTTGATATTTATGGACGGTGATGTTCTTTTGTTCGTCGATGATTTGGAATTTTTTAAAAAGATACACTGACTTGCAGGTACGACGTATTTACAACCTATCATATCCAAACTGGAATCTTGGTGTCTCGTGAATTGTTTGAACTTGAATGTTCGGAAATGCTGTGTCATGAGGATATCGCGATCTAAATGCCCTTTTTTGTTTCCGTATGTTCTTGAAAATACAGTTTCATCTCCTGTGTACTCCTACCGTGATCTGGGAGTTAACGTGAACAGTGATTTCGATTTTTCTGATCACATCGGAAACATCTTTTCAACTAAACCAGCCACTAAGTATTTATGACGATGATTATACAGATATTCTTCGCACTCTGGGTATGACTATCCCTGATACACGTAGGAGAGTGAATGACCTCATGTTTTTGTTTGAAGTAATGAATGGTCACATCGATAGTCCTTCTATTTTGAGATCTGTAAATTGTAATGCTCCATTTAGGCCTGTGGGAATCCTCTGTTATTTGAGCCGACTCAATTTACATCAAGGTATGATAATTGTGATCCGATTACCCGTATTTGTAAGATGGCGAATTCGCTGTCATCAGTTAACTTTTTTAATTGTTCTATACCTAGTTTCAAAGCGTCTTTGTATGGTTGTTTTACTAATAATTTGATTCAACCCTTCAACGCCCAACTTGACCATTTTTCGACAATATGTTCAGTGGTGTGCAGCAGTAACTTGAAATGGTTCAAACAACTCTTAAGATACCATTTATGACGTAAAATTTTATGTCCCCCTGGGATCCGGTACCAGAATTGTCGAAAAATTCAACAATAAAAAGTGATAAATAATTATTTGCGAATAAACGTCAATTTTTGGAAAAAAAATTCGTTCAACCCAAATTTCCGAATGGGAAGAGGGTTCGCTTGTGCGTCTAACACGTATATATTCGGTCAATGACATGTATACATTATTTTAAAACAGTTGCAATACTGAAATTAAAAATGGCGGCCATCCAAACAATCCCTTTTCCACCAAACTCATCTAGAAAGGTTCGTGATTTTGTTTCTCGATCAGGATCGACTTTACGGAAGAAAGTTATGGAACAAAAAGTGCTGAGAATTGATCAAAGAACACGTGTGGATTTTTTCAGAATATTCGGAGCGACTTTTGGATTCTTGGACATGGCCATTTTTTGGAAAACCCAAAAATTGCTCCAAAAATTCTGAAAAAATTCACACGTGTCCTTTGATCAATTTCAAGCATTTTTGTTCCAGAACTTTTCTTCGTAGAGTTGGTCTTGATTGAATTAAAAATTGTTGAACGTTCTCAGCCGCTGCTGAATGTAACGTTGCCCGGGCTTCACCACGTGGAGGTGAACGTTTATTGAAAACCCATGTTCTCGTTTTTTTGTTTCCATTGTTCTTTTTGTTTTTTTTTGTTTTTTGTTTTTTTGTTCATTTCTGACTTAATTTTTTGATTTGTAGTGAATACTCGAAGAAGATAACTACTAATAGTGTTTTTTTTGGAACACGGTTCACAAAAATATTCATTATTGCACCTCTCACAACATTCAGAACTCCTCACTTCACATTCCGAGCAATAGGAGCGTTTGGTTCCTTTCGCAAGCTCATGCTCCGTCAATAAAACTCTTTGTAGATAATGCTCGCTTATTTCTATAGCAAATTCTTTTATCTCGCATTTTTCATTCCGTCGAACAGTATTCCTTAGAATGAGTGCATTTGTGATAGATGCTTGAATTATTCGCATCAAAATACTCCACGTCCACTTTTTGGATCGGATATTTGGTAACACTCTATTACAGTACTGATCGTGGATCTCTACTCCGCCGATAAATTGGTTATAAATTTTAAAAGCATTCGGAAATGGTATTTGCACCTTCTGTCGATTAGTGCTACTGTATCTTTTCACAGCACCAAGGGGCTTGATACCTGCTGCAGTGGACAAAATTGAAACAGGCTTCGAATCTTGCACAGTAATAAAATTCAGTCCACTGGTCTGGTCATGTTGTACAGCAAAAGTCCCTTTAGGCGTTTTTTTCTCCAAGATATTTTTTACTTTCACCCGATTCTCTCCAACTGTCCCTGTAGCTTGGAGACCAATTTTCTTTAGATGAACCAGTAAATCTGGACTAGTAAAAAGATTGTCGAAATGAACATGATACAGTCCCAATTTACGCGGAAGTAAAGATTTCAACATATTTTCCAGCATTCGAATAATTACTCTGCTACCTAAAGCACAATTTGCTAATTTATCATTTGTTCCTGTTTACCGCAGTAGATGTCAAAATGAGAAAGGTAACTCAAACTGCTACATAGAGCCCAAAGCTTGATACCAAATCGAGTTGGTTTTCCCCTTATAAATTCTTTCAGAGTACATCTACCGAAATATTCAACCATCATTCCATCGATCGAAAATGCCGTGCAAAAATAGCCGAATCTCTTTATGTTCGTGTCGAATATATCTGTAGTTGCTCGAACACGCCAAACTTTGTCCAAATAATTTTTATCCTTCAACTGCGAACATTTAAAAAATTTTATTTGTTCAAATTTATTTCTACTTATCGAGTTGCAAACTATTTGACTTTTCAAAAATGGGTCTGTTGACCAATAATCTCGTTGAGATGGTCTTTTATTATAGGTTGGAAAAATTATAACACCTAGAAAAGTATTCAAATCCATTAGAGACAACTCATATCCATTCTCTTTCGTAGCGTCTATAATGTAATTTTCTAATTCTAGAGAAAAAAAACTCAAAAATGTATTTTATGCGTCTGTGGACGCTGTCTTGTATTGACTCTGTATTTACTTTTTATATCAAAGGGTGCTAACCCGTGTATTGCAATAAAAAAAAAAAAAAAAAAAAAATCTTTACTGGAGAACAATTGGAAATTTTCCTTCTGTCTGGTTCGGATAAAAAAATCTCATTCTCAGGAGAATGATTGTACACCTTCTCTCCCTTTTTCCAAATATATTCATGAGCTTCTTCTAATTTTTTTTGAGTATTATCATAATCATCAAACACTTTAGTGTGAGAAACAGAAGGAAATGGAACAGACGAATTATTAGTGACATGTTCATGAAGTTCATCTGCATCATTTGATTCATCATTATCAGACTCTCCTGAATCCTCACCAGGAATGAATACATATTCGTTGGAATTTTCTCTTTCGGAAATTTCATATCGACTTCCTCGATTCTTTGACATTTTGAAGTCGTGAGCAGATATATGTATGAAAGGAGCGTGAGTGTGTATAATATAAAATAGGTATAGGTAGTTTAGAAAGTAACTTTTGAAATAGGTGTAAGAAGGGATAGTTGATTTACGCGTTAGTATGTATTTTTACTCCATACTTAAAACGAACATAAAATTCAAAAAACTTCGAATGTAATAAAAACTAGGGCACATATTTTATTATGAATTCCTTGGGATATTGTTCATCGAGGTAAAATAAAAAACGAAGAATAATGTTCTTTGATCAGAGGAAGCAATGAATGAATGTTGACATCTACTGCGGTGAACAGGGAACAAATGATAAATTAGCAAATTGTGCTTTAGGTAGCAGAGTAGTTATTCGAATGCTGGAAAATATGTTGAAATCTTTACCTCCGCGTAAATTGGGACTGAATCATGTTTATTTCGACAATCTTTTCACTAGTCCAGATTTACTGGTTCATCTGAAGAAAATTGGTCTCCAAGCTACAGGGACAGTTAGAGAAAATCGGGTGGAAGTTGAAAATATCTTGGAGAAAAAAGCTCCTGAAGGGATCAAAGGACACGTGTGGATTTTTTCAGAATTTTTGGAGTGATTTCTGGGTTTTCCAAGAAATGGCCATGTCCAAGAATCCAAAAGTCGCTCCGAATATTCTGAAAAAATCCACACGTGTTCTTTGATCAATTCTAAGCACTTTTTGTTGTATAACCTTTTCCGTAAAGTCGATCCTGATCGAGAAACAAAATCACGAACCTTTCTAGATGAGTTTGGTGGAAAAGGGATTGTTTGGATTGCGGCCATTTTCAATTTCGGTATTGCAACTGTTTTGAAATAATGTATACATGTCATTGACCAAATATATAAGTTTGAAACGCACGAGCGAACCCTCTTTCCATTCGGAAATGTGGGTTAAACGAATTTTTTTTTTTCAAAAATTCACGTTTTTTCGCAAAAAATTATTTATAACTTTTTGTTGTTGAGCTTTTCGACAATTCTGACACCGGATTCCGAAAGGACATAAAATTTTACGTTGGAAATGGTATCTTAAGAATTTTTTGAACCATTTCAAGTTACTGCTGCACACCACTGAACATATTGTCGGAAAATGGTCAAGTTCGGCGTTGAAGGGTTAATTGTTGCGCATTAGCTGTTTCTTACTTTTGTATATCGAACGGTATTACCCGTTGATATGAATAAATGAATGAATAAATAAATAAATCTCTCAATGGAAAACTGATATAAATCGATTCCACATCGATGCTCTTTCAAAGTGGAATCGATGTTCCGGGAATTTCAAATAAATCATGCCCATGATTTTACCGAACGATTTCTCGCGCCTAGGTGGATTCCGACTGTACGAATGGAGAATCAAATGTACGGGAAATTCTTCTCCAATGATATTTTTAGATTGACAATTCATATCGAACTTTCACGAAATACGGGTATATGAAAATTGATACGCTTACTCAACACAGAAGGTTTTCTCAACTATATTGAACTTTTTGGTGGGTTCAAGTGATTCGGAGGATTCATGGGAGAGCCCGAGGGATTCCCGATCGTAATCAGAACGGAATTTTGTCAATGGATGATCTTCAATAAAAACTGATATAAATCGATGTCACATCGATGCTCTGCCGAGGTGGAATCGATGTTCCGGGAATTTCAAATAAATCATGCCCATGATTTTACCGAGCGATTTCTCGCGCCTAGATGGATTCCGACTGTACGAATGGAGAATCAAATGTACGGAAAATTCTTCCCCAACGATATTTTCAGATTGAAAAATCATATCGAACTTTCACGAAATACGGGTACATGAAAATTGATACGCTTACTCAACACAGAAGGTTTTCTCAACTGTATTGAACTTTTTGGTGGGTTCAAGTGATTCGGAGGATTCATAGGAGAGCCCAAGGGATTCTCGATTGTAACCAGAACGGAATTTTGTCAATGGATGATCTTCAATAAAAACTGATATAAATCGATGTCACATCGATGCTCTGCCGAGGTGGAATCGATATTCCGGGAATTCCAAATAAATCATGCCCATGATTTTACCGAGCGATTTCTCGCGCCTAGATGGACTCCGACTGTACGAATGGAGAATCAAATGTACGGAAAATTCTTCCCCAACGATATTTTCAGATTGAAAAATCATATCGAACTTTCACGAAATACGGGTACACTAAGGTTGATACGTTTACTGACCACAGAAGTCTTCCTCAACTGTATTGGACTTTTTGGTGGGTTCAAGTGATCCGGAGGATTCATGGGAGAGCCAAAAGGATACGTGATTGTAACCAGAACGCAATCTTGTCAATGGATGATCTCTCGAAGGAAAACTGATATAAATCGATCTCACATCGATGCTCTTTCGATGTGGAATCGATGTCCCGGGGATTTGAAATAAATCATGTATATGATTTCACCGAGTGATTTTCCGCGATCAGATGGATTCCGACTGCACGAATGAAGAATCCTATGTACGGAAAATTCCTTCCCAATGATATTCTCAGAGTGGAAAATGATATTGAACTTTTACGAAATACGGATACACGAAAATTGATGCGTCCACGGAACGTACAAGTTTTATCAACCATATTGAACTCTTTGGTAGGTTTGAGTGATTCTGAGGATGCATGCACGGAAAAAAATTTCACCGTAATTCCGGTTTCTATATGGACAGGAAGGAACATCTGTTACCTTCACCGGAATTCTTGTGAAATTTACCGGAATCTTGGTCAGTTCAATAAGAATTCCGGTGAACGTGACAGATACTCCTTGCTGTCCATATACTCACCGGAGCTGCGGTGAAATTAACAGTTCATTTTCTTCCGTGCGAGAGGCCCAGAGAGATTCCCGTTCGTAATCAGAACGAAATTCCCCAATGGACGATCTCTGAATGACAAACTGATACCAATCGATGCCACATCGATGCTCTTCCGATGTGGAATCAATGCCCTGGGAATTTGGAATAAATGATCGGACTTCTCCATCTCAAAGAAACAATTCCTCTGTCTCGCTTAATACAAACGTTTCAAATACAAAAATATACAAAGCGCATTATTCTCTCACTTCTTCTTGCCGGTGGTGTATTTCTCGTTCGATATTTTCGGTATAATCCATTCCCTCTCGTTTCGATTCCGATCCATATCGTTCTTCTCATCCACAGCGTTTGTCCCTCGTTGTAAAATTACGCACATATTTGGAATCTACATCCGTTATCTCAAATTATCTCCCATCTAAATTGATGACAGAACCTGGTTATAGTTATCACATGAATTCCACCCCCTTAAATATAAGATCGTCAATTATTGT
This sequence comes from Gonatopus flavifemur, assembly GCA_018340375.1. Classification (NCBI taxonomy): domain Eukaryota; kingdom Metazoa; phylum Arthropoda; class Insecta; order Hymenoptera; family Dryinidae; genus Gonatopus; species Gonatopus flavifemur. Next base: position 287,030 of record JAFFJZ010000067.1, read on the forward strand.
CAAGATTTGGTGGCTATTACCGTGATTTGGTAACAAGGACCGGGTTCAGTGAATAGCACTTGAGCCCTATTTGTGAACCTTCATGTTGGTAATCATTACTAAATATTCATTCCACCTCATTCAACTAAGAGATTTGTAACTACAACTAAATCCTCCACTCAGTGCGCAACGACACACAATCATTCTCAAAGGATCTTCAAACTATTTTCCTGCGAATAGGTACATACGGACGGAATTTGTCATATGCAAAACCAAAAAATTTCATCAAATTCCCACTTGGTACTTCCCCAGATCAAAACCCTTCATCAAGAACTGATATCAATCTCTTTCCCGTGAATCTCCTCCATCGAGAGACCTAGCTGGGACAACTGATTGTTATTGCCGCAGTCAGAGTTTTATTGAGGCCATTTTCCCGCTACCATGGATCAGGAATGGGCACTTTTGTACTGGGGGAGTACTTTTAGTTTAAGTACTTTGCTTTGTGTAATACATGTTCTGAAAATAAAATATGGGGTCGAAATAAAGTACTTAATTAAAATTACTCCCTCAGTACACATATGCCCATCTCTGCTATGGATGTTTGAAAAAAGCATGATCAAATGCGAAACAATATTCCACAAGAGAGCACTCACGTTCAAAAAACCTTCATCAAATGTCAACTAAAGCTATGGACATTCGAAGGTTCAATGAACGTTCGTTGAATGTATATTAATGTAAAATCAACCTAAAATTGATCCATTCGGCTCGTGTTCTTTTGAGGATTATTATCTCACCGTAACGCCATCCTAATCTCGAAGGCTGTCCAATCTTGCCCTAAACCCCATGTGGAAATTCAAATCAGGACATTACTGGCCCTGACTTGAAGAATCTGGGCCAGTACTGGCCTGGTTTAAGTTTCCACATAGGACTGCACCTAGGACCCATGGCAAATTTTAGACTCGGATGGGTTTCGAAGGAACCCACAACCTATACAATAAGACCCTTCTCATCCTCAAGAATGAACACTTGAACACTTTTGTTTTGGTTCCTGCAGGACAAATCTTTCAAATTTGGCCGGCGATTTTCGAAATACATTAGAGAATATTTCTAGTACTGTGTATTTAAAAAACAAAAATATTTTACCTATCAAGTCTTTAATATTTTGCTCTGTAATCCTTACTGATTCCGGATCACGCTCATTTTGTTTGAAGGTTACTTTAATCCTCTCACCTTTTTGTGGCCAGTAACCTTCCATGAGAGCATATGCTCTGTGCCGCATACTATCTGCTCTCACCGCTTTCATCACAGAGGAAACATGAATGCTCAGGTGTGGCAAGATTGGAACCTACACGATACAATAAAGTATTAAGGTATCCTCTCATCGTATGGTCTGCGGCAGTATAACACAGTTCGTCGTCTTAAATTCTGTTCAATCTACAGTTGTTCACATCTTTATCATTTCTTAACCCCTTAAGGCTCATGTCATCCCATTATCCATGACATGCATTCTTCACATCCCGAACATATGTTTTCCACATCATGTGTTGTACGTGTAGTACGGGTGTGCGAGTAACAATTTTTCCAAGTTGAGTCGATTCATCCATGTCTAGAGTAGAGTCGAGTCGAAAGCTTCCAAGGATCTGACGATTTTGTAAGTACTGGATGAATTACCAATAATGTTTATGATATCTTATCCCTTAGATTCATACCCGTACAGCACCGGAAATTTCTACGTTGCCTCTACATTGATTGACTCTATGTAGAATCTCCGTTCGTCCACCTTGTATCCACGTCCAAGATTCATCCACGTAGAGTCCGCGAAGATGCGACGTGGAAATCGGTGGTTGTGCTGTTAGGGTAGAGATTGTGAAAAAGCTAACAAAATACCCGGAAAATCCCCGAGTATCTCGACAAATTCCAAGTAGCTCAAAAGTTGTGAGCAGTGAAAGATACTCGACTCTACTTGAGAATACTCCAAAAATCCGACCACTCGCACACATCCAGTGATGCCATATTTGACACGAAACCGTTACTCATACAGACGCAATTTCACGTACATGTAAAGACACGTACGTATCACACGTTCACACGTACGTGCCGTTGTATTGATGTGCAGTAACGGTTTCGTGTCAAATATGGCATCACTGCACACATCTAATAAGTAGATACATCCCCAGCAGCACACCCCCGATGTCCACATCATAACCCCGTGGAGGCGAAGTGAGTGAATGGGAGACGTGGATAAAAGGGTAGAGAACGGAGAAGCGACGCAGAGGCGAGGGAGAAATGTCCGTCGGTCGGGGGTTGTGCTGTACGGGGTGTATGTAATGATTTAAAAAATTTATATGTTCAAATAATTCTCTATTCAAGGAAAATGTTCGTGGAAACGTTACATGATTTAGAAGTCACATTGAGGCTTGAAAGGTTAAGGGACTATGTTAAAAAATACATTATCCTCAATTATCCATGATCTTTATGATTATCATGCCTTCTATGATTTGGTAAGAATGCCACGGACTCACGTACCGACGGTTATAAATGTTCCAAGCGGATTGCTCGGGTTATTCGAACCCACTTTGTACCAAAAAATCAGTCAAATTATCAAGAAACTTTCCAGTATTTCAAGCAATAATTAATCCAAGCGGGAACTTAGGAAAATGATCAGGCTCTTGGTGAGTGTATAAAAAAATGTGGTGAATATAGCAATTCTGCAATAACTGTACCGAAACATGTGGTGAAAATACTGATTTTTTTTTGGGCACCCCACTGACAAATACGATACATTTATCAAATATTGGGAAGTTTTCAACCACTGTGATGTGTCGTTAAATTTCTAACCGTTTATTGAAAAGAATTTGTGATTGAAAAGAAAAGAAGTGGAATATACACGCCTCCATTTCCCTTGGAACATATTTGATCAGTATTTGTTGTTGAATGAAATTGAGCCATGAACATAGCCATCAATTTCGAATTACATCCTACCATATTCCCGTTTTGAATTTATTCCCAAGCAGCAACAGAATTTCAAAGTATATACGAAATAGTGACGTTCGTGAAATGCACGAATGAGATACGAAGAACCCGTGTGGGAAAATTGATCAGGATTCAATTAGGGCCTAATCCAAACAAATCAGGGCCAAGTGAGGGATCGATGTGGAATGTGACGCATAAACGATCAGGTCCTAATCGGGTGCCCATGAGGGTACAATCAGGCCCATAACAATCATCTTACATCCAAATATATTGTCCTAGCTAACATAATTGATGAATCAATCTTAAAATGATTCCAAATTCTCGAATATTATCGGAGCAGATGCAGTTGATTGATTCATAAACAATCAATTCTATTTTTTCCGAAAGAAAAGGGAGGTTATTTCAACTCTCTCAAGTATGAGTCAAGTTAGATGTTTCATAATTCACTGAAAAAACTTCACAGGCGTTATTCTGTAGTCAAAATGTAATGATTTCCTATTTGGCAAAATTTGTTCGAGGTTTAGTTTTTGAGATATTAGAATTTATATATTTTTTTTTTTTCAAATCCACATCATTCAAAAGCACTGTTTGTTACATACTTGAGCTTGACACCATTGGCTAAGTGAGGAAACGGCGGATCTCTGGAGAAAATGTACTATTCTGTCATTTTTCGATTTGAGGTTATAGCAATTTGAAATTTTTTGGCTTCCAGCCGATCAGAATCCAGCAACTTCGAGTGATCATAGCTACAAAACATGGGATGACTAGATACTTTGATTTTTTTCTCAGAGATCCGCGATTTTCCAATTTGACGAATCGTGTCAAGCTGAAGTATGTAACACACAATGCTTTTGAATGATGTGGATTCGAAAAAAATTCTAAAAATGCTCCTATCTCAAAAACTAAGACTCAACAAAAATTTTTCAGACCAGAAATACGCCTGTGAAATTCTTTCAGTAAACTATGAAACACCCGGTATATAGATATAAACATGGATATGGGTATGTATATATGTGTAAATAGATGTATGAATGAATTTACGTGTGTATATTTATATATTTGTACATGTATATATACATATATGTATGTATGTATGCATGATCCACTAGAGCTCCCGAATATATTGTAGCAAATTTTGTATTCAAGATATTCCAAAATTGGTAGGGGGTCTTTTGGCCGAATCGACATGATTTGACAATCACTAATCGTTCTCAGAGAACACTAAAGAATGACTAGCGATTGTCAAATCATGTCCATTCGGCCAAAAACTTTTTTGGTCAGAAGACCCCTTACCTCCAAAATTCAACTATAATTTCATCACTTTGTACTTTGTTCTATTAGACAGAAAAATACTCTAAAAATAATCCTTGATTGTGAACATTATTATTGATCGTGTATTATTATTATTATTGTTGTTGTTGTTATTGTTGTTCTTATTATCATCATATTTCATTGACTATTCATACATTCTTATTTGTAAAAATATAAAATCAAGACATTTTCCATAGATATCACTCAAGCTTATATATGTTATATGATTAGTATTCACAAGCTTTTATAATTCTTCGATTTGAAATGTTCCTGTCATGACATTTTTTAAATAAATTGATATGAGATTGATGATATTCATTCATCAGGAATTCATTTTTATATCAACAGCGTCGCTCAAATCTGTTCATGGGTCACATTTTTAGTCCTCAATTTCAGTGGAAACAAATTTCTAACGGAATCAACCCACAAAAAATTCATGTTGAATAGAATAACCAATGGCGCACAGAATTTTCAGCCGATAGGCACCCTGAAAAATACGAATGTTACCATCCGAGCATGCTTTCTTCCTAGCAAAATACTCTAATTTGAATTCATAGGAAAATCCATACTTCAGATCGTTCGGATAACCACACACTTTTTTCGGTAGAGTGTCTCAGTCCCGAAGGTCAATTTTCCCGGAAGTCCGATACACCGAAATGCAGAATCCTGTTGTGTGTTGAACATCTACAAATCCTGGTATTACCCATACAGCACCGGGAGGTCTTTTGAATGTTCAAAAAACGTGCTTGATCACACAGAGAACGTGAAAATAACGTTTCGGGATGTTCTGAGAACGTCACATGTATGTCCCAGGTACGTGCAAATGTCGCGGTTCGTTCTGTTCATTCGCACCGTGCGACGTTCTGGAAACGTGTTCAATGAAGATTTCCACACTGAAAAAAAAATTTATTCCAGTCAAATAAATATTTATTCGTCCTGTACCAAAGAAATATTTATTAGAATTGACAAAATATTCTTTGGAACCAAAATAATTTATTGGAATCAAATAAACGATTGAAACCATTTATTTGATTCAAATAAATTATTTTGGTTCGAAAGAATATGTTGTTAATTCTAATGAATATTTCTTTGCTACGGGACAAATAAATATTCATTTGACTGGAATAAAGTTTTTTTTCAGTGCAATACGTTGTGCGAAGCTGCGCATATGTTTTTGAAGATTAGTTTTGCAACATACTCGTCATTTTTATGACGGGCATGTTTATGCGACCCAATCTGAGAAAGAAAATATATATTAATGAAAAGAAGGTAGACGAGGTTGCTTAAATTGAAAACGATACCACCTTACCATGACCATCACCTCCTGGATGGGCCAGCAAGCCTGATGGCGATTAGGGTGTCTCGTCTGGATCCTACCTGTACGTTGGAAGAGGGATATCCTCTTCCAAACCTGAAGATACATGAGGTGATGAGTCGTGGAGGTGTGAGGGTGCTCTCTCCAACTTCATGTGAGCCTGGAAATCAAAAAGTATTAATACGATAAGTAATGATGTAAAGGGGAGGAACGATACCTGTTCATACCAGAGCCCATCAATTTTTGTTAATTGACCTGGAAAGAGCGAATAAAATGGCGTGAACAATTGTTCATTAGATAATAAGTATAAATTAAATCTAAGATAAAACCATATTCACCTGTTGTGTGGAACCCAGTGGAGAAACACGCACGTAAAACAATCCGATTATCGCGAGAACCGTACATACGAAAATTATTAAAACTCAATGCAACCGCGAATTAAATGACGCCCGATTTTATCACTGTCACACGCGAACCCGGGGCACTAATCGCGATTTTATAAAACTCCGCGAACACAAGATACGGGAGTTGACAGTTGTCAACAAAGCGCGGCCATGTTGTAGATCACGAAAGTCATTGCGCAGAAGCCAGTATCATATCGCCGGGTTATCGAACCTCCATCGATTGATCGGAAGTACGGAGAGTACCAAAACTATCCGCAAGGTAGTCGAGGTTCCGCGTAGGACGGGATAATTCCAGCAGGATATAATAAGAGGTATTTGGCTCGTATTATTCACTTCCAACCGACTACACCTTCCTGCGAGTCGCAGAAACAGTTTGAAGAAGGTGAGCGATTTTGAGTCATTTTTCTACACATAGACCGGGGTTATGGTTATACATAACACTCTCAGACCGGTGGGTAAGATAGGGCTAGAAGGAGACAAAGTGTACTGTCCTTGTCTAATTTAGATTCTAGAGTCGTGTAGGGAAAGGTGGGAACGAGAACTTGGATAATATCAGTTCTCAAGTAGGGGCACAAAGCACAGCCCATGGGGATCTGCAAGGTCATCCTACTACGGCTGCAGCTTAGGGATCATCCGCAAATATACCGAATACCGTATTCATACCGCCAATTAGAGACTTCCTTGTGAAAATTTAACATAGAATCATCTAAGGAACAGACCTCTCTGTCTATTCCGTTGCTTATCTTTGTTCCTCCAGAACGAATTAAAACTCGGGCCGGTTTTCAACGAAATTATAGGGCGAACGGTTCGCATCAAAATAGAATCAACATTCCGTTGTAACGGGCGCGTTTTCCGCTCATATATTACCGGTAAACAATCATTCCAATCAAATCTTTTCCGTTGGATTATTTGTATTTTCCCGCGCCACCAAATCCGAAAAGTGTGCACACTTAGGGCATTAGAAAGCCCGGACTATTAAGTCGTATTTTGAGAGAATAATTGTCAGAGATGTATAACTTGAAATTCATCGACCAATTATTACGTTTGTTTTGGTAAATATGTAAATGTCTTCATGTTTGTTGTTTTGTGTTAATGAATCATTCAGTGGTTATTATATTGAAAATCCGCCTTATCCAGTTTTTTGTAAATAACCTGTAACCCGCGTTCCCCAAGACATCCGGAACTTACCCTGGAACCGACGAGCCAGAGGCACTCATTTGGGGCTAATTATTCCATTAATTAGAGATGGTCAAACCCACTGACGCGTGAATCAACTAAATGATTACGAAACGTCACAGTCTTCATGAAAGTGTGTTAGGAAAACATTATGAGAACGGCCCGTAGTAGATGAAAAGAACGAGTTAAGAACGTATTCAGGGGCATCCAAAATGCAGGTACTCTAAATATTTGAAAAACTTACTCCTCGAGGACCAAAACACGCAAAACCAAGTGCATGTTTTCAAAACGTTGAGAGAACTTCCTGTGCTTTCTGGGTAGTGAAACCAACGATGCTAGTTGGCTCGGAACACCCTAAATCTTGTTTCTAGAAATCCATTGTTTTCATAGGTATTGAACACACGGTGGAAGCTGCAATGTCGCGACAAAATTTCAGTACCTTAAAATATAATAGTTAGATGGCTAGTAACATCTAGGAATATTTCGGTATATCGAACTTTCGGAAAAATGGACCTTTGGAACTGCGACACTCTACCATTTTTTTCAATGTACGAAGCACTTGCAAGTGTCTAGTTTTAGGCTAGTCAAGCGTTACCAAACTCACGAATCCCTGGATCATTTCAACTTGGAAATATTTGAAAAAGTAATATTTCTGATCCCTATCATACTTGTACTTGTTGAATTGATTTACCGATGAAAATTCCATGCTTTCGACAATTACGCAACATTCGCTAGTTCCGCAAAAAGAAATAGACGCAATTATTGGTATTAGAAGTATGAATGATGGAAATACTCATTGTTAGATGTAGATTTTCGATAATGAGTTTTGTTTTTTGAAATGGAATCTGACTCATAAATGACACTGAAACTGGCACCCGTGAGGCTAGCAGACGATTATCATAACTTTTTCCACAAAACTTTCATCAAAGATTCGGATATCTGAGACATTTAGTAGAATGCCACTCAATTGATTGGTGTGAACACAGCTGGAACCACATTGAATCAAAAGTTACAACAATTAGCTCCTAGCTTTAGGTTGCTGGTTTCAGCTTAATGATTCATAACCTCCATTCATGTTATTCACAGATTTGGATGAGTTTGAATTGTAAATAAAACTATGAATTACCCTTCAACTGATAAATCAAATTGTTTTTCCTCAATTTTATTCGTATTTTATCAAATTTTCTCCATGATCAATGAAAAAAACAAGTATAAAATGGAATTATTTCGGCCCCGATGGGAGCCCTGTTGATACCCAATTAGGTTGTAATGATTTTTGCGTCACATTCACCATTTAATCCTTGTTAGGCCCCGATTATTATTATGGCGTTACTGATGGAATTTCTACACGAGAACATATACTGAACGTTCATACAATGTCCGAATGAGACTGTTTAAAATATACTCAGAACGTACATAGTACATTCGAAATGTCCGATATTCCTTTAATCGACGTTCAATTAATGTACCGTCGTATATTCGATTACGTACGTTCGATGAATATGCATAGCACCTACGGAACGGTCTCATTCGAATGTGCATAGAACATATTTCGAATATTCGATGAACGTTCATAGCATATTCTGGTGCTGCTTGGGTTCCATGAAAGATCCAAATCTCAATAACATCACCGTGATTGGGTTAATTTATTTCCGACAAATTGCGATAAGTTCGCCGACTTGTTTTCACAATATACCATTCTACTTGAAGAGTTATCTCCTCACACATACAATAATGTAAAAGCAAATTTCCACACTTTGCTCTGTCACCATTCCGTTCTTGTCAGGAAGTGGCATTACAAATTCTTCTTCCTGTGGATTGTCATCGTGAATGTCGCGAAAAATTCCTTTCATTTTTTTAAGAATTTTCTCATTACAACGTGTAATTTCTTCTTTAACTTCAGATAAGTCTACTCCTACATCAGATGAGATAGTACTAGAACCAGCAGATTCTTCATTAACAGTCGACTCCTTTCGCTCTAATAGCCTTTGCAGTTTTCTTTTTTCCGCCAAACTCTTTTCATACATTCCTTCCAATTCGGAATATTTTCTTTCCAATTCATCATATCTCTTCTGTAGGTCTTCATGTTTTCCGTACAAACCGTCGTCCTTTCCAATTTCGATTAGACGATCCGACCTGATGATTTGAAGTAGTTTTCCCTGAACTCAACATTGTTACTAGGGCGGGTGCAGCTAGTTTCAAGTAAATTCCAATAAATCACCATCGGTTTCGTAAAAAGAAGGTATTACCCTACAGAAAATTCCACCCAATATTCATCCTCTCCGGATTCTATCAAACAAGTTTTTAGCAAAGAAATGAAAATCAAAAACTTAGAATTCCGTGCATTCCACGCACTGTGAAAAATATTCGGAATTTTCCCATACCCATGTTAAGGGAAAGGAAAGAAGGGAAAGTAAGTGAATTCCCATACACGTATGGGAGCTTCTACATAAAAATCCATTGATTCAATGAGATTTTTACTGTAAACTTATAGGATTCTCCCGAATATTTAGGAGAAATTCCCTGTCAATGTATGTCCTAATTACTTCACATACATGTATATCAGGTGTCCCATGAACATTTTTTACAGTGCGCTCTATAGTGTTCGTATGCACGGTGTATCACGCAGTATTGTGACATTCACTATATTTTCCTCTCATTGCGTGCAAGTTTAATTCAACATTGTACATACATCGATCGATGAGTTTATATTCGATGTAAGTGATTGAGATTTGATAATCTCATATAATTGCTCATCAGCTTCAGTCTCCGCTTTTCTTTTCATTGTTTGCATACTTCTCTGTGAAGCAAAGATTCCGAGACAGTTTCAATAATGTCAAAAAACGTATTGAAGTATGTAAGATTTTCCAAAGAACAAAAGTTTTCTATTTGGTGTTTCATACAATGTATGTAAATAACTCTCAGCAACCATCACTACAGATATGTTGGGATTCTAAATCAAATATTATACACGGGAGAAAGAGATTTCCAGAATATAGCAAAGTTCGCTGATATATGTAGCTCAGCCGCCCCCGATATATGGCACAGTGAATTATATCACACTGCATTTCGATTTGTGAGCACATAAAATATCAATTCAGTGATGGAAATGACAGAAATTGCCAATTCTCATCACAGTAAAAAGTAAATCTTAATTCCATGATCAACTGATTTTCAGATGATGCTTAGAATCAGCAATGTTACGATTTCAGCCGTAATATGGGATGAAAATGAGTTATAACCGTATTAAATCCGATCAAATCGGATAATGTGCTGATTACCAGCAATCTATATCTTATAGTCAGCTATGTAAAGTTTGATGGATAATTCAGACAAAAATATCTGGAAATAAGGTTACAATTCTTTCATGGCCAGTGTTACAATTGTTTATACGTAGTAAGATATAGTAGTAGTATGCATTTATTCATATTCTGTCGACGCCCTCTTACAATGTTTTGAGGGCGCCGCCCCCCTACAATTTACTCCCCTCCTCCAAACTCTTCCTCACATCCCTTATCAACTAAACATACAATAAATCCCGACAAACAAAAAACGAAAAAAAAGAGACCATAAAACCATAGTACCGTAACTACTCTCTCTCTCTCTCTCTCACCCATCTCCTCTCCATAAAAAACAACAAGAGAAAACCATAATTTCCACCATCAAAAATCAACTAAAAAACACCCATTGTCTTTGCCTCCTCTTCACTTCACTATAAACTCCCCAACGTATCATCTCCCCTTCTCTTCTTCTTCCTTCCTGCACTCCTCTTCTTCTCCCTATCTTTTCATCTCCCTTCTTCCATCTCTCCTCTCTCGCCGCTGTCCCTTTTACTCGCTGTCCTCTCCTTCTTCCTCTTCCTTTCTCCACTTTTGCCTGTCCTCCCTCATTAAGTCCTTGTCCACGTAGATCCCGAATCTCTTCAGCCCGTCCTTCCTTTCCATCATTAATTCGACCGTGTCCTCACTCTCCAATCTAATCCATGTGTCCTTCTCCCCCCTTCCTATCTTCCTTATCTCCTCCACCCTCATCTCTGAACACATCCTTTCCTCTAAAACCTCCAACAACCTCGCATTTTCCTTCATTGCCCTTGCCCCCCAACCCCGCACTATAACGTTCCTCCTCCTCCATCTTCTGTCTCTCTCCTTCCATTCTTCCCGTCTCTTCTTCTCTCGTTCCTACTTTTCTTCTTCCGCGTCTTCTTCCTCCTCCCTCTCCTCTTCCCTTTTCTTCACTAGCTCCTTTCTCCTTTCCTCCCGTTCTTCCTCTTCTTTCTTCTTCTCTTTCCTCTCTTTCTCTCCACTACTCCCGCTTCTCCCTTCTTCCGGTAGATGGCCTACCATCTCTCTCTCCTGCTTTCTTCCTTATCAACTCCTCGCTTCCCTTCCTCGTTGGTAATTCTTCCATCTTCCTCACCGACGAGTTCCTCCTGTCATGTACTTCTTCCGCTATCTAGCCGCTATCTAGCCGCTGCTCCGTTCTTCCTCTTTCTCCTTCTCCCTTCAACTCCTTCACCCATACTCTCATCTTTTTATTGATCCCTCAATCACTTCAACTTCTTTCTTTTTCACCTCCTCATTCACCTCCGCCTCCATTCTTCTCATCCACTCTTCTTCTTTTTTCTTCAATTTCTTCTCCACCATCGCTCCCACTAGCTTTTCAACGTCTTCTCTTTCCATCTTTGCCACGTGTATCACCACACTTTCTCCCCGCACTATATTGCTTTTCTCCTCCTTTCACCACTTTTCCTTATGAAAACTTCTTCCACTCCACTTTTCCTTCAATTTCCTTCCTTTTCTTCCTTTCTTACTCCTCTCCAGCCACTTGACCGACCACTTATTTCTCCGCAAACTATTGCCCGTCACTCTTCTCTCGCCATCTTACCGGAGTCCGTAGTAACATATATACATATGCGTATAAATAATCACAGTTCCAATTCAATGAAATTATTTCAGGTTTTTTATTTATTGTTCAGGGTGCCTAACAAATTCGGTAACAATTCGTAATATCAACTTCGTAAAAGCTTGTTACTGGATTTTCCGCATTGTTAATGGATTTTCTATTTCCACACTTTCACTTGAACATCACAACACAAATTAGAAATAATTCAAACTGTCGGAGGTATTTACATTTCTACTGATTCTCAGTTCCCGTAAAATGTTTTCACAATTTATCTTTGATTTCATATTACACATACTATAAAATTATGTTAATATGAAGTGAATCATCACATCACTCGATCACAACCTAACCATGGCGGAGTGGTTTAACGCGGAGGACGGGGACAAGTTATTCCAGCAACGATGTGGGTTCAAATCTCCTGATGAAGGTTGAGAAATTTTCAATCCTCAACGACTACGATTGCGGTATGACTGAACAGTTAGTAAGCGAAGTGAATACGTTCACGAAGCAGGAAACTTTTTTTATATCCTCCGAATAAACATAATAGTATATTGTTCATCAAGGGGGGAAAGTGGAAATTTTCCACTTCTCCCCGAGGTGAACATACTTTTTTTCCCACCACTGCAAGGAAAGTGAAAATCATCTGTTTAATTGCATATAAAATATTCATATGCATATTTCAGAAAGAAAAGATAGTTTGTATTTTCCTCCCGCTGTTACACATTCGCTTGGAATTCAGCACTTTCTCCCCTGAAAATAGGTTAGAAAACATCAACTTCCCGTGCAGGTGTGGGAAAAACATATTTCTCATCGTCGATAGGTAACGCCATGTTGAGCAGAGCAAAACAACAAACAATGGACGAACCCATTCATCAGAAACAATTTGCTTTGAATTCCAGTTCAAAATCAATTTCAATTTCAGTCCAATATGGATTAATGTGAGCTGTATTCTTGTTTGAGTTTGAGAAGGTTTTTCCGTGGCTAACTCCAAGTCAACCAAGTCTCCTTTTGGCTGCATCTTGAATTCAGTTTATTTTCTAACTGAAATTAGGTTTTCCTTTTCACCGTAATTGTGATTCATGAAGGAACATTGAAAACCAGTGTTGTGATATTCGTCGAGCTGGGGAAGCGCAGCTCCAACACATGTATGTGCTCTTTTTGGTGAGCAGCTCAGCCATAAGAGTGCTCACATGTGTTGGTGGAAAACCTAGGCAGGTGACCAAGCTGCGATTTCTCAGCTCGATGAATATCACAACACTGCTGAAAATGATGTATGGCGCTGATGACAATAGGATAGAGATTACAACCAGAAGTTAGGCTGCGATGCCTATCCCCAAGAGAACACGAGCCGAATAGATCAATTTTAGATTGATTCTAGATAAACTTACATTCAACAAACGTCCATTTAACCTTCAGATGTCCATAGCTTCATTGTACATTCAATGAAGGTTTTTTGAACGTTAGTATTCTCTTGAGGATATTATAACTTGAATTTGAGTCCAACAGCAATCCTATCGTTATTGCCACCATATACTTTTGTCAGTGTACTACGTGACATTACACTTTGTGATACTTCACATCAATATAATGAGTAAATCACATAGCTCATTTTGCTGAAAATATATCACAAACATTGATTGTTTTCATATGGTGAACTTGGCTATTTTCCAGTCGATTCTCTGCGTCTATGCACAATAGACAAAATCAAAAGGACCTGATGCGTACAGAATGGCACATACGCTGTAAAAAATAATTGGAATTTTCCTGTATACAGTAACCGGAAAATTCCCATCACTGGTAAGGAAATCAATTTCCGATTAATTTATATGAAATTTCCCATAAATTTATTTGGAAATTCAAAACTTTATGGGATTTTCCCCAACATTTCCTTGTAAATTTCCAGACGAGCTCGAAAAATTCCCAACATATATATATGTTAATTACTTCACATAAATTCATAGGAATTTTCCTATGGAAATTTTTTACAGTGTACATATTACCTGAATGTGTTTCAATACTTATAACTAGATGGAAATTATTGAATATTCTATAACTACGTTCTTTCCCTGTGCTGATGCACGTTCATTTTTCAGAACAGTTATCTTCGTTCTCATTTTTTTCAACGGTACCACCGGAGGTGTGATATTCAAGCGCTTTGGGATTTGCAATCTGTTACCTCGCCCAGGAGTACGTTGCAACATACCCCTCAATTCTTCTTACGTTTCTATTCATAATGATTAAATTTAACATATGAAACATAATGCTCATATATATCCCTGGCGGGAATGAAAGGACAACGAATTATGTCGTTAAAACGATTAATTAAGATTTATTACGATGAAGTACAATTTCCTACAATAAGGCGTGGATCGTGATTAATGGTGATTACTTATTGTTTGTGGTGGTTGTAGTGTGGTGGTACTTTTCAAAGTTGGAATTTTCTATTCATTTTCAAGTAGGTGAGGTATGTTACGTCTACGATTTCATGAAAGGAAGAAATCGATCGACGATATACACATGAATATAAGGACGACTCAGATTTTGAATCTTACGCGCCCTTTTTATTCATTTTCGCTATCTAGATATGTGTATATACATATATATATGTGTGTATGTGTATATACATGCGTATATATATATATATATATATATATTTTTTAATTTAAATGATCATTCTGTGGAGATAACTTCAGAATTGAGGAATATTTTTCATTGACTCCAATCGTTGAGTCGATACGCTTGTTCGTGTTCTACGAAGGTTCCGTTACTTTCGTAGTTCGCGCCCCTACGTTCGGTTTTCACAACTCGGTGCGTGGTGGCTTGGCTTGGGGAAGCGACGCCTATGTAGAGTTGAGATATGGCTGCGTCCACACAAGTGACATGTGAGTGGAATAAACAGTGGTGATATATATATATATATAGGTATATATATATATATATATCACATATGTGGTTTTGTGCTACAGGTAAGTAATATCTGGTAAAAAGGGTGAGGAAATTGTATCAAAAAAATGATTTAATATGTTTGATAATTGATGATGTTTGTTTTCAGATTTTCCTTCAAGGGAAAAACCCACTGGCAGAAGCTCAAATGTGAGGAATGGTTTGAACCCACAAGTCTCTGGAGAGACTCATATGGAGGAAAGAAAAGAAGTCTGACACGGATGTAAATGCTGTAAGTATCTCAATATCTTTTTGTATATACAGGGTGGGGCATTTGAAGTGTCGCGGGCGTTTCTTCCAAAAATAAAGTGAGATACGAGAAAATTTTTCGGACAAAAGTTATAGGGTACCGAGGGGGACATCCGATGGTGGCGTTGGCTTTGACCTCAAATCTCATCTTCAAGGGCATTCTGAGATCAACTCTTGTTTTTTGAATAGCATCTCATATTTTTTACTGCAGATTTGGATTCTAGGTCAAAAACCAAGAAACTTTTGTCTGAACCATTTTCCTGAAATCCGCAAAAATGGCGCTCTAATCGATATTGTTCCATTTTGGATCTGACATTCGAATAACTCGAAAACGAAGGGTCTTGCAAAAGAATGTTTCGTACAAAAGTTGTCAATACACAACACATTCCAATCGTCCACATGACCACCATTCAGAGCTCACGCGATGTAAACAAACGACGGGGTTTAGTGAGAATTCACGATTTTGAAAGTCAGTTTGTCAGTTACATTTGATTATTACTTGGTTTATGACAAATTGGAAATCATGGATATCCGATACACGGTTTCTGAAAAGAACGATATGATCTACATTTACGGTGAAGTGCATA
This sequence comes from Gonatopus flavifemur, assembly GCA_018340375.1. Classification (NCBI taxonomy): domain Eukaryota; kingdom Metazoa; phylum Arthropoda; class Insecta; order Hymenoptera; family Dryinidae; genus Gonatopus; species Gonatopus flavifemur. The sequence goes on from JAFFJZ010000067.1 coordinate 302,869, forward strand.
AGAACCCCAGACAAGCATATGACTTGTATGCAGAACGATTTCCTGAAAGAACAACGCCATCCATTAGGTATCTTCAACGCATTACAAAATTATTCTCAGAAACGGGAAGTGTTACAAGGGAAAAACGACATCGTATGAGAACTGTTAGCGGAGAAAATGCGGAAGTTAATGTACTAGCTGCAGTAGCCAATAATCCACACGTGAGCTCTCGTGAAATTGAACTCCATTCGGGAATTTCTCGAAGAAGTGTTCTTCGAATACTGAAACGTCACAAATTCCATCCGTATCACATTTGTTTGCATCAAGACCTTCACGGTGATGATTTCGAAAATCGTGTACAGTTTTGTCGATGGGGTCTAGCGCAAATGCACAATAACAACTTCATCAACATATTATTTTCTGATGAGTCGACGTTCACCAATCATGGTCAAGTAAATTGACATAATATGCATTACTGGGCGACAGAAAATCCAAGATGGTTACGTCAAGTAGAGCATCAAAGACAATGGTCTGTGAATGTTCGGTGTGGTATTCTTCGATCTCGAGTCATTGGACCGTACTTCATTGCAGATACGCTAAATGGAGAGAAGTACAGACATTTCTTAGATCAAGTACTTCCAACATTACTTGAAGACATACCTATTCAGGAACGATTGAATATGTGGTATCAACACGATGGTTGTCCATCCCATTATGCAGTCACAGCTCGAGAAATATTGGACAGAGATTATCCTGGACGATGGATAGGACGTCGTGGACCAGTTTATTGGCCTGCCCGTTCTCCGGATCTTACTTCTCCAGATTTTTTTCTATGGGGATACATAAAAGATACAGTTTATCAACAAGCACCGACTCCACCTGAGAATATGCGTCAACGAATCATCAATGCATGCGTGAGCATCAATGAAGATATTTTAGCACGAGTTCAGCAATCTTTTGTAAAACGTTTTGAAATGTGTATTGAAGTCGAAGGCCATCATTTTGAGCATCTACTGCATTGAAATTATCCAAGTGATGTAGACGATTGAAATGTGTTGTGTTCTGTCTGTTATACCCCATCACCTCCGTTTCAGTTCAAGGGGTCCCCCTTGGAATCGGACAACTTTTGTCCGAAACATTCTCCTCCAAGACCCTTCGTTTTCGAGTTATTCTAATGTCAGATTCAGTATGGAACAATATCGATTAGAGCGCCATCTTTGCGGATTTCAGGAAGATGGTTCAGACAAAAGTTTCTTGGTTTTTGACCGAGAATCCAAATCTGCAGTAAAAAATATGAGATGCTATTTAAAAAACAAGAGTTGACCTCAGAATGCCCTTGAAGATGAGATTTGAGGTCAAAGCCAAGGCCACCATCGGATGTCCCCCTCGATACCCTACAATTTTTCTCCGAAAAATTTTCTCGTATCTCATTTTATTTTTGGAAAAAACGCCCGCGACACTTTAAATGCCCCACCCTGTACATATATATATATTAATATTATTATACATTGAAATAGAAAGATAGATGACTTTTTCCAACTTGTGTATTGAGAAAAAATCATGTATCTCTCTATGTATGTATGATATGAGAGTGTTCAATGTGTTATTCTAACACATTTTCGCTCTCGATACTGAATATTTGTTCCCTTTTTTACAGATTTTTCATTTTACAGGTTCGCTAGAGTGAATTTGGGGAGTATCGTCTCCAGCGCTAAGGAGATTTCTCTGACGGAAAGGAGGAAAGACTCCAAATTGGGATTCTATGACTTCATCAAGTACTTCAGGTGAGATAGACAATTATATTTATAATTTATTTCCTTCAAATAGTAAGATAGATGATTTTTCAATTTGTATATTGAAAAGTCATGTATCATTTTATATATATCTATCGTATGAGAGTGTTTAATGTGTCTTTTAACACATTTTCACTCTCGATAGTGAATATTTGTTCCCTTTTTAATAGATTTTACTTTTACAGGTTCACTGGAATGGAATGGAGGTTTAGCGTCTCTGGCGCTAAGATGTTTCCTCTGACGGAGAGGAGGAAAGGTTCCAAATTGGGGTTTTATAACCTTATTGAATACTTTAGGTAAGATATAGGCAATTATGTTTATAATTTCTTTCCTTCAAATAGTAAGATAGGTGATTTTTCAATTTGTATATTGGAAAGTCATGTATCATTTTATATATATCTATCGTATGAGAGTGTTTAATGTGTCTTTTAACACATTTTCACTCCCGATAGTGAATATTTGTTCCCTTTTTAATAGATTTTTCTTTTACAGGTTCGATGGAGTGGATTGCAGGTTTAGCGTCTCCAGCGCTAAGATGTTTGTTCTGACGGAGAGGAGGAAAGGCTCCTAACTTTCATCGAGGGATATTATTCTTCGTCGTGGGAATATAAACTAGTGTTGGTTCATCGACAAGCAGGAAATAAATATCAACACCTTCTACGAGGGACCTTGAGAAGGGAATACGTAGTTCCCTTTACTTCGTTGGAAGATATGGGTGATGGAATCACCTGTTCGACTTGAAGAGTCGAACAAATAGTGTAAATTTAGTGTTTCGTGTAGTGTATTATTGGTGAATCTGGTTTTAAGTTATTTGTCTCCTTCAATCATCCAGAGAATGGATATTTTTCCATTCCTGTAATGATTGATATGGAATTTGTTGATTGTCGACCAGGTGTTGATCGTATAAGTGGATTCATCGATTAGACAAGTCGATGAACCAGATTGTATATCAAGTGTTAGTGATTTAAAGTGATAGTGGTTTGAGTGTACTGAAAACTAATGGGATTATTATTATTACAACGATGCAAGGTTTGTGGTTAGCTATATTCATATATAATTTTATATGTTTTGGGATGGAATCACACACGTAGGTTGAATAAGAATTGAAAATTTGCAGACGTATGTGGTGATTTTATTTCAAGAATAGAAATTACAAATTCTCGAGGCGATCCCCGAAAATTCTCATACAAATCACTCTTTTATTTTCTTCTGGAGTGAAGGTGATAGTTTTAATTTGTTCTAAAGTTAATTTAGCGTATTTATACACAAAATTTTTACAAGTGGAGCATTTAAAATATTCTTGCTTTGTTTTGATGCATTCTTCGCATCGCCGGGGTAACTTTGGCCGAAGATGAACCGGTTCTTCGGATGGACGTCGCTTTTGGGGTTGTGGCTGTTGGTTGGGCTGGAGCAATGTTCCTTGTTGTTTACAGGCTTCTTGATACTCTTTTAAAAATCCTTTATATTTTTCGGTACGTTGATTTATTTTTTGTTTCGTCCTTTGCAAAGCCCTTTTATTCAAATTATTTCCGAACGTGTTTAATAATTCCTGTTTGGCCGAAATATGCTGTCTATATGCCCGTAGGTCATATTCTATCTCCTGGATTGATCGAGTCACTAAGATAAATCAGATAAATCCACAATTGATTACACTCGGGGTTGTTTAACCTATCCTTGCAAATGTAGAGTCGCGACAATAAAAATGAAAACTTTAAAGGGATGGTGATATGATACTCATATTATGTTCATGTTGATTAAAGAGGAAGATCTTGTGCAATTGAATGAGAATATATTTTATGATCACGATCGTGACCAAAATTGTAATGTCTTTTACTGTTAACAATCGCGAGTATTGTTAACAGTGAAGAAATATCACGAGTATATTTCTGTACAAATGATCACGAGTATCATAAGAATTTTTAAGATTTGATCACGAGTATCATATCTTGAATGTGGAAGGTATATGGATAACGTATATTCTGATAACGACCACGAGTTTCGTTATCAGGGAAAAGGACAGAAATTCGAAAGGATTAAGACTAGATCGCGAGTATCTCGTCTTAAAACAAGGAAAATTGTGTAGTATGTTCTGATAACGACCGCGAGTTTCGTTATCAGGGAAAAGGATTGAAATTGGAAGGGATTAAGACTAGATCGCGAGTATCTCGTCCTCAAACAAGGAAAATTGTATAGTATGTTCTGATAACGACCGCGAGTTTCGTTATCAGGGGAAAGGATAGAAATTTGAAGGGATTGAGACTAGATCGCGAGTATCTCGTCTTAAAACAAGGAAAATTGTATAATATGTTCTGATAACGACCGCGAGTTTCGTTATCAGGGAAAAGGATAGAAGTTTGAAGGGATTAAGACTACGAGGGTGGATTGATAAGTTTCCGGCCTGACCAAGAGATGGCGCCACTAGGCCTACCTTGAGGTGGCGTCCTATAGTACCATCCTTAGATAGCTTGTAGCTATAGTTTCAGTCCGATCGCCATGTTAGTTTAGTTTTGAGAGCACGCTGACCAAGACGCCTCTGTGTTTTTCGTAAAAATGGAAAAGCTGGAAAATCGTGCTGTCATCAAATACTTTTATTTGGAGGGGTTAACGCCGAAGGAAATTAAAGAAGAGATGGACTCAACACTGGGGACATCCTCCCCATCATATTCAACCGTTAAGCAGTGGGTTTCCGAGTTTAAAAAGGGTCGTGTGAGCACCTCTGATGAGCCTCGCTCAGGACGCCCCATTGAGGTCACAACTCCAGATATGATCGAAAAAATCCATCAACTAGTGCTGAAAGATCGCAGATTCAAAGTTCGTGAGATAGCTGAGACCTGTAAGATGTCATATGAACGTGTACAAAATATTTTGCACCAACATTTGTATATGGAAAAGCTCTGTGCAAGATGGGTGCCGCGTTTGCTAACAGTCGACCAAAAATTGATTCGAAAGAACATTTCTACCGCCAATTTGGCGTTGTATAAGCGTAATCCAAGCGAATTTTTGCGTCGATTCGTAACCGTTGACGAAACTTGGGTCCACCACTACACTCCTGAAACCAAAGAACAGTCTAAACAGTGGATTGGACCAGGGGAACCAACTCCAAAGAAGGCAAAAACAATTTTTTCGGCGAACAAGGTTATGGCTACTGTTTTTTGGGATGCAAGAGGTATTATATACATTGATTACCTTGAACAGGGTAAAACTATCACTGGTCAATACTACGCAGACTTATTGCAACGTTTGAGCCACGAAGTGAAAATTAAACGACCTCATCTGGCGAAGAAAAAAATCTTGTTTCATCACGATAACGCACCAGCGCACACGTCAATCGTTGCGATGGCTAAAATCAACGATCTGAAGTCTGAATTAATGCCGCACCCTCCCTACTCTCCAGACCTAGCCCCGAGTGACTATTATCTGTTTCCTAACCTCAAAAAATGGCTTGGCGGTAAGAGATTTGCGGACAATGAAGAAGTAATCGAAGCTGTAAATGGGTATTTTGAGGAGCTTGACGAATCAGTCTATAGAGATGGCATTACTAGACTAGAACACCGCTATGAGAAATGTATCAGCCTTGGAGGAGATTATGTTGAGGAATAAAAAAAAAAAATTCTTGAAAACGTTGTTTTTCTTGGTCAGGCCGGAAACTTATCAATCCACCCTCGTAGATCGCGAGTATCTCGTCTTGAAACAAGGAAAATTGTATAGTATGTTCTGATAACGAACGCGAGTTTCGTTATCAGGGAAAAGGATAGGAATTTGAAGGGATTAAGAAGAAATAGAATCGCGTGTATTTTATTCTTTTGAACTTACTTTGTGGTTTTTGATGAATAAAACCTCCCAATTAAATGATGGTTGAGTATATTTGAAAATTATCAAGTACAAGGAACTTAACTTCGAGATTATAACGTATGTAATTTTTTGAATTGAACTATAATAGTGAATGTATATAGGTTGAGAAAAATTTGAGAGTGAGTGTCAGAGGGCACGAGGTGGCTCCTTATATACTGTTCTGGGAGCTGCCCTCCAAGTGGGGGTCAGTTGTTTAAGAAAGAAGGAAATATGTTTTCATTCTTTCTATGGCTCGACAGTTTTTTTCATATAGGTTTTCCTACGTATCAATGCTTCTTGTGTTCGCATAGCTTTTCCTCGTAGACTCGAGTTAAAAATAATAGATTTTCTAATAATAATTGTTCAGAATTACAATGATAATGATCTCATATAATATATTTGTTGGTCTTTCATAGTTTAAATAGATTTTCCCAATGAGAAGCAACATAGAAATTGTTGAATCATAATTTAAATGTTTTTGAATAGTTTCTTGAACCTTGTTATATCCTAGTTATATATTTGTTATAAAACATCATGGAGATATTCTATTGAGTAATATTCATCAAAATCATGATTCAATACAATTGAATATTTTCAGAATTCGTTTAAATTTGTGAAAAATATGTTTTAAATATTGCTCAAGTTGGAAGAAAAACATTTTCAATGTATTATATCTATCTATAGCTTCACTTGGGAATTCTAGTCAATATTAAAAATGTAATCTAAACAGTTTATATTAGATTTTATAATTCTATTGCATAGATTAATTCTTATCCAAAGTTTGGGGGTTGAGTCATATTGTTGAAGAAAATATACAGTTGATAATAACTAATACTTAAGAATCTGAATTTGGTTATAATTATTGCCCAATAATATTGCATATCTAAAAATTATTTCTGAAAGTATACATAGAGTTAGGAATGCATGGGTTGACGTCACATGCGAGGTATCGAAACAGCACAGGCATTGTTCTGGTCTCGAGTTTTTTATAAACGCTTTTCCGTAGCGCACAGGAGTTTCCTTCGAATCTGTCACCCAAATGTATACAGAATTTGTATACATTCCGACGTACTTTCGAAAACAATTCAAAGGCGTAGGAAAAGAATATATCTTAAAATATTCGCATTTTTCATTGAATATTGATTGAAATTTAAAATTATATAATATATATAAATGTATATATATATATGTATATAATTATCTATGTGTACATATATATATATATATAAAGAAAATACGAATTATGAGAGAAAAAAAAAAGAATATATATATATCATGAATGAATGAAAATTACATAACGCGAAAATTTTATTTATATATATTGTTTTATGAATTAATAGAAGAACTTTACATGAAAGATTGTTACTTGCATGTAATTGGATTGTTACATAGATATATTAGAACCAATTGAAATCATGATTCAAATATAATTTTCCTAATTATGAGATTGTTATTTCATGTTATGTAATTTTGATATAATATTTATATAACAATGTTATATGAGTAAAGAGTATAAATATATCTATATCCTGATAGAAGAGAGACAAAAAAAGTGCGAAAAAAGATGAGGATGTTACAGGTAGATGATTTCATTTTTTTCGTAAAAACCTTTTTTTTCGACTACCAATTACTTATAATCACGTGATTCATAATTTCTACCAAGTGAAAATTCTTATATTTTCATTCCAAAGTTTGTTAATGTGATCTAACAGATGCCGAGATAATTTCTAATGCACCGATTTCTCCCATGTTTTTGATGTCCTCTGAAAAGTTCTAAATGTTATCTAGAAGTTATTTGTGATATCTCCTAGATAGCATTCAGATCTCTTGAGAAGGCATTAAAAACATGGCAGAAATCGACGCATCAGAGATCATTTCGACATTCTTAGACAACGTTATGATAGTTCCCAATCTTGACCGCAACATTGTTTACTAGGTAATAACCCCCATGAAAAACTTCTCCATTCTACAGTCAGAGGAATTTAAATAGTCACATCAATGATTTAAGGTCAACCATTCACATTCAGCATTTGCAACTATATAAACACTTATGGTGCACGGAGGAAAAGGAATAGTTGCAGCAACTACTTAAATAGCCGATTTTCGATCATCTACTTAAATAGTTGCTGGAACTACTTAGTGGTCAGGACAAGTATCACGTTAGCTGCCTCAACTAACTCGATGGTTACACTAACTAACGTAAATACCTGGCAACTTACGAAGTATTTTTGTTAGTTAGTGCAATTATCGAGTTAGTTGAGGCAGCTAACGTGATACTTGTCCTGACTACTAAGTAGTTTCAACAACTATTTAAGTAAATGGTCGAAAATCGACTATTTAAGTAGTTGCTGCAACTATTCCTTTTTCTCCGTGTGACTTGTTGATAGTGATGAAAACTAACTATACACTTGCATGGACTATAAAAAGAGTTGGAGAAATTATAATTGAATACATGTCCTCTCACACAGTTGCCATGACTATAAATTTCTCTGAGTGTATGCGGATCTAAACTACACTAAAAAACGTCTGAATTGCCGTTATTTGTTCTGAGAAATCCTAATTTGACTTTATTTCGCTATGAAAAAGACTTGAAAATTTTTCCGCCAGGGATGACATGTTTTTTCAACTGTATGTACCTCCAAATCGCAAAGCAGTTACTGTATACATACTATTTTCCTCCCCCTTTGAAACACGTAAAGTTTTCAAAGTTCCAAATTTGGACGCGACAATGTCGGTTCGACTCGCTGGTTTATCATAATTACCATTCTCGCCTTCTCGAAATACATGTTCAATGGGAATTACCCATTTTTCTTCCGTGGTCACCAGCTGGACTAAACCAAATTTACCCATTGCCTATGTGAGATAAACGTTTTTTTTCCAATTATCTTTCAGAAACATACATAGAAACAAATGAGGACCTGGATCGGTGTTGTGATATTCATCGAGCTGGGAAATCGCAGCATGGTCACGTGACTACGTTTCGCAGTACCACATGTGAGCGCTCTTATGGGTGAACCGCCCACCGACAAGAGCACATACATGTGTTAAAGCCTAAGCACGCAAACGCATAACCATAAAGCATAACGCATAAGGCGTTATGCCTTTGCTAAGATTGGCTGCATAAGCTCTTATGTGTTATGTTTTACGATTATGCTTTTGTGTGCTTAGACCTTTAGTGCGAAACCTAGTCACGCCAGTGATGCCAGAATGGAGGGCGAGGACCGTCGAGGCTACCCTCTCTTCGTTACATTTCTCCTGCGATTCTTTTCTAGTACGTACATAATCAAACTTTGTGTACTTTTGTGTAACGGAGAGAGGGTAGTCTCGACGGTCCTCACCCTCCATTCTGGCATCACTGAGTCATGTAACCAAGCTACGATTTTCCAGCTTGACGAATATCACAACACTGCCATACACAGAATTTCAGGTTATTCCGATGACTTTTCGTGGAGTAATCGCAAAGTATGATTTGAATTGAACTGTTGTTGATGAAAATTTTCACTTTTTAATTTTGATGCCATAAAGTAATATTCATAGATAACAATTGTTGAGAGGATAAATGAGTGTTTTCATTCATTCTAAAAGGATAGGTTCTCATCTTGCATTTCAACGAATGTTTTTCACGCAGTTAGACTATAATTAAATCTGTTTGACCCTTTTTTTCCCTAAGGACGTTGCAGCTATCACAATGGAATCTTCTACATCTGGTATATACAAGCACTAATTTTTCATAACATTGTACATCAAATCAATACCTTCACTTACTACCAAGATGAGACGTTCAGATGAATTGTTTAAGCTGTAATTTCATGGGGCGTCGAGCATCAAGCGTCAACATTAGAAAGAAAGAGAGGTCACACAGTTCTTCTCTTTCCGTCTAATGTTGACGCTTGATGCTCGACGCCCCATGAAATTACATCTTTACAAGCAAATTCAATGTACGTTGTAAGGTTGGATCAGTTGGGATTCAATTCCTTAACGAAAATGTTTTTACTCGGTCGAGAGCAGTGGTCGGATATCTGAACCGAGTACGCTACCCACACAATGCAAGTGGCAGTCCGTGTGAAGAGAGAGGAGATATGGTTGCGCGTGCAATCTAGCATGTTTTCTTCATTGCTCTCTCGTCAACTATTCAATGAGCAACGGAAAAAGCATACTAGGTTGTGCGCGCAACCATATCCCCTCTCTCTTCACACGGACACGCCACCCTGGATTGTGTGAGTAGCGTACTCGGTTCAGATATTCGACCACTGGTCGAGAGTGCATTCGTTGGTGAATCGGCCCCCACCCCCGTCGTAACATGCAACCAACCGTCTTCAAATCCCACTTCACCACCAAGCTGCGAGTGTTCTTAAAACTTGAATATCTCGAAACGGAACCGCGTTAGAACAAAAGCGGAAATTGTTTGTCGCGCGCGACATCATTATAAGGAAGGGGAGGGAGGATACTTTCAATTGGGATCTCTTTTTTCTCTTAATGATATCACGCGCGACAGTTGCTAGCATTAGTCTTTGGCGTAAGGTACACGTACACGCGAATTTCATTGGAAAATAATTCCCAGCTCGCGTAACTTCCCCTTGCGAATTCAAAAAGCGAAAAATGTTCTGTCTATAGGTGACTGTAGCTCGTGAGTACCCGAAGGAATTCGAGAAACGATTACATAGAATTTGTTTAGGAACAGCCGAACTTTCGGTGAACTTTCACCACTTATTTTCTGATACAATAAGTTATAAATGAAAAAATAAGGAGTCCTTCGATTAATCACTAGGCAATCGTATTTAGGAAAAGTGTGCAAAACTTCAATGAGATTGGCACAATAGTATTTGATAAATTCTGTGCACCGAATTTACAAACATGGTTTCGAGACAAACCAGGGCCGGCCCCTCGAAAAAAAACCGTCTCCCTCATAAATCATCACTGGATCATTTGGAATAAAAAAACTACAATGATTTTATTAGTTGATAAGTGTTCTGCAGGTAATGACGTCTAATTTTTTTTTTTATTTTAATTCTCAGGGAAGGTTCTTATCCAGTGACCCCAAAGTATGGTAATTTTATCGAATTTTTTTTCATAGAAAGGAGTTTTCAAAGAACTTCAGCTTCACGACATTCATTTAATGAGTCCTAAGGTACATACAAGTTTTTCACTGAAAAATAATGTCATGAGAATTTTTCACCGTGTTGGAACATGACCGCTTACAAGAAAAGTTACTAAACGGTCAGCTCTGTAGCACTTGTGAGGAGCATCCGAAATGTAAAACCGGAAATTTTTTATGAAATATAATGTTTGTTTGAAGTTGTGCCGCTGAGACTGATAAACAGTCAGAAATTGAAAAAATGGCGGACATGCAAAGTTCCGGTAGCAATCTTTCCCTCTCTTTTCTGCTCTTTAAAGTGGTATATGAGAAAAAAGAAAAGCGAACGTCATCTTTTTTTAAGTTTATTATCCAATAAATTCGATCTACTTTGAAATAAAAAAAAAGGATTTCTTCAGTAGTTTCTAAGATAGCGTACACACAAACTTGAGAATGATTGTTTCGAGGAAAACACCTAATATTTCAGTATACGAATCTTTTGTTCTCAGAGAATTTTTTACGCACTTTAAGATTCATGTAATAATAAGCGTCAGAGAACTCAAATTCTTTCCCATATATATAGCACTCGAAGAATTCTTTTTCGAAAACAAGCATAGACTTCTTTAAGACCTCTTTTTGAACTAGTGAATTTCTTCAGAGCTCTTTAAGAATTCATTAGTTCAAAAAGAGTTCTTAGAGGATTCTATCCTTGTTCTTCAAGAATAATTCTTCGAGTTTTATATGGGATTATTCCCTTCCTCCCACGAAAAATAAAATTCGAGGAAGTAACTTTATTTCGGAATTTGCTTCCATGGTGAAAATTACTCTAGCCAGTTTCAAGGCCATTACAAGACCTCAGCAGGCACTTGTAAGGGACTTGCAAGACCTAATAATGGCCTGGAGAATAACTAGAGTGATTTCTACTAGGGTTGATGGGAACCGTTTCTCAACGTATTTTGAAATAGCAAAATTTTCAGCATTTCGACTTCCAAGTGTAAAAAATTAAATAATCAATGAAAAGAAAATCGACATCATTACGCACAGAAACTTATGAAAACTGACAAAATCATTTTAGTTTTTGATTTCAGCTGTTCTGGTAATGAGTTATGAGGGGCATAGCATTTTTGACACGTCCGCGGAGAGTCATTGTGGGTACTTCATTTATGCATAAAAATTTTGTTGTATACCCTGCTAAAAATTTCCCATAGGAAACGATAAGATTTCCCTATCGGTTTCAATGTTGTTTCTGAAACTGGAATTCTCGGAAAGTCATCGTGACTATAGAACTCTATCGGTTTTCATCGTTCTCTATAGGGTTTGAGAGAAATATATCTGGTTTTATTGTAGAAATCCTATACAGAAAGTATTAGTTATTTGGAAAAATATAATCGTACTTTTTTGAATAACTGGTATTCCTTTTATGGGAATTTTACGATAAAACCAGATACGTTTCTTTCAAATCCTATAAGAAACGATGAAAACCGGTAGAGTTCCATCGTGAATTCACGATGACATTCCGGGAATTCCAGTTTCAGAAACCACATTGAAAACGGTAGGAAAAATCTCATCGTTTTCTATGGGGAAGTTTTAGCAGGGTACATCGTGAAAAATGATCGAAATTTTCCTGCACCAGAGGATGTGAATATTCCCAACCACGTATAGGGTATAAATATTCCATTACATGTATATGAATTTTCCTCACACTATTATCAAAAATCCGGCATGCACCGGAATTTTCCGACCAAGAGATAGGAAATTTTCATCATTCTTACTGTCTCAATACTTTAAAGTTTTCGCTGAAAACCAGAGTCGCGCCACAGTTAAAGTCGCAACGTACTTGCTCTCGAGAGCAAGAAACCAAAGCCAACCGATACGGGTTCGATCCTGAGACAACATGTAATATTTTTACCATGAATGTATAGGAACATTATGAACCGATGATAGGATTGTTACTTTTACGATGCATGGAAATTCTTCGATACCATGTATGTGTTGATGACTTCACATACATGTATAGGGAATTCCCCCATGGAAATTCCTTACAGTGTAGTCATCACAAAGATCAATGTACAATACCTGTGTCATAAACAAAATTCGCGAAAATATGCTTTTTTTTGTATCGAATGAACCTCACCACACCTTCAACTCGGACCTCTTCTATCTCCGTAATCATGTCGTGCACGACACTCGCCGTCATGAGTCTTTGACTTCAGTGTTACCCAGTGTTCTCAGATTTGACTCGGGAAACATACTGCTCATTGAAGTAGCGGTAGGTACGTGTAAAGGCCATAGCACGTACTTGGTCGGACTGTCTTACGACTGAGATGTAATCAAAGCACAACGGTGATCGTAAAAGTCTCACGACTCTAACACTTCCGTAAGACTTCCCCGATCGTAATGTCACACGACTGAGTCGTATGCAATGCACAAAACAGTTGTAAAAGTCTTACGTCTTTGTCATATGTCACTACGGCCGCTCTCATGCTACGGCTTTTAATCTGTGGTATGTCCGTGTCTTGACACATAAGTAACGTTACGATCGTGCGAGTAGGGTTACTGAGTCAAATCTGACAGCACTAGCCTCATCACCCTTTGAATACGGAAAACAGGATCATCAAAATTGATGAAATGGGACAGATCTCGTTTTTACAGGACATTGGAACTAATTCGCATATGGTGGCGTTCAATTCACTCAATATATAGAAGTCTGTGTGTATAGCAGTTTCATTCACGGCGCAAGAAGAACAGGTGTCTAAATCCGAGAAATTAGTTAATAATAATACCGAAAATGGATGCAGATGATAATGAACGTGGAGGATGATGCAGCGCCAAGCGTCGCCGACAAATGAAATATTCGATTGAATATAATAAATTGTATCCACATGATATAACTTTTGCTGCATTACCTATGACGATCAGAACCGTAAGTTCAGAACAGTTTATAATTAGGAAATCTCAGAATAAATGCGAAATCCAACACTCCAGGAACTCTGGAAACACCAGTTTCTCCAATAATGCATAAGAAATGTTCCACTCTGTAAATCCGAATCAGTGAAAAGTACTGAGGATCAGTGAATTTCACTGGCGAATCATTGATTCTCAGTACTTTTTACTGATTCGAATTTAGAGAGCAGGTGTGAAGATGAAAACATAAACGTTTCAGAAGGTTCCCGCATGGAAATATTTCGCTGGAATGGCCATTAATAATTTCTGAAAAACATCGCATTTTCTTTGCAAAAACTCTGGAAAACTGTGGGAATCTAAAATTTTAATGAAAAATCTAATAGATTCAGAACATTCCGTACGGACTTTTTCCACGCATTTTTCAGAATTCACAAAAGTATTTTCATGATTCATTTCCGACAAATAGGAATGGGATAATGCTCTTCAAGAGAACAAGACGGCTGCCAAACGTTCAATCAACATTGAACGAACATTCGATGAACATACGGTCATTTTAAAGTTCAAGAAACATGCAAGGAATGTATGTTGACGTTCCACGAACGTTTGGAGATCTTAGTTCTCTTGGGACTCAGAATAAATTCTCAAGAAAGTCTGATGAATTCGTGGCATTGACTTGATCTTCGGGAAAAGTGTTTTCAATTTTTTACCACTTTTTTACATATGATATTTGAATATAGCATATGAATGTGTTCATAGGATTTTATAATTTTCCAATAGTCAGAGAAATGTTAAAAGTAGACAATAGTTTTGTTCGAATTTTTTCAGAGTGCAAAGTCGTTCCTACACTCAGGAAAAAATCTGGTCCGTATAACCAGGCGAAGTAGTTATTTCTGGTTTTAATCATTCCTCTAGTTTCCACAACCAGGTTCACGTGAGTTTGTCTTGTTTTCCTGGTTATCAGATTTCAGGTTACTGCGAACATGAGTCCTTAACCATGCAAGAATTGTTTCTGTGACTGCGTCGCTTTTTTCTCAGTGTACTCGTCTTGAGAAAACTCTCATAAACCCTGAAAAAAAATCTGACTGAATTTGCACAGAATGTTCAATTTTGTGAGATTTTTCATCGAAATTTCAGAAATTTTCATAGTTCGTCAGATTGTTTGCGAAGGAAATGCGATGTTTTTCAGAGATTGTTCATGGTTATTCCAGCAAAATATATTTTCGTACGGGTTACCAAATCCTCTTCAAACAAGTTTCCATGTCTATTTCCCTAATTGAGACATTTCTAGTATATTACTGGAAAATCTTCTGCTGTGAGGGAGCTATACATTCCCTGTTACATTCTACAATATTGGAGTGATCAATTTGTGCTTTGAACAATATTTTCGATTCCCTTAATTCTATACATCAATTATCAAGTTGAACTGAAGTAATTCAATGAATGAGATGCAGGCTTTGTACTTTCAATTGATTTCCATAATTGCACTGACCGGTAGATGATGAGTTTGAACCACAGCCATCTACAAGTACTCAGCAAGAACAATCAAGTGAATCTACAAATGCCGATGTGAATTCAATATCTAGGTATACTTTGATATTCTATTTTTGAATTATGTTTTGAAAGATCCAGTCTCTTAGGGGTCGTCCATAAACTACGTGGCCAATAAAGGGGGAGGGAGGGGTAACGCGAAATCCTTCGTTGGACTATATGGGGGGAGGGGGGGTCCGGTGTCAAGCTACGTGATTTTTTATTTCTGTTATACTTAGCAAGAAATCTTATATCAATATCCAAAAAAAATGATCCATTTGAAAATAACCCGGATAGATATTTGATCGGATCAAATAAGATTCTTCTTGATTCAAGTAAACTTCATTTATAATAGGAAGAATTCAATTTCAATAGAATAAATCTTTCATTCCAGTGAATTGAAATTTAATTAGGGTCATATTTGAATGCAATCTAAATATAATCCATTTGATCGTCATTAGTTCAGTTGCACGTAAAAAACTACGTGCCCACGTGGGAAGAGGGAGGGGTGTTCAAAGAAAAGCCACGGTAGAGCTACATGGGGGAAGGGGAGGGGGGTCAAAAAGTAGCAAAAACAGCCCACGTACAAAAATGTGATATAACCATATCGAAACCAGGCATAATTTTTGTGAGCCCATTTCCACACATAAATTATGGCTGGTTTATATATGGTTATACCTAGTTTCTTTACATGCGAGGGCTTGGTAGTTTATGGACGGCCCTTTATAAAACACTTTCCACACAGAAAAGAATGATGTTTTAAATATTACTACATTTAGTACTAACCCAGCCAACAATCTCAAGGCAGTGCTACTAGCAGCAATGCTAGCAGCAATGCTACCATTTACTTATACATTCCTAAGTTCTCTGTACGTATGAGGCTCGATTTATGTGTGGAAATGGGAGTGGTTTGGTGGTATTTCACTAGGAGCACCACTTGGTAGCGCTCCCGGTTAATACTGGTAGCGCTGAGGTAGTCTACGTTAGGGATAAAATCATATATATACTATGTAGCATGCAGTCCCAAGGCAACGCAAACGCTACCACTAGCACTACCAGTAGCGGAAACATAAATTCGGAAGCACTTTGCTGGCTGAGAGAGTAGTTTTGTCAGTGAAATAGTATGAATGTTCACAACTGAATGTAGTAAAAATTCATGCTTCATGATATCATTTTCACATTCAAAATATCACTTAAGTACGATCAGAAAGATTAAAATGATGAATTATCATATGTTCTTTTGTAGTGAAGAGTTCGATACACAAACCGATGATGAAAATGAAATGATAAATGAGGGAGATTCAACGGGTAATGATGTCGATGACACTGATAATGGAGAACGCGATGTGAATCAGGAAAAAAATCAAGTGGAGCCATTCATGAGTACAAAACTATCTATTCGATTTGAAATACCAATACAGTTAAAAGGAGAAAGTACTGTAATGGATCATATGATCGCATCACTTGCAAGATCATTACGATACAATTCACCTTATGAGAGTATTCTATCCGAGTTTAAATGTATGAACTCAAATATGTGTTATCCAAGTTTGCCAACTACGAAGAATCAATTGTGGATTGCAATGTCCCGAAATGAATCCAATTCAGTTCGTCATGTATATTGCCGCACGTGTTCAAAATACCTGGGACAAAGAGGAAGACACAAAGCATGTGCATCAACAATATGTGCAACACGTAAACCTGTAGTGTCCGATTTCATACAACAGAAATTGCGTCCTCAAATATCACAATTACTATCTATACCTCATATAAATAGGGCCTTAAGTTATCGATATGATAGAAAAAAGAGGAATATTGGAGCATTAGAGAATATTTACGACGGTATGGAATACGAGAAGTTGTGTGCTGATGGAGAATTCTTGAGTAATCCGCATAATTTTTCCTTTACAATCAATACAGACGGATGTCAAGTCTCGAATTCGTCTAATGCAAGTGCGTGGCCGATATACCTGCAATTAAACGAATTACAGCCACACGCTTGTCAAAAGCATATGTTGTTAGCTGGAATATACTACGACACACAAAAACCGCTGATGAATTCCTTTCTGGGGAATTGCTTATCGGAGATGGATGATTCATATAAAAACGGTGTAAAATGGAAAACTGGAGACGGTGTTGAGATTCTCAGTAAATTTGTAGTTTTGATACGTTCCGTGGATACAATTGCGCGCCTTCTGGTTCTCAGAATGACCCAATTCAACGGGGAATATGGATGCACTTACTGCTATGCACGTGGGAGTAATGAGCCTGATCGGCCATTGATCAGATGTTATCCGACAAATGAAACTGCAAAAGTTCGGACTGATGCAGAGATCAGAGCAGATATGCAAAAAGCATTTGAAACGAAGCATAAGGTACGTGGAGTAAAAGGGATATCATTTTTAGCTTGCTTACCTAAATTTGACCTTGCGAAAGGTGTTATAGTTGAGAGTATGCATAATGTATTCTTAGGAGTCGTTAAACTACACACAGAATTACTGATGAATCTTTTTGGGACTCCTACAAATCTAGAAATTATTGATGATCGCTTGTTACGTATTAAACCACCAAGTCGAATTTCTCGTACTCCACGAAGTATGAAAACGTTCAAAGAATGGAAGGCATCTGAACTACGAAATTGGCTACTGTATTAATCTCTCCCTTGTTTGGATGGCATAATACCTAAAGAATACATTCAGCATTTGTCGCTATTTGCTCAAGCTATATTTTATTTGAATAAACAATCTATTCTACGACAGGAATTAGATGAGGCAGACAGTTTACTGAGAAAATATGTACAGATATTTGAAAAATCCTTTTCCAGTAGGCAAATGAATTTCAACGTTCATTTTCTACTCCGTTTATGTGACACGGTGAGGAATTGGGGACCCTTGTGGGTTCACACTGAGTTTCCATTCGAATCATGGAACCATCGTATCGTGCTGAATGTGACGAGTCCAAAAGATAGATTGTTACAAATAGCCAATCGATTCTTGATGATGAAATTCATCACACACAGCGTGTATGATCAGTCAGTATCCTATATTACGAGGAATTACGTCAATGGATTGTTTCCAACATTTTATGTTGACTTAGAACAAGATGGAGAGGAGTTTATTGGAAAAGGATCAGGACGGATAGAAATGCATCCAGTGACTCCTGAGGAATATATGAATAGTGAATCAATTTTGTATAAAGAGGCAAAAATTGAGGGTATAGATTACTGATGTGTAAGCAAAAATCCAAATACGAAATTTAACAACAATTTTGTATACTGCGAAGGGACTGGATTCGGTGAGATTGAAGACATTGTCCAATTTCGTACCGAAGATGTGGAATCGTATGGAGTGTTTGTTGAAGTTTGGAGGGAAGTTGGTACGGTTTTGCACACATCCTATCTTAAAATCCTATCTGAAGATTGAGATGACGGCCATGTTTGAAGCCTCTATTCTCTGAATGCTGATTGGCTGTAGAGATTCCCGCGTTGCCCTTTCTCTTTCAGAGTTTCTCATGCGGAATCATCTGTCGGTATCCACCCACTTTGCTTGTGCCGTGAAGAAAAATAACAGCCAGGGAGGCCGGCCAGTTGATCGCGAGCGGTGGTGTCGGGCGGATGCTTGATGCATATTGTGGATAAATTCTTATCGCGTTTGTGATTTGTGATTAATACATAGATATATAATAATATAACATGATAATATAATATCTCAACAATATTCAATGTGATTATACGAATCAACTGTGAGCCAACACCAGTGTGCAGTGGATCGGGATCAAGCTGCTGGGCTTTATTTGGTGAGTATTTTTATGTGCAATTTGATTCTTAAGTTGACAATTCAATGGGTGTAATTCAATTCAAAAGCCATTGCTCGCGTGAATTTTCGTTCGTTTGACCTTCAATTGATTAGAATCGGAACGAGGATTTGTATTCTTGTAGGTAAAACAATTTTTTCATGCCGTGTAGTTGCCATCGTTGACAGTCGTATTGTGCGGGATACAATTTTTGAGATGCATGAAAAGATTTGGATTTCTGTATCCGTTGCGCGTGGAAGAGCTCTCGGTTGAATTAATCAATTTCACAATTACATTTAACGCTATTTGCTTCAACAGAGACTCTCCAGAAACATTGTATTGCATGCGAAATAATACCAAATGATATTTGAATGTCATTTCGTTTTTTGTAACAAAAAGACAAGAGAATATTGCACATACACGAACGAGAAGTTACGGAACAAGTGAGGTGGTCTTGAACGCGGTATGGAATCATCGGAGTGTGGGAGTTTTCAATGCAAAACTCCGACGAATCAACTTTTGCAACAGGAGTGGGATGAGAGAATGTGGACAAGTCAACTTAATTTTTTTTCAATTAAAATAAAATATGGTAGAACCACAATCAGGGAATGAAACGAGTGAACCGTAATAACGAAATGGATTGATTAAATAGATTCAGCACTCCTCCGAAGTAGCTGAGAAAACCCACACGATCTGATCTATGTTACGTCAGAACTTTGCAGTTCTTTAGTAGCTAGCGGATAGTTCAAAGGAAAATACAGAATCAAAGTCCTGTACTCCCTTCGGAACCCCACTTTAGCTAGGAATTAATCCTAGACAAGGACTGGGAAAAGGGTATCGTCAAATGAACAATGTTTCAATTTAATACTGGAATGTAGAATTGTTATGTTTTCAAAAAAATTTATGTAACTTTGAATTCTATAGTTTGATAACAAAAATCATTCTTAAAATTATGATTGTTTCAAGGTTATGACGTGTTTATTAGTTATAAAAATTTTCAATTTACAACTTCAATAATGTATTAGTGAATTCATATCAATATATATATTAAAAAAGAAAGATACGTTTTACCCCTTTTATTTGTTTCAGATAGAGAGTTAAAAAAAATTAAGGTTAATAAGAGAGAGGAAATTTTGAAAGAAATATCCTGAGGGTTACTCAGTGATTAATTTCTTAGAATATTAGAATATTCCTGAAAAACATGAAAGATTCGAATTGAGATTGAATTTATCTGGGGTTTGCCCAGTATATTAATTCGTTCTCTTGGCTTTTTATTACTAGGAATCATGCATACGAGGAAACAAATATATTTTCCTATCGTATAGGAAATTTAGAACTATTAGTTCTTGTTTTCCTTTTTACGAAGGAGGATTTAGGAAAGGAAAAAGATTACTCAGTCTCGCGATGAATTCTTTTAACGATGAAGAAATTCATTTATTTGACGAGATTCATCATAGTAATCGGAAGAATTCAGGATGGTGGATTGAGGTGTAGGAATTTGTGGAGGTTTGTGTCAGGTTAAATCTGAAAGAATGAAAGTGATTTTAATTAGTAATTTGATTAAGAAAAAGAAAATGGTAATAGAAAGTAGTGTATGAAATCTTGTTACCTATTTTAGCGTCTAAATACTAAAACTTGCTGGAATTTATTTAAATTTTCATATTCTTCTTGAGCAAATCCCAAGATTTTTTCATCGTATTCCAAATTCTTCAAAAACTTCCTTCTAGCTGGTCCAGGTGAAGGAAGAGTACCAGAACGAACTTTTTGATGTTTAATCTGGATACGTTTTTTTATTTTACGAATCTTGTCGCTCAAAGCTTGTAGCTTATTTGCAACGACTTCTTCCACTAAAATTTGAATTCGAATTGATTATTAAAAAGGGAACATTATTTAATACTTATTGTTTCTGTTGACAGAAAAACAAAGGTAAAAAGAAAAGAAAATCACACACACAAAAAAATAAACTTACTTTTGATGATGAATATATACAGGGTGGGGCATTTAAAGTGTCGCGGGCGTTTTTTCCAAAAAAAAAGTGAGATACGAGAAAATTTTTCAGACAAAAGTTGTAGGGTAACGAGGGGGACATCCGATGGTGGCCTTGGCTTTGACCTCAAATCTCATCTTCAAGGGCATTCTGAGATCAACTCTTGTTTTTTAGATAGCATCTCATATTTTTTACTGCAGATTTGGATTCTAGGTCAGAAACCAAGAAACTTTTGTCTGAACCATTTTCCTGAAATCCGCAAAGATGGCGCTCCAATCGATGTTGTTCCATTTTGAATCTGACATTCGAATAACTCGAAAACGAAGGGTCTTGCAGAAGAATGTTTCGTACAAAAGTTGTCAATACACAACACATTTCAATCGTCTACATTACCACCATTCAGAGCTCACGCGATGTAGACAAACGACGGGGTTCAGTGAAAATTCACGATTTTGAAAGTCAGTTTGTCAGTTACATTTGATTATTACTTGGTTTATAACAAATTGAAAATCATGGATATCCGATACACGGTTTCTGAAAAGATCGATATGATCTACATTTACGGTGAAGTGCATAAGAACCCCAGACAAGCATATGACTTGTATGCAGAACGATTTCCTGAAAGAACAACGCCATCCATTAGGTATTTTCAACGCATTACAAAATTATTCTCAGGAACGGGAAGTGTTACAAGGGAAAAACGACATCGAATGAGAACTGTTAGCGGAGAAAATGCGGAGTTGATGTACTAGCTGCAGTAGCCAATAATCCACACGTGAGCTCTCGTGAAATTGAACTCCATTCGGGAATTTCTCGAAGAAGTGTTCTTCGAATACTGAAACGTCACAAATTCCATCCGTATCACATTTGTTTGCATCAAGACCTTCACGGTGATGATTTCGAAAATCGTGTACAGTTTTGTCGATGGGGTCTAGCGCGAATGCACAATAACAACTTCATCAACATATTATTTTCTGATGAGTCGACGTTCACCAATCATGGTCGAGTAAATCGACATAATATGCATTACTGGGCGACAGAAAATCCAAGGTGGTTACGTCAAGTAGAGCATCAAAGACAATGGGCTGTGAATTTTTGGTGTGGTATTTTTCGATCTTGAGTAATTGGACCGTACTTCATTGCAGATACGCTAAATGGAGAGAAGTACAGACATTTCTTAGATCAAGTACTTCCAACATTACTTGAAGACATACCTATTCAGGAACGATTGAATATGTGGTATCAACACGATGGTTGTCCATCCCATTATGCAGTCACAGCTCGAGAAATATTGGACAGAGATTATCCTGGACGATGGATAGGACGTCGTGGACCAGTTCATTGGCCTGCCCGTTCTCCGGATCTTACTTCTCCAGATTTTTTTTTATGGGGATACATAAAAGATACAGTTTATCAACAAGCACCGACTACACCTGAGAATATGCGTCAACGAAACATCAATGCATGCGCGAGCATCAATGAAGATATTTCAGCACGAGTTCAGCAATCTTTTGGGAAACGTTTTGAAATGTGTATTGAAGTCGAAGGCCATCGTTTTGAGCATCTACTGCAATAAAATTATCCAAGTGATGTAGACGATCGAAATGTGTTGTGTTTTGTCTGTTATACCCCATCACCTCCGTTTCAGTTCAAGGGGTCCGCCTTGGAATCAGACAACTTTTGTCCGAAATATTCTCCTCCAAGACCCTTCGTTTTCGAGTTATTCTAATGTCAGATTCAGTATGGAACAATATCCATCAGAGCGCCATCTTTGCGGATTTCAGGAAAATGGTTCAGACAAAAGTTTCTTGGTTTTTGACCTAGAATCCAAATCTGCAGTGAAAAATATGAGATGCTATTTAAAAAACAAGAGTTGACCTCAGAATGCCCTTGACGATGAGATTTGAGGTCAAAGTCAAGGCCATCATCGGATGTCCCCCTCGATACCCTACAATTTTTGTCTGAAAAATTTTCTCGTATCTCATTTGATATTTGGAAAAAACGCCCGCGACACTTTAAATGCCCCACCCTGTATATATATATATATATATATCAAAAAAGGAAAAATATATTTTAATTCACTGAAATAGAATATCAAATGTCGTTGCCCCACTGGAGTCCTACTCAAACCTTTAAGTGAGCGAATGAGTATTAGAGTCCTGTCGTGGAGATTGTTCGCAGCAGAGTTTTGTTTTAACTTTAGAGAAATTTTGGTTTGTATTGCTCAGAGAAGCTGAACTAGCAGTGCAGTTGTTGGTATTTCTTGCCCAGTCGTCATCTCGGTTTTTAGTTTGGAAGGAAAAAAATTAAAAGGTGTGGAAGGGTGGGTGCATGCAGGAAAATCTATGGGCGTGCAGAAAATATAGATTGGTTAAAGATTTTAGTTCAGGGTGGTTCAGACATTGATTCGTGCATTACTTGAGAGTAGGCCTGTCCTTGAAAGGAAAATCGTCCATTTTCTTCAATTAGGACCAACCCATTTACCCTTTCTCTTGAGCCTGATGCTCAATCTATGCTTCCTTTTCTATATGTATCTTTCTTTCTTAATGTACAGTTTCATGAAATTCTTATTTATACCTTAAAATCAAATATTAATTGGGAAATTTAACATTCATTATTAATTGTCTATATTATTTATTGAAAAACTTCAACAATTATTTTAAAAATTACAATTCATTTACTTTGATATTAATTAATTAATTTTTTTCTTTTTTGAAGAATTTAAATGGAGTTTATATGAGAATTTTAGGATTTGAACTGAAAATTTATGTGAAGTTTATTATGTGGATTCTACATAACAATTTTGTACAAGGAATTTGATATTCTTGATAAATTTCAATCATTGTGGTCATTATTTATTATGTTTAAACCTTATATTTCTAAAATCATGAAACTTAACTTATTGATTATTCAACTTGGTTATATTTTATTTATCGATAACTCATAAAAAAGGTCTAAGATAAAAGGTGGAATGTTATTAAAAATAGTTATTTTATTCTAATTATTATAAATATGATTGAAATATCTACATACAATTTACTTACCTTCAACTTACCAAAACTTACCGATTTATACTTGGAAACGTTTAATTATTTCTAATAATGTTTTGTTCCAGTATAAGCTATGAATTTTGCATTATATAGGTGCTAAATTGGGCCAGCATAGGCAGCCAGTGCTAAATTCTTAAACCAATGGTTAGATTGGTTTTATAAAAAGAATGGAATTTTATATGTGCATTAGCACAGTCAAGACTGAATTCACAAAATCGACGAATATCGGCAATCAATATTTCGTCAACTTTGAGCCAACCTTGGCCCAATAAGGAATATTGGGACTTTTTATTTAAAATATAAAAAAATTAAAAGTTTCTTCTTTATTTTTAATATTGGACTCATAGTGGAATTTATAACAGAGTTGGCGACACAATTCTTCGCTCTAATCTTCTGTTGTCTATACTTTATTAATTCTTTTTATTGCAGGGCAATTTAAAATGTGCTTCTGTTTGGAAGAAAAACAAAAAGGACCAATAAAGGAAAAAGAAAGGGTCTCTGATTTTCTAGATTTGCTTGTTCCTTTTAGATATGGTGGAAGCATAACGGTAACCCAAGTTGTTCTCAACCTGCGTTCAAAGAAAAACTTCCTTTTCTCTGTAGCTAGAGTGTAGGAAATCTTCCTTACCGTATGCGTATATTTCTTAGGGTGTATTTGTCGATAGGGTAGCAGATTTCTGTTTTACCCTTAACAACAATTCATCTATAGAAATCTAACCATAAAAAGAAAAAGGAAAAGAGAAAATATCTGAGTTACGATTCATTATTGAAAAACAAAAAGAAATAACTCAGATGAAAAGGAAAGAGAAAAAATAAAATTTGAAAAATTTGACGTTCTCGTTACATCTACTTACTCTTGATTGGTTGAGAAGTCAATCGTTTGGACCATCTGGTCTTGATCAGCTACTCCGTGAGGCTCTTTAGAACAAGTTGAATAGATACGACGAATAACATTTGGAATTTTTGATGTAAAAATCGACCGAAAGAATCAAAACAGAATAATGTGGAACGATTTGTCGACGGAAAAAAGTTAAATCAATTGGAATGTATTACGATATTCTTTCATACAAGGGGCATTGTGTTTTGTTGGTGAAGGAAACCTGCGGCGGACAAAACGTGCCAGGAGTTTTGTTTTGATCATAGTTCTGTTGATTCTATGTACGATGGTTGTTTTCGGCCTTTTTTATCAACGCATTATCACGATATTCTTCCGGACAATATGCATTTTTGATTTTTGATAAAAAAAACTGTCGGACGCCAACACAGGCTAAGAGTTTTGTTTTAGTTTTAGTTTTTTTTATTTCTCATTGAATTTTTTCCACGTCTTTTCTTTCATTGAACAATGCATAAAACGTTCCCTCTGCCTTTTTTTTCGTCCATACACTTATGCGGGCGAAAATTGCGGGGAGTAACTCCACACCCGCCATCTTTCTCAAAGCGGAGGTTCTCATCAAGCGATCCGAAAATTAGGTGATTTCCTCGAATTTTTTCCTCCCGGAAGGGAGGTAATCGAGAATTTCGGTTTTCGACATTTGCTGTTTGTACTTCGAAGTATAGAAAAAAAAATTTCAACTTTTACTCTTACCCTCCGACTCTTGAATTTTGAAAACTATTCTTAACCTTGCGCCCGTAATCTTCAATTTTACTGACACCGTCCGTAATGCGGGTCATCAATGTTCAGTCATTGTTCTCACTCAGTAAATGCTGTTTAACATATCTCAAAAAATTTTATGATACTTGTATACTATTCCCCTTCATATTCCAAAAGTTTATTTTGCTATTTGCAATAAAGAAAACCGAATATAAAAAGTTGAAAACAATACAATTTGACAACTTGGAAATTTGGCTTGTGCCAAAAATGATCCAGATTACGGGCGAAGGGTTAAATTTTCATTGAAGATCACTATCTTTTTGAATCGCATTCTTCTCCGTGTACTTGTTGACAAGAAAACCTTCCAGTCGACAATATGCGTAAGGAATTTTGTTCCGATCTGATTTCCCTATACCAAATGCATAATTCAGAGTTACTTTTTTTCATCCAATAAACGAGTCTGGAGAATAATATCTCATATATAATAATCGAATTGACGTTTTTTTTCGGACAAGACGCACTGGTCATTGTCAATAACGATTATTAGTCGACATTATATTTGAGATTTGATTCCTTGTCTTCTTTCCTCGTGTACAATAATATCATGATATTATTATAATCATATATTCCATCGATGAATCGAAGAGGAGGTACTGGCCACGCTTGAACCTTTTTCTGGAACGCTGATTGGTTGGTAGCGACTTTTCTTTTGTTATTTCTTCCCTCAAGTTATGCGCAAGTTATGCGAATAAGTTATAGCAATACAGAGCCTTTTTGGTTCATGAAGCACTCATATTCGCCCATAAAACACGATTGTGATTATCCTACTCATCATTGTCTCTGCTAAGGTGCATTAGGAATCAAACGCTTCCCTCAAAGGCAAAAAAACTAAAGGAGGAAAGGGCACAACTTCATGAAATTTCAATTTGTCGGACTCAATAGATTCTTCCAAATGAAGTACACACGTTCTTCCCCGGATGTTGCATATTTTCTTCGAAGAGCTTCTTAATTCCTATCATTTGGGACTAAAACAGCAGAAAATGTTTTTGAGAGGTCAAAAATTGCCTCATGTATAGAACCCCCATGAATATTAATTCAAGAAGACAATTCAATATTGAGAAGAGTTTTGATAAATACGTTTCGATAATTTCAGCATAGAGACATTGTTAAGAATTGAGAGGTGATAAATCGAAATTGTTCGGTTTGAAATTTGATATGCCCCGGAGAAGGGTTGTTCGTAGTCCTGCAGAAGAAAAAGAATTTCGACCATTGGCGCATGAAAAAAAAATCCAGAATCAAAAACGTCGACGTGATTCCAATCAGCTTAATCAAGCATCATCGTCTCCTATGATTGCACTTATAAATACTATTCAAGGGCATGATGCGAATCATGATGGCAATGCGCTACAGTTCCCACCAGATATTCATGCGCATAATCGTAGATGTGAACTTTCGGAGAATACAACATCGTGTAATATCGGTACTGAAATTTTGAATGCAGTTTCAGAGCATTATGCTGGCGCGATGAATGTTGTATGTGTTTATTGTCAATCTCAACATTTTGTTGCAGAAAGAGTAGCAAATGAAGGTGATTCTTCCCATGGTTGTTGTAAACATGGGAGTGTTTGTTTAGAATCGTTGCCTGATCCTCCTCATGAGCTGAAAGCCTTATTGGATGGAACCCACGCGGATTCGAATAGTTTTTTTTATCGCATCAGAAGGTATAATAGTACACTGTCATTTGCATCTTTCAACGCCAATTTGATTCAATTGCGAACTCGAAAACTGGGACCATATTGTTCCAAAATTCAAGGACAAATTTATTACCAGATGAACACTCTTATGTACCCAGCTGTGGACGAAAATCCCAGTCACGGTCAGTTATTCATAATCGATGCTAATGAAGCCTTAGAATATCGTTGGAACAATAATCCCGAACTCAGTTCGGATATTCTTTCTACTTTAGACCGTATTATATGCGAAAACAATTTATTTGCTGATTTATGGGTGCTTACGATAATTGAGCGGTACAGGGTACAGAACTAAAAGCGGTGCTCAACCTGAAGAGAAACAAAATTCCCCTGGAGTGTCCCGAACAACCCGTTCTGTCTCAAAACTGTACCGAACAGACACGACCAGAACAAAACAAACTGCGCGTGACCACAACATAACCTCTTTTATGCGGTAGAGAGGAAATGCAGGTAATCGTGTAAGTATATCAAACATGAGTAGAATACAATTAAAAAAAAAAAAAGAATAAATGGGAATGTAGAAGAATCAGTATGATTATGGAAAAAATGATGTGGAGAATTGGTGTTACAGGTGAAGCATGTCCTTGTAAGCTGTCAGTTCTTGAACAGATCAAACGATGAGCAACGTTGACGATTAACTTGTTTGTGAGGAAGAAAGGATGTAAGTACACTGTGAAAACTATCCCTTGCCAACTGCACATTTCAAAATTGGAGAATCACAGTTTTTGATGAAAGTACTGCGCTCAGCGTAGGGAGAGAATAATTTTCTTGTAAAATCCCTGCACTCAGCGATGGAATGGTATCTAGCGGCCAGTTTGCTAGCGGCCACTTCTGAAATTTTTGACACAGAATGTACCGCATATTAAAAAACAGGAAGAGAGTGTTTCTGGCTGAAACGAGGTTGATAAGATTATTGTTGCATATTAGATTGATCGTTTGGGAACCCATGAAGAGTTTCATGTAGCGCGAGACCCATAAAAATGTTTATTTAAAAAAAAAAGTGGAATAGGAACCATCAAATATAAAGGCCAATGTCTCATCATGGCAACATGCTCTGTGTTCTCTCCGTCGTTTGGAATCACTTGGGAAAAAAACGAATGTTGCCGAGTGGAGGTATAACAGTTTACATACAAGATTCTGCTGTTTCCCACCGTAAATTGTTAAATAAACAATGTTATAAACCGCGATTACTCTCCAAATTGATTCCTGCATCTTTTCTGGTGTTCTCCTCGTCGTTTGCGTGGTATAGTTTCACTAAATACTGAATTTCTTTGATGATATTGAAAGTCTACGAAATCTCATATATAGATTTCATGTATATGTTGACAGTTTAAGTGATATACACAGCTCTGAGCACCGATAGAAATATGTGATGTACAACAATAAACTGTGAATTGTTGTTACTATAATTCTTTGGTCCTTGTAAAGCACATATTGGCAAAGTACCCAGTAGCTATATCAAAGTCAATGTTTATTATAGTGTAGTATTATTTTTTAGTTGAAAGTCTACGGAAGAAGGGAAGCCAGCCTATCAGTCTATTGAAAATTATCGTTGACAAAGCATAGTAGATAATATGAAACGTGGAAGAGTATGAATGTGAAATTCCATGAAGTTATTTAAGACAAAGTGAATACTTCGTTTTATATTTGAGGAAGTTGCGTTTTCATAAATGGTATATTTTATAATACGATATTTTCCTTGTGAGCTGTAACAGTTCCAAAATCGTTCTAATACAAATGTATTTGCAGCCTAAAATACTAAGTAAGAATATTTAGGTAAGAAGTTCCCTGATATTGTGATGATAGGAATGTAGTTGATTCAGTCTAGTCTCCAGTCTAGTTATTTCCTTTGAAACACTTCCGGAATGTAGTGCAATAGTGCAAACAGGTTTAAATATTCTATTTGTTAGAAAATGAAAAGTGATTCGAAAGTAAGAAATAAGAGGTTACTCGGAGATTGCCGTTCAATCTGCTAATGCACACTAACTGTAAGTATAAACTTAGTTATAGGGAAACTACGATACTTACCTGGTTTATCCAAAGATAGATCAAAGACTGAATTGGTGTTCTGTACAAGATATGAAGTTGGATATTTTCCGTTTTTTGTATACACTAGATTATAAATCGTTCTTAAAAAAAAGTTTGTAATATCAAAAATGTTGAGTCTTCAGAAATAATGTAAAAATGGCGCTGTATAAATTCTTCCTCCATAATGATCATAATCTAATATCAGAATTCCATGCAATAGAATTAGTAGCATAATATTGTTATGGTAGTAGACAAATTCATAGTGTAAATGAAGATAACATTGAAACGCATGGTGAACTGCATATTTTTGTTTCCATTTCATAGAAAAATACAAAAATTAAACTCAATGCATTGAGAGTTTCATTGTACACTCCCATCCTATAGTACACGTAATATTCCATTTCGCATACAGACAAAATTTTGGTTTATATAAGAGATTTCTTATGCAAGAGTTTTCACTATTTTTACGATGTCTTCATACAAAAAATCTGAAAGGCATCTAAAAGAAATCTATAGACATCTTTCAGATTCTTTAAACGAAGAAATGAAAACTGTTGCATAAGAAATCTTTTAGACATCTTATAGAAATCTTTTAAATGAAGCAAAGTTTTTGCTGTATGGGTTTCTTCTTTGCATTATTTCATATACAATATAATTATGATACAGGGTATAAAGTACTTGAGGAGTACTACTCTCAGTTCTAGCATAAGGACAGGAAACGTTTCTTGGAAAATATCAGCGGGAAATAGTGAAATATGAACTCTTTTTTCCATTAAAATATTGTAAGTGAAGATTTCCAGGGTATGTACAGTGGATTCAATTGATTTTTGCCCCCTTTTCCGGTAGATCCTTGTTGGCAATTCATCGTTAATCAACTGAGAACATTTATGATCAGGTTTCCATGTTTAAAACATTATTCCTCACATATTCATTCACTTGCAAATGTTACTGAATAATTAAGAAAGAATTGACAACAAAGTTCTAGCGGAAAGAAGGAAAACGATAAATTGAACCCACTGTCCATGGGTATGGATAATCGTATAATAAGCATGCATACCCTTCTACTATATACTTTCATCTGATGTAATCAAGCCGTATAAAAATAATAAAACTTCACAAACGCATTACAACACCAGAACTATCAGACGAATCCGACAGAAAGTTTCAAAAAAGGATGTCTGGAAATCAAAACATACAACCCCAGTAGCACCAGAACGTTGTATACATACTATGCACATCAATAGTATATTTAGATATACTATGAACGTTCATAGTACATATGAAACGTTCGGTTGCTACTTGGGAAGTCATTCCTGTAAAAGGAATTTGTTATATACTCTCTGCTATCTCAAATACAGGTTTTTCATACGTAATTCTTCATGTAAAATATGGAGTACTCGTTCGTCTGAGATAACTATGGCATTAGAAATTTCACGCCTAGTCAAACTTGGATCTTCACTAACCATATTATGTACATGCTCAATGATTTCTGCTGTGGTTGCAGTTTTTGGTCGATCTTCGCGTGGATCGTCTTCAAGGCTTGTACGACCACGTTTGAATTCACCAGCCCAAAATTCAACGGTGCGTTTTGAAGGTGAGGACTCCTTATACACTCCTAACAATTGTTCATAAATTTCCTTTGCTTTTAAACCCTTCAAAACAAAGAATCTAATGACTGCACGATATTCAATTTTTTCCATATTAAGAAAAATCAATGACACGTCAACTTCAAATGGCTTGTAAACGAAGAATGAATTGACAGAATGACTTGTAACTTTGCATGTGTTCTCAGGACAGATATACCAACTTGAGAAAAAAAAAGTTTCGAGCTAGCAGTGCTATCTCTTGGTGAGCGCAGGAACTTTTCAACCAACCTGTAGAATTTGAGTGGAGAATCGGTAGATGAACGGTTGCTCGTCAGACGAACGACGTGGAGGCAACGCAGAAAAATTCGCATGGAAATCAAGGCCATGGGGGGCCATTGAAGGTTTCTCCATTGTCTTCTCGTCCCTTCCCCAACGAGCAAACGTTCATGCTCCAAGTCTCCACCTAAATGCTACGTTGAAGTGATGTACTGGTTTTGTGTTCGAAGGGAATAGTACAATAAGATTGTTTGATACATCATATGCACATTTAGAGAATAACCCTAGAACGGGCATATGGGGTCTTTTAGGACCCTAAACGTTTTTTTCCACTCCCAACTTCTGAGCATCTCTTCATTGAAAATAGTTTTTAACCTAAATATTCTTGAACTATAAACCCTGACGAACAAGAATGACCCATAGTGAATTCAAATCCATTCAGTTTCAAATGAGATACAACCATTTGGAATTTCCTGTGTTTCTCACATGCCCGTTCTAGGGATGATACATAAACACCTATTCTCAAGATGTTGATATTTAATTCTGTTGTTCATGCATATTCAAAAATAATTACCTATATACTTCTTGATTACCATACACCCATAGAGCAATGGCTATTTCTTTTTCCGGAGAGATTTTGGGAAACCCCTGGCCCTGAAATAAAACTGGTCCAAGGAATTCCACCAAATGTTGAAACGTTGTTCTTTTAAGCCGAAAATGTGACTGAAAATCTGAAACGAAAGAATAAGCTTGCATGTAACCCAGATAGCAAAATTTTGGCAAAAGCATCCTTTTTGAATCATTTACGAATTCAAAAAAGAATTCTTGAAATGCCAGTGAAGTAGAGTTCTTGGAGAATCCAATAAGAGCTTCATAGCTCAAAATGAATTCTCCAAGACTCCTATTTCACTGACATTTGAAGGATCCTTTTTTTGCTACCTGGGTAATTACTTATCCAATGTCTTATGAGTTTTCGCAACGTTAATGCTTTATGAATTGGCATTTTGAGTTTCAATACAGTTTTATGCATAACAATATTCTTTAAAATATTTCCCTATGATAACGTTATATTTGGATATAATCATTGAATATAATTGCGAACAGCGAATATTGTCCAAAACAAAGATCTCTTAGATGAAATTTAGGTCCATTGCATCGTTATTGTATGTTCTTTGGAACTTCGTATTCTCTTGGGGTACCGTACAGAAAATGTCTGGTAGAATCGGACAAGAAAGTGTTGTCTAGCTTCGAACGGAATCTGTCATGTGAAATTCAAGCACTCCCGTATGGAAATATCTCGCGGAAAACTGTCCCAAATAACAAAAGTTTCAAAAACTAGATCTCATTGAATCCTTTCGGAACCACAAAATGAACTACTGAAATGTCAGCAAAATAGTGTCCTTGGAGAATTCAATTTGCCCTTTGTCATACTATATATTGCATTGTATATAGTATGACAAAAGGCAAATTGAATTCTCTAAGGACACTATTTTGCTGACATTTCAGTAGTTCATTTCGTGGTTCCGAAAGGATTCAATGAGATCTAGTTTTTGGAACTTTTGCTATCTGGGTACATGCCAAACCATGAATAATCCTTCAAAACACATCGTATTCTCTCTGCAAAACTTTGAGAATCTCTGACGGTGCTTACGATGGGTGCACCAGGATCAGATGGTCTGGATCACTCACTTTTGATTGGTTGAAAATTAATTCTCAACCAATCAAAAGTGAGTGGTCCAGACCATCTGGTCGTGGTCAACCCATCGTAAGCACCCTGAAATATCGATGAAAAATCTACTACATTTGAGATAATCTGTGCAGACGGTATTCAGAGTTATTTCACTTTTTTCATAATGTGTTCATGTGTTTTTAGAGAAATAAAAACGAAATTGCGCTGTGGAAGGATTCTGACGAAACTCTAATAAATTGTAAACATTTTTCTGAATGTATTGAAACAACTTAAAAAGTTTGCAAACACTCCTTCACATATGATATTTGAAGATAGCACATGAATGTTTTTATACGATTGCAAATTTTTTAACCAATAAAAAGTGTTGAAAATTTCTCAAGGTTACGTTCAAGTTTCTTCAGAATGCAATTTCGATTCTATTCCTCTGAGGAAAAATGAAAAAACTGTGATGAAATTTGAAAAAAGTCTGTACAGAATGTCTCAAATTCATCACATTTATCATAAAAATTCCAGAGATTCTCAGAGTTCGTCAGAGTTCTTCAGAGTTTTGCGAAGACAATACAATGCTTTCAAGGATTATATCAAGTTTTGCAGAGATTTTTCTTATGACAAACTTTTTACCGGTTTTGTCCAACTAAAACTACATAGTGATAGCAAATTTCTGGGCCGCACAGTGAAGAATATTCATCCATATATGAAAAAAATCCATCATCGGTGTTTTTATTGTTTGAAGAAAATGGCCGCAGAATCGCATCGCATGCTTACCGAAGCTTATAGTAAACAGACCCTTAATGAAACACAGTGTTTCGAGTGATTCAAAGAATTCAAAAAGGTGGTTTTGACGTGAGAAACGAAGACCGTGGGAAACCACCAAAAAAATTCGTAGACGTCTTGCAAGCCTAAAATAATAAAACATCTTTGGATTGAATAAAATGTTTTCAAAATATCTTTTACTTTTTTGAGTGAAATATTTTGTGTCATTTTCAAACAATAAATATGGGATTTTGACAAAAAAAAATTCCGATTTCATACTTCTACACCTAGTGTTACAAAGGAAATTATCTCTGTACCTAATAACAGATGTAAGCTTATTATTCTTTAATGTTTTCATTTTTTATCAAATAGTATAGTGCTAATATTTTCTTTGTCACTACAAATAAAAATATAATGCCAGTTCTGGAATACAATAATACAACATTCTCGTAGAAATGTGCTATTCTATGATGCACTTCTCTCCGTCTTTCGAATTCCAAAGGGTTATTTTCTGCATCCTCATCTTCATCCTTATCCAGAAATATATCTCACAAGAGATGGAACTCCATAAGTATTGATCGGCAACTGTAATGAGCACATTCATCAAATATATGCACTGTAAAAAAAATTTAATGTATTTTTACTATGCTTAGTGTGGATAATAAAGTTACCTGCGTTCAGCGTAGGACATTCACAGGAAAAACTGTGAACACCCTACATTGAGCGTTGAAATTTTACAATAAACAATTGTGATCTCACTAATTTCTGTAATGCCTTCATACTCAGAGTAGGTAACTTTATTACTACCTACGTTGAGCGTGAACAATTTACAAATATTCAACGATATCACAACGCTGAGTGTAGGGATTTTACAAGAAAATTATTTTCTCCCTACACTGAGCGCAGTACTTTCATCAAAAACTGTGATTCTCCAATTTTGAAATGTGCAATTGGCAAGGAATAGTTTTTACAGTGTACTTACATTCTTTCTTTCTTACAAACAAGTTAATCGTCAACGTTGCTCATCGTTTGATCTGTTCAAGAATTGACAGCTTACAAGGACATGCTTTACCTGTAACACCAATTTTCCACATCATTTTTTTATTAATCATACTGATTCTTACACATTCCTATTTATCATTATTTTTTTTTAATTGTATCCTACTTATGTTTAATATACTTACACGATAACCTGCATTTCCTCTCCACCGCATAAAAGAGATTATGTTGTGGTCATGCGCAGTTTGTTTTGTTCTGGTCGTGTCTGTTCGGTACAGTTTTGAGACAGAATGGGTTGTTTGGAACACTCTAGGGGAATTTTGCTTTCCTTTAGGTTGAGCACCGCTTTTAGTTCTGTACCCTGTACCCCTCAATTATCGTGAACACCCCATACGTGATGATGGACGAAGAATTGGGATTTCAAAATGCTACTACTGAGAATCAACCTGAATTACAATTATTATTCACATTGAAGCCTGACATGGATCGTCGTCGTTATAATTTTCAGATGAGTAATGGAGTGGCCGCAGTATTTTCTACTACAGCGGATGGCGAAATACCTGAGTCGTATGTTGTTGTGCGTGATAAACATACAAAGCAATTACAGACTGTGAGTAATATGGATCCTAACGTTGAACCTTGGGCTCATCCCATATTTCATCCTGATGGTACACGAGGGTGGCATCGCGATTTAAGATTGACGAACAAAGAAAAACGCGTTACCAGGTGTGCGTATATTAAATATCGTATCGGTATCCGGGATAATGAATTTAATAGTATTCTAAGGGGCCGTCGACTGTTTCAACAGTGGTTGGTTGATTCTCATGTGAAAGTCGAGAGAGATAGGATTGAATATTTGAAAGCGAATCGGAAACAAATACGGGCAGAGACTCATCACGGTTTGATGGATTATTCACAATCCAGTGCGAATTCTGCCAATGCGAGAATTGGCAAATTAGTGATTTTGCCCTCCACTTTTATCGGCTCTCCTCGCAACATGATGCAATTATATCAAGACGCAATGAGCATTGTGCGAAAATATGGGAAACCAGATCTATTCATCACCATGACGTGTAATCCGCAGTGGCGAGAAATTCAGGAAAATTTATGACCAGGTGAAGCTTCTGATAGACCGGATATTTGTGCTCGTGTTTTCAATATAAAAAAAGAACATTTAATGCATACAGTTGTCCGAGGGAGTCATTTTGGAGAAGTTGCAGCATATGTTTACGTTATAGGATTTCAAAAACGCGGTTTACCTCATATACACCTACTTGTCACCCTCAAACCAGGCAGTAAAATGAGAACCGTTGCTGAAATCGACCGTTATATTTCCGTAGAAATTCCCAATAATAATGCAACTCCTATTTTACATGAACTAGTAATGCGACGTATGATACATGGACCATGTGGTTCTTGG
This sequence comes from Gonatopus flavifemur, assembly GCA_018340375.1. NCBI lineage: Eukaryota > Metazoa > Arthropoda > Insecta > Hymenoptera > Dryinidae > Gonatopus > Gonatopus flavifemur. The sequence continues at coordinate 338,900 of JAFFJZ010000067.1, forward strand.
TGTCAAGTCGATGGTGAATGTTTTAAAGGTTATCCTAAATCATATCGAGGAGAAACTGTCATCAATTCAGATGGTTATCCTTATTATCGAAGGAAAAACACTGGCGGAAGTTTTGAACGTCCTGGTTCTTATACATTTGATAACCGGTACGTGGTACCTCATTTTCCACATTTATCGCTGTTGTTCAACAGTCACATCGATGTTGAAATAGTGTTCAATGTACGCGCCGTCAAATACTTATATAGGGTGTCCCGTTTTAATCTTCAAATGCGAATATCTCAAAAAAATGCATCTTAAACCAAAAGTACTCCATACCAAAGTTGTTATACAAAGAGGGGGCCACAAAACTCAGATAGCAGTTTTATAGATGGCGTTATGATCGATTAAAATGGGGTCAACATCATTTTTCCAAACGGGAACCCCCCCCTCTTTATTGCATATCTTGATTCCACGCAAAAAACTAAGTAACTTTTGCTTGAAACGTTTTTCTAAATTTTTGAAGATGGCGCTACAATCGATGAAAAATAAAGTCTATGAAACAATATGCGGAAATCTTGAGGAATGCATCCAAGAGCCGGAATATCTCATCCGAATGTTGTTGTTGAGAGAGGGGACGACACAATGGCGATATCAGTTCCATAGTAGATGGCGCTGTCAGTGAAAATAAGGTCAACTTCAATTTTTCAAATGGAAACTCTTACTTTCTATCGCATATCATGATTCTATGAGGAAGAATGAGGAATTTTTGTCTGAAACATTTCTCCTAAATTCTTGAAGATGGAAACGGTGGGAAATTAGGTTGATTAGAAAGTTCTACTGCATTATGTGTAAAACATCGCTCAACTCTTGAAGGTTTTGTTTTCATCTTCGAGGATTGCGGTGTAACAAATCCCCATATTACCCTCTCCTCCTCCTGCTCCGCTCATCAGTAGGCCGTCAGCATTAGCGTTACCCAATGTGCACTGCAAGGAAGTTGCGCGATCGGACTTTGCACATCATTATCGCCCTAAAAAGGGCGGATTGTCTGGGATGGATTGCCTAGGTTTGCCTTCGAGACTACACAAGGTGTTCAAAATGACCACCGTTTCACTGATGACAAAGTCTAATTCTTTCATGAAAGTTGAGCGTTGCTTTACACATAATGCAGTAGAACTTTTTCATCAACCTCATTTTCCACCATTCCCATCTCCAACAATTTAGGAGAAATGTTTCAAACAAAAATTCCTCATTTCTTCGCGTAGAATCATCATATGCGATAAAAAGTAGGAGTTTCCATTCGAAAAATTGAAGTTGACCTTATTTTAACCGACCACATCGCCATCTACTATGGAACTGATATCGCCACTGTGTCGTACCCTCTCTTAACAACAACATCCGAATGAGATATTCCGGCTCTTGGATGCATTCCTCAAGATATCCGCATATTGTTTCATAGACTTCATTTTTCATCGATTGTGGCGCCATCTTCAAAAATTTAGGAAAACGTTTCAAGCAAAAGTTACTCAGTTTTTTGCGTGGGATCAAGATATGTAATAAAAAGTGGGGGTTACCGTTCGAAAAAATGACGTTGACCCCATTTTAATCGATCATAACGCCATCTATGAGGGAACTGATATCGTAGTTTCGTGGCCCCCTCTTTGTATAACAACTTTGGTATGAAGTATTTTCGGTTCAAGATGCATGTTTTTGATATATTTGCATTTAAAGATCAAAATGGGACACCCTGTATAAATACGTTCTCAAAGGTCATGACAAGGCGATGATCGTAATTAACGATGTTTCAAATCCCGAAAACAATGTATTGGATCACGATGAAATTAAAGATTCCATTGAGACGCGATATGTTGGACCTGTTGAAGCAGCATGACGTATACTCAATAAGCCATTACAAGATAAAAGTCATCCTATTATGAGATTACCGGTTCATTTACTGAATGAACAAAACATTTTTATTTCTGATGATCAATATTGAGAACAATTGAGGAGCGCTTTATCCAAAGTGACAATGCTTATGGAGTATCCCGCTCTAAATCCGAGAGACGAACAGGCTAGACAATACACCTATCCAGAAATCCCATGACATTATGTCTTGAAGACAATCAAAGTCGATGGGAAAAATGTTTCGCGATGGTAAGCGCGGAAGGCGCATTTTAACGTGATTGGACGTATGTATTCCGTGAGTCCTCGCAGGTTGAATTATTTCATTTGAAACTCCTGTTACTCTCGGTTAAGGGCGCGACGAGTTTCGAGGATCTTCGGACTGTCAGAGAGACAATTCATCCTACATTCAGTTCAGCGTGTTTAGCGTTAGGGTTGATAGAGGACGATGAAGAATGCGAGAAGCCGCGGTTTGGATGATGCCAGGACCATTGCGCGAATTATTTGTCAGGATTTTGATTTTTTGTCAACCATTGGACCCAGAAAAATTGTGGGAAGAGTTTCAAGACGAAATGGCGCAAGATTACGCGCGGCAATGTAATTCATTGGAAGCACGAAGGATTACTTATGTTGAAATATGTGCATTGTTGAATAGAGAAGGATCAAATATTTCTGCATTTCCGGGTATGCAGCAAATAATCGAAACTTCCATGGAATATTCAATATTTGAAGAATTTCGTTCTTTTCACTCCGGCGCAGGAAATTATGGAAAACTGAATGATCAACAAGGCAATATTGTTGATGATATATTAAGCGCGTTAGATAATTATCAAAATCCATTCGGTTTCACATGTTTCTATATCGATGGCCATGGTGTGCCAGGGAAAACTCTCATTTCCACCACTATGTCGTATTTAGCCAACGCAAGAGGTGGGAGAGTATGCTCCATGGCATTCACTGGAGTCACAGCAACATTACTTCCTAATGGGAAAACGGTTCATAAAGTTTCCGGATTACCTGTCCCTCTTCATGTTGATTCTACATCTAACATTAAGGTCAATTCAAAGGGAGCGGAAAATTTGAAAAAAGTAGATGTCTTCATTTGGGACGAGGCTCCAATGGCACCTCGTTATGCTCTAGGCATCATGGATCGTACGATGCGGGATATCATGAATAACAATTTACCATTCGGTGGGAAAATTGTAATCTTAGGAGGAGGTTTTAGACAGTTACTTCCTAATCAATTACATGGAACTCGATCGGAAACTGTCAATCTTTCTATCAAATTTAGCGCATCATGGAAATGTTTTGAACGATATAAGTTGAATGTGAATATGGGAGTTCCACCAGAACAAATAGAATTTGCGAAATTCCTTTTAGATGTAGGAGATGGAAGCAATAATGATTCTAGCGACAGAATACGTATTCCTCAAAGTTGAGTTATTCCAGGACGTGATTTGAATATCATTGACGTAATTTATGAAGATCTAAGTGTACGAAAACAATTTAAATTAGCCGCGAAATGCGCAATATTGTCAGCACGCAATAGTGATGTCGACGAAATAAATCAGAGAGTTGTAAATTTATTAGAGAGCATAGGAGAAAAAATATATACGAGCGTTGATAGTGCAGAAAATTGTGACGACAATGGTCATATGGGTGAAGTTCTTCTGCCAGAATATTTGAATAGTTTATCACCCGCTTCACTGCCTCCTCATGAATTACGTTTAAGAATCAATACTGTTGTTATGTTGATGAGGAATTTGAGTATTAACGAAGGATTATGCAACGGTACTAGGCTCTCAATTTCAGAATGTGGTGACTATTTATTGAAATGCGAAATTCTGAGTGGCGACAAATCAGGAGACATTGTTTTTTTGAACCGAATCACCCTGTATCGTGATCATGTTCATCCATTCACATTTGAAAGAAGACAATTTCCAATTAAATTGGCGTTCGCTATGACCATCAATAAATCTCAAGGACAAACATTCGAACGAATTGGTATTGACCTACGTAGAGATGTTTTCAGTCACGGACAATATATGTAGCATTTTCACGCGGGCGATCGTGGGATTGCTTGAAGGTTTACTTGGGCGATGTATCAATAAATTCATCTACAAAAAATCCTGTTTATGAAGAGATGTATTTGTAACGTCTTGAGCTACGAGGATTTTGTTTCATGGAGTAGAATATTTGTTGTGTTTCCATAATATTATTATGGATACTTCCGTAATTCCATGAGTCGATTTGAGGTTCTTAAGTAAAATGTCAGTATGGCGGATATTGTTCGCTCCGATTTTGCAGAACGAGCTTTCGTATTGAGGAGATACCAGCAACGATATCAGACCCCTGTTTCTATTGCATAGGCGTGTTCTTTTATAACCAATGTGCGCGGTCGGCGATCATTAGTATAATCTTAAACCAAAACTGAACCTAAAATAACTTGAAGTAACAAACTGAGAAAAATTGAATCGAATTTGATATAGAGATAGCACAAGCGCTCGCGATTGGGATCAAGACCAGACAGAGCTCGTTTTGTCATTAGATCAATTTTTAGTAGACTTCATTTTCCGGGACTTCATTGAAGTTCTTCAAAATTTCGTTCGATTAATTCTTTCGTTGTTGTTGAAAGTATTCGTCCGTGCAATGAATTGTGCTCCATAATAAATAATCATTTGGGTCAATAATATCGTTTGATAGACATCTGTTTCTTTCCACGTAGTCTAGAAGAATACATTTGGGAAATGACGATGTGTTTTGAAGTTTCCATCGTTTATTCGAACGTGAGCATTCTGATGTGTATGTTTTATGAACGAAAAAAGTGACTTCCACATTTCCGAGGCAGAGCTGCCAGATTGACTCCGACGTTGAGGAGAATAGTACCCCCACTGCCGTTTCACATATATGAGTGACGTATGTGTGTCAGGTTAATTTCTGAGTATAGGTTGTATACATGAAACGATGGTAGGGGTACTATTCCCCTCAACGTCGGAGTCAATCTGGCAGCTCTGTTCCGAGGTTGAAACTTGTACCATTGTCAGGGAGTTTATGATATTTCACAACTATCCCATGCAGCACACCAGTTCAAAAAGAGTTCACAGAGCATTCAATTGGAACCAGAAGAATTCAATACGAACTTTTGAGAATTCTTTCTGCACCGCTGCGCTGTGTGGAATATTATGCACTGGCATAATGATTAAAAATCGACATGAATCATGAGCATAATGGGAACGTTTTATACAAGATTCAAAGATATATTCTTGAGTTGAGAAATTTATAAAATTCAACGGATTTCTCTTTGAAAAATATCCGCCTGTGAATACCGAATTAAAAATGTTCCAATTGGCTGTAACCATTGAGCTCAATACATACTAGAGTGAGCGCGGCAATGAAATCGCGTTTGATGAAAGAGAGGATATTAGAAGGAGACAACGTTATCTGCTGAACAAACATAGAAGCATTCCCAATCTATCTTCTCTCGTCATTTTAATGAAACAGACGAAGATACAAGCATGTCTAACTGCATATCTCTCTCTCTCTCTCTCTCTCTCTCTCTGTCTTCACAATCAAGTGCGGTTCCATCGCCGCGCTCATTCCAGTATGTATTGAGCTCAATAGCTCTATCCAAAACATTGCGCAAGATTCAATTAGATTTGACAAAATTCAATAGAGAGATCTTCCAAGTAGCTGATTTAGATAATTTGGATTATTCTTCAACTTTTTCTCTCGGTTGTCCGAGCGAGCTCCAACAATGCGACCATGTTCACACTGAAACTTCGGATTGAATTTGGTGGCGTGATGTCGCTGCGAATCGCTTCAAATCGTTGTTGAATGGTTTCAACAGTTCATTGCATCTTTGCTTAGAACTTTCGCTGCAAGAGAATGTTCTGATATCACCTGAATTATTTAACATTAGGAACGCCACGATTATAGTGTTCATAGGTACAGTACAATTATTGTTTTCTTCCCTGGTGAGAGGGAAGCGTGTAATAGAAAGTGTCAGGATCGTAGTTGGAAAGTATTTGGAACGTGGATTTGAGCGTATACCGACCGTCAAGTGGAACATCAAGAGTGGTTCGAACCTATATTTGAAGTGTGTGAAGCGTATCCGAAGAAACCCCAATTTCATAGAAACCGGGCTTTACGCACGGAAGCGTAAAACAAGAGTGGATCGGAAGCATATGAGAAGTATTAGGGAAGTAATCTGAAACATGCTCACGCTTCTGTTACTCTTTATGACACGCTTTCCTTTCACCAGGTTTATGATTTTTCAAATCTCATCATACATAAATCATAATTCGAAGTAATCAATTCATATTGTTTCATGTTCATGGTTCGAGGACGCTTTCAAATAAGGAATGAAGGATTTGCACACAACATTACGTTTTCAAAGAAGACCGTATCATAATTTTCGAAGAAACCGCTAAAAGTGAGGTTGCCGTGGACGTTTGCAGTCATCAACATTATTGTACTCAATGTTGTATGTATTAAATATCATCATATGAATAACGATTCATATTGATCGCTGTTTCTTTGTTAGTTATATAAAAATTCATAGTAAATAAAAATTATGTTTCCATTAGACTTCTGTTATAACGAGTATTTAATTTTATCCTTGGTATCAAATTAACTCGAAATATTCCTCGTCGTACCGGAGCAACACAAGAATTTCTCAAATATGCTATGGTTATTTTGTGGCCGCGAAAGAAAGGCGCAAACGAAATTATTTTTGGGATGAATTCTCTCATGTATTCTATGAAGATGCATTGCTGATAACCATTCACAACTGTCCAACTATATACATACTGGAATGAAGGATCCCTTAATATTCCATAGTTTGGTCCAATTAATCACATACTATGAAGGTCGAAATTTTTTTTTCTCTGATCATTATCTCGGGGGATGATCCTCACCTTCTCTAATTCATAGTTGTCAAGGGGTTTTCTCTGATTAGAAATTTCTGGGGAGTCCGCACTTGTGTGGAGTTTACTGTTGGAAACAGTTTCATTCAGAGGTTCTGAGCATGTAACGGTACGAATGTGTCATAGGGCATTCGTGCAGTTACAACACCGCGCGATAGTAAGATAATTCAAAGAAGAGAAAAAGAGTAATATTTGATTCATGAAGGAAGAAAAAGTAATAGAAACCTCATAAGAATATTGTATATACGCAAAGCATCGAGAGATGAGAGACGAATGAAAAGTCGTCGAGCGGACGCGTTATGAGAAAATGTCAACATAGTCGGCACATGAACGACATACGAGGGTGGATTGATAAGTTTCCGGCCTGACCAAGAAAAACAACGTTTTCAAGAATTTTTTTTTTTTATTTCTCAACATAATCTCCTCCAAGGCTGATACATTTCTCATAGCGGTGTTCTAGTCTAGTAATGCCATCTCTATAGACTGATTCGTCAAGCTCTCCAAAATACCCATTTACAGCTTCGATTACTTCTTCATTGTCCGCAAATCTCTTACCGCCAAGCCATTTTTTGAGGTTAGGAAACAGATAATAGTCACTCGGGGCTAGGTCTGGAGAGTAGGGAGGGTGCGGCATTAATTCAAACTTCAGATCGTTGATTTTAGCCATCGCAACGATTGACGTGTGCGCTGGTGCGTTATCGTGATGAAACAAGATTTTTTTCTTCGCCAGATGAGGTCGTTTAATTTTCACTTCGTGGCTCAAACGTTGCAATAAGTCTGCGTAGTATTGACCAGTGATAGTTTTACCCTTTTCAAGGTAATCAATGTATATAATACCTCTTGCATCCCAAAAAACAGTAGCCATAACCTTGTTCGCCGAAAAAATTGTTTTTGCCTTCTTTGGAGTTGGTTCCCCTGGTCCAATCCACTGTTTAGACTGTTCTTTGGTTTCAGGAGTGTAGTGGTGGACCCAAGTTTCGTCAACGGTTACGAATCGACGCGAAAATTCGCTTGGATTACGCTTATACAACGGCAAATTGGCGGTAGAAATGTTCTCTCGAATCAATTTTTGGTCGACTGTTAGCAAGCGCGGCACCCATCTTGCACAGAGCTTTTCCATATACAAATGTTGGTGCAAAATATTTTGTACACGTTCATATGACATCTTACAGGTCTCAGCTATCTCACGAACTTTTAATCTGCGATCTTTCAGCACTATTTGATGGATTTTTTCGATCATATCTGGAGTTGTGACCTCAATGGGGCGTCCTGAGCGAGGCTCATCAGAGGTGCTCACACGACCCTTTTTAAACTCGGAAACCCACTGCTTAACGGTTGAATATGATGGGGAGGATGTCCCCAGTGTTGAGTCCATCTCTTCTTTAATTTCCTTCGGCGTTGACCCCTTCAAATAAAAGTATTTGATGACAGCACGATTTTCCAGCTTTTCCATTTTTACGAAAAACACAGAGGCGTTTTGGCCAGCGTGCTCTCAAAACTAAACTAACATGGCGATCGGACTGAAACTATAGCTACAAGCTATCTAAGGATGGTACTATAGAACGCCACCTCAAAGTAGGCCTAGTGGCGCCATCTTTTGGTCAGGCCGGAAACTTATCAATCCACCCTCGTAGGTATTCACGCACCTACACTTGTAACTGGTGTACAAATGATGACATGATAGCGTTCGATGGACGAAAAACATGAAAAGAGAATGGAGAATTATATACGAATGCCCCAGGCAAGATTCTAAGGAAAAATCAAAGAGCGCGTCGAAATAAAACTGAAATACAACAACTCTTAAAGATCTTGTGCACTTTTTCGCGATTCAAATTTGACAAGTAATCGATCTATAATCGACAGATAATATTATCACGTAATCACCAATGATAAGAGACAACGCGCGTTATCAAATCATTCGATAAATCGATTGCAAAACTCATAAACAAAACCGACAGGTGTTGAATTCGCACGTGATTCAAAATAAACATTCTATGATATAAATATGAGTAAGAATCAATGCAAAATCGAACTTGAGAATATCTTCTCGATTACTGAACCAAGTCACATACACACTCTCGTGAACGAGAATTCAAATAAGAGGTTTACCTCACAGATTTCTTTCAGCTGAGTCCCCTCGACTTCTTCTCATTGCGAGCGGAACGTACAGGTGGATTCATTGCAAATCAAATTTATATACGCATACCTGAGGGACAGTTACCGTACTTATTGCAAGTTCGCATACTGCTTTCTTACGTGTATAGTTCAGAGATTTTCTCGAGTTCGACACAAGTTGTTTGATGAGCGCTTAGAATAATCCAAAACCTTGTGAATTTTCGTTTGTTTGTAGAGACACTCTCAAAGATCGCGACGGACGGAGGAAGAAGAAATTATGTTTAATACAAGACTTTTATAGTTGAATAAATAAATTCTTCCTTCAATATTATATGAGCTGTGTTCATTACAATCAACCTATGAAAGGTTCCACATCCCTCTCGGTCATTAATTTTCAAGTCGTTGATATTTCATTTGGGGTGTTGTCTATCCCAACCATTAGCCCATTCACGAGAGGGACAGTCTTGGAGAAGATGAAGGAAGGAACAAGTGATATTCCGCGAATTGGAGATGAAGAAAAGTTCTTCTTGAGGTTTGAAAGTAATCAAGATCAATAAGAAATTCATAATTTCAGGAGAAATTGATTCTTAGTAGAGTAACATGACAAGCATATCTGTAGAATTTCTCAAACACATACTTAGCATTCTTGACGTCACATGTTGTTTACGTATCGTTGCTCCAAAAAACTCTAACAAAACTATTGAGGAGTTTTTGAGGATTCTTCATGAGTGTTTTCGGAGTCTTTGTGAATTTTTTTGAGATTGTGTTTGGAAATTTGAGTTCCAGCGCCGCAGATGAAGTCTTGAGGAATCATTCCCAAAATTTTGGATTTTTTCATGAATTCAGTCTCGAGCAATTTGGTAGGAAGAATCGCAACAAACCTCCGCATGTAATAGAGCGCGTAGGAAAATGCTTAGGGCACCATTTCATGGCAGTTTTCGCGTCGAGCGTTAACATTGGAAAACAAGAGACAACCTGTCGGACCTCTCATTCCTTCCAATTGCGACGCTCGACACAATGAGCTGCCATGAAAAGGGTCCTTTGAGTCGCCAATTCATGGGGCGTCGAACATCGAGCGACCAACTATTTCCCCTACATTTTTTCGACGCTGAATTGCAAAACGCCACAGATACCTTTCCATGGAGCGTTGAGCATCGAGCGTCAAAATAATGAATTCTCATTGATTCAATGTATTTTCTATGTAGAAGCATACACTAAGGCCTGAGACTCATGCTAGTGACTGTCGCGTGCGACACCATTAGAACCGGAGGTAAACTAGTCTCCCGTTCGGATTTCCGGGTGGAGGCTGCTCGGGGAAGCTCCATCAGCGAAGAACGAAAACCGAAGAAGAGGATAGGGAAAAGAAACAACAATCTTCGAGTCGGAGCGGGGAATGTTAGATCACTGAGGGAAGCGGGAAAATTAGAAAATTTGAAATTAGAAATGAATAGGTTGAATATAGACGTAATGGGGATTAGCGAAATGAGATGGCCACAAGAGGGCGATTTCTGGAGTAGGGATTATAAAATAATTCATACAGGATCGAAGAACGGTCAAGCAGGTGTAGGAATTGTAATGCGCGAAAGAGTAGGAAATAGAATAGAAAATTAGTTGCAACATATTGAACGTGTGATGATGGTTAGAATCAGAACAAAACCGGGAGACACAGTCATAGTCCAAGTGTACATGCCCACATCTGCATATTCGGAGGAAGATATTGGAAGAACGTACGGAGAAATAGAAGAAGTGATAGAATATGTGAAGAAAGAAGAGAATTTGATAGTGATGGGGGATTGGAATGCGGTAGGAGGACAAGGGAAAGAGGACAACATGATAGGAGATTTTGCGTTAGGGAGGAGGAACGATAGAGGACAACGTTCAGTCGAATTTTGTGAAAATCATAAGATGGTTATCACAAACACTTTATTTGAGAATCATCCAAGAATAATCTACACTTGGAAAATGCCAGGAGATACAGCAAGATACCAAATCGATTACATATTAGTGAAACAAAGATTTAAAAACCAAGTGAAAAACTGTGAAACTTATCCTAGTGTAGATATAGATAGCGATCATAATATGTTGATGATGAAATGTTCTCTGAAATTCGAATCTCTGAAGAAGGGAAGGAAAATGCAGGAAAGATGGAATTTGAAGAACCTCAAGCAAAAACAAACACATGAGGCATTCGAGAGAATGTTGGATAAAGAATTGGGAGATCAAAAAGAGAAGGACTTGGGAATAGAGAGGAGATGGACAAAGATGAAGGGGAATATAAGAGAATGCGCGGATAAGATTTTGAAGAATAATGAAGTAGAACCTAAAAACCCATGGATAACGGGAGAAATTTTGAAATTGATGAATGAAAGAAGAAAATACAAGAATAATGATAACCAAGAAGGCCAGCAAAGATACAAATCATTGAGAAATAAAATAATAAGAGAATCAAGGGAAGCAAGAAAGCAGTGGTTAGAAGAGAAATGTCAGGAAATAGGAATAAGATTGCATTCAGGAAAAATAGATGAAGCATATCGGATTATTGAAAGATTGACAAATGAAATCTAGGAGCAATAGGATTAGAAACTCTCTAGGACGACAATTGATAAAAACGAAAGAGAAAATAGAACAGTGGACCAATCATTTGGAAGACTTGTATGGAGGAAACGATGATATAGCACTTTTAGAGGAGGAGGAGGATGTAGATGAGGAAGGATTGGGAGATTCGATATTGAGATCGGAACTCGACAAAGCTTTGGAAGAATTGAAAAATAATAAAGCGCCAGGCATAGATGGCATAAGTGCAGACCTTATAAAAGCCTCCAGTGGAGGAACTCGTGACGCACTGTTCGAATTGATTGGAGATATGTACGAGAAAGGAGAAGTACCGGAAGATTCCTAAAAGAATTAAATTGTCCCTATCCCGAAAAAACGAGGGGCAGACAAGTGCGAGGACTACAGAACGATCAGTTTAACTTCACATGCTTCGAAAATACTTACCAAAATTATATACAGGAGGATGGAAAATAAAATAGAGAGTAGATTGGCAGGAGATCAGTTTGGTTTTAGAAAAAATAGGGGAACGCGAGAAGCAATCTTAGCACTCAGGGCAGTAATAGAGAAAAGGATAGCGCTGAAGAAATCTGTGTACATAGATCTTGTGGATTTACAGAAGGCTTTCGATAATGTGGACTGGGAGAAGATGGTTGCGATCCTGAAGAAGGTGGGAATGAATTATAATGATAGAAGAATAATATACGAATTATATAAGAATCAAAGTGCAATGATAGACATAGAGGGTCAGGAAGGGAAAGCACAAATAAGGAGAGGGATGAGACAAGGATGCTCATTATCGTCACTGATTTTCAATTTATATATAGAAGAAGCAATGAACGAAGTGAAGGAGGAAATTCAATCGCAATTACAGATTCAGGGAGAAAATATAAGTATGTTGAGATTCGCGGATGACATAGCAATACTTGCCACGAGTAGTACTGAGTTAGGAAATATTCTCAACACTATGAGAACAATATTATTGGAAGACTATTGTATGAATATAAATAAAGACAAAACAAAATTCATGATGTGTACAGCAGCGAAAACAGCTAGAAGAACGAAAATCAAAATAGATACCGAAACAATTGAACAGGTGAGAGAATCCAAATATCTAGGAAGCATAATTACAGAAAACGGCAAAAGCGAAAGAGATATAAGAGCAAGAAAAGCACAAGGGAAACAGGCTTTTCACCAAAAGAAACAGTTATTATGCTCAGAAAATATAAGCTTGGAAGTAAGGAAGAAATTCTTGAAAAGTTATGTTTGGAGCACAGCATTATATGGTTGCGAAACTTGGACAATGGGGAAAACTGATCAACGAAGACTTGAAGCTTTTGAAATGTGGTGTTATAGGAGGATGCTCAGAATAAAATGGATAGGCGAAGTCAAAAATGAAGAAGTACTCGAGCAGATAAATGAAGAAATAAATCTTTTGAAACACATCGTGAAAAGGAGAAGCAATCTCATAGGACACACATTACGGCATGAAAGTTTATTGAAAACAATATTGGAAGCGAAAATGAATGGTAAAACTGGTGAAGGTAGACCTAGAGCAAGTTATGTGAAGCAAATCGTACAAGACAAGGGGTGTAGTAGATATGTAGAAATTAAACGTTTGGCGGATAATAGACAGGGGTGGAGGGTTTCATCAAACCAGTCATAAGACTGATGACTTCATGATGATGATGATATTGAAAAGAGATGAAGATCCTCATACGGTGGAGATAGCAATATCGGATTGTGTGTATTCAAAAGAGAGAGTAATCAATTAATAATAATTGATGCTCCCGATTGCAAAAGCCCTTGGCTCCAGAGGCCATGATTCAACCAATAGGAGTTCAGTTTCCTAGCCCCTTGGACTATGAATGCTCACACTCGGAAGCATCCAGTATGTGGCCGACTAGGCTAGAATCATAGGGTATTCAAGGAGTACAGTCGGTGTAAAAAATCCGTTTCCAGTTGTAACGGAAATATCCTTATAAAATAATAGCAATGAGATATTTTGTGAAGATAATTCCGTTGGAATTGGAAACGGACTGTTTACACCGACTGTACTCATTTCAGTATATGTAGAGTTGAATAAGCTGGGCTCACTCAAGTGGTACGTTCCTTTATCGTTACTCGGGGAAATTGGTGAAATTCATCACTATTGGATCATTTCTGGAGAAAAAGAGCATGGTATAGTGGACTACACAACGCAACGCTACGTGAGCAACTTCACAATTCCCTATGATTTTTTTGTCGAGCTTCTCGCAGACGATAAAAAAATACCGTGGGGGGTTGTGAAGTTGTTCACGCATTCCACTACACGATGCTCTTTTTCTCCAAAGATGATCCAATAGTGATTAATCTCACCACTTTCCTCGAGTGACGATTAGGGAACGTACCCCAGTATGTATGCAGGACTCATTGGTGTAGACAGAGCTTTAGAGAGCCATTGATTTCGCTCTGAAGCAACCAATATAGTCGATGCATTATAGTTTATTCGACAACCTCGGAATCAGTATCGCTATTCAAAATGTATTCCTTTCCCCTGTATGATTGATTGATTCTCAACAAACTATTAATCATATTCTCATTTCTAATAGAATTCATACACGAACGTGGAATAACAAATTCAACGGCAACGCTGCTTCGAGTAGAAAATTTGTACCGCTTCCGACACGTGTCTTTTCGTTCTTTCTTGTTCAGCATCTAGCGCGGTCAACCCGTGGGACGACACCGATTTTCGTAGAGGATTCCTTAATTATTATCATAAGTGGAATCAAGCGGACGATAACAATGAACGAAATAATATTCACCTCCAACGAAAAATTCGACGCCATAATTCCCGGGGATAATACATTGTGAGTATTGAGATTTATATATATATTCACCGAATTTTTTCAATCATTATTCATCGAAAGACCGTGTCTATGAACCGTTTGACCCGTTTCAGATTTTCAAATACGAAATCCATGACATTTACAAGCTGTTTTGGATATACTGAATCTTTGAAAGATCATTTCCATACACGTAAAGTTGTCCATATCTACGATTCTGGAATATCGGGACACGTGAAATTTTCCCCATTGCTCGAGTTTCAAAATCAAATTACACAAAATCTGCATGTTCATAACGATTTCTCGAGCCATTACTACCCACGTGGCTTCTAAATTTTATTGTCATCGAAATTTTGAAATGAATGAGAAATCACTACGCCGCTAAATGTAGCCTTATTTAAACATTATTGAGATAGAACGTCATAATAGAAGGTTCTTTTATTGCACAAAATGACATCCATTTTCTTCAAAACACGTTATTATTCAGAATGGAGTTCACATTTACGATGTAAATTGGATGAATATAATTATATACAATCCTCTTTATTTAGGGAAATCGCTGGATACGTCGATAGTATCCTTGGAACCAGCGTTCTAGGGCAACAACGACCAATAAGCTTATTCAAGTTCCTATTATCGAACGGCATGGGAAGGAGAATCGTCGTCCTTTTATGGAAAGACCAAATTTTCATGTTTGAAAGCCGAATTCAATACAAAGAGGTGAGTCGACTGTTTGATTTCAATTCTCCCATTTCATTTTTAATTTTGCATGTTAGTTAAGATATATTTTCAGAAATATTCATAATAACGATGTCCACTTGTAACTCGTCGAATTCATGATTTCAGAAGTTACGATCAACAAATGTCAAGGCACGTCCAGTAGATGAGCGTTACCAGCTTCCAGACACGGACGTATGTTCTGTGGAACTATCTATCCAATACAACACGAGAACAACATTTCATGGTAAAGACCAAGGCGCCCAAGAAATCGTTGAAATGGAAACATCTATTGAAACTGTGGAACTCCAATACGCCGCATCGTATCAAGGTTTGAAACGTGAGTTCTTAATTCAATGTACTTATCTTTCATTTTACAATTGATGAGTTCTGCATGTGTTTGACTTGAAGAACAGAGAATTCAAGAAGTGAAAGAAATGTCGTAGATTTTATATTCTACGAGTGATGTGTACAGACTTTGACAAACATTGAACAATCGTGACCATTCTTTGCTGTGTAAACATAGAAATCCGTTCAAAAAGTCGCGATTGTAATTTTCATATTTTTTGAAAGGTGAATGTCCGTGCTACGGAATAGTGAAAGTGCATTGACAGAAATTTTATGTTTTCCAAGTGGGAAAATCACCCTAGAGGTCGACAAAAAGAGAATTTTAGAAATTTTTTTCAAGAAAATTAAACAACATCGAAATTTGGTGAAATGCTCTTCATTGTATGAGTATGAAAGTGCGTTTTCGAATTTTTCATAGCTGCACTGGAAAAAAATTGAAAAGACCAGCTTCCAAAAATCGCCGCGAATAGCGTTCCCAACATGTTGGCGTATCTGTTCTTCCAATTTGGGTAATCAGATCTCCCAAGATGGAAAAATATATCATCAACTGAAGTCAGCTGAAGTTGCTGTTGTTTCATCTTGGGGGATCTGACCACACAAATTGAGAGAACAGATACATCAATATGTTGCGAGCGCTATTCAGGGCGATTTTAGGAAACTGGTCTGTCCAATTTGTTTCCAGTGTGTGAAGAACAGGATGGCGGCTTCTCAGTATTTTCCCCTGGACATCTTTCCTTTTGTGGCCGGATCAATAACTCCTGCAAATTTGAAGAGACAATCTGAAGCCAAGAAAATTTCTATTCAATACGAAGCCAGTGTAACATCCTCAAGTTTTTTCGGACTTTTTCTTGTCTCTCTTCTATCAGGATATAGATATATTTATACTCTTTACTCATATAACATTGTTATATAAATATTATATCAAAATTACATAACATGAAATAACAATCTTATAATTGGGAAAATTATATTTGAATCATGATTCCAATTGGTTCTAATATATCTATGTAACAATCCAATTACATGCAAGCAACAATCTTTCATGTAAAGTTCTTCTATTAATTCATAAAACAATATATACAGGGTGGGGCATTTGAAGTGTCGCGGGCGTTTTTTCCAAAAATAAAGTGAGATACGAGAGAATTTTTCGGACAAAAGTTGTAGGGTACCGAGGGGGACATCCGATGGTGGCCTTGGCTTTGACCTCAAATCTCATCTTCAAGGGCATTCTGAGATCAACTCTTGTTTTGTAAATAGCATCTCATATTTTTGACTGCAGATTTGGATCCTAGGTCAAAAACCAAGAAACTTTTGTCCGAACCATTTTCCTGAAATCCGCAAAAATGGCGCTCTAATCGATATTGTTCCATTTTGAATCTGACATTCGAATAACTCGAAAACGAAGGGTCTTGCAAAAGAATGTTTCGTAAAAAAGTTGTCAATACACAACACATTTGAATCGTCTACATTACCACCATTCAGAGCTCACGCGATGTAAACAAACGACGGGGTTCAGTGAAAATTCACGATTTTGAAAGTCAGTTTGTCAGTTACATTTGATTATTACTTGGTTTATGACAAATTGAAAATCATGGATATCCGATACACGGTTTCTGAAAAGATCGATATGATCTACATTTACGGTGAAGTGCATAAGAACCCCAGACAAGCATATGACTTGTATGCAGAACGATTTCCTGAAAGAACAACGCCATCCATTAGGTATTTTCAACGCATTACAAAATTATTCTCAGAAACGGGGAGTGTTACAAGGGAAAAACGACATCGAATGAGAACTGTTAGCGGAGAAAATGCGGAAGTTAATGTACTAGCTGCAGTAGCCAATAATCCACACGTGAGCTCTCGTGAAATTGAACTCCATTCGGGAATTTCTCGAAGAAGTGTTCTTCGAATACTGAAACGTCACAAATTCCATCCGTATCACATTTGTTTGCATCAAGACCTTCACGGTGATGATTTCGAAAATCGGGTACAGTTTTGTCGATGGGGTCTAGCGCAAATGCACAATAACAACTTCATCAACATCTTATTTTCTGATGAGTCGACGTTCACCAATCATGGTCAAGTAAATCGACATAATATGCATTACTGGGCGACAGAAAATCCAAGATGGTTACGTCAAGTAGAGCATCGAAGACAATGGGCTGTGAATGTTTGGTGTGGTATTTTTCGATCTCGAGTAATTGGACCGTACTTCATTGCAGATACGCTAAATGGAGAGAAGTACAGACATTTCTTAGATCATGTACTCCCAACATTACTTGGAGACATACCTATTCAGGAACGATTGAATATGTGGTATCAACACGATGGTTGTCCATCCCATTAGGCAGTCACAGCTCGAGAAATATTGGACAGAGATTATCCTGGACGATGGATAGGACGTCGTCGACCAGTTCATTGGCCTGCCCGTTCTCCGGATCTTACTTCTCCAGATTTTTTTTTATGGGGATACATAAAAGATACAGTTTATCAACAAGCACCGACTACACCTGAGAATATCCGTCAACGAATCATCAATGCATCCGCGAGCATCAATGAAGATGTTTTAGCACGAGTTCAGCAATCTTTTGTGAAACGTTTTGAAATGTGTATTGAAGTCGAAGGCCATCATTTTGAGCATCTACTGCACTAAAATTATCCAAGTGAGGTAGAAGATTGAAATGTGTTGTGTTTCGTCTGTTATACCCCATCACCTCCGTTTCAGTTCAAGGGGTCCCCCTTGGAATCAGACAACTTTTGTCCGAAACATTCTCCTCCAAGACCCTTCATTTTCGAGTTATTCTAATGTCAGATTCAGTATGGAACAATATCGATTAGAGCGCCATCTCTGCGGATTTCAGGAAAATGGTTCAGACAAAAGTTTCTTGGTTTTTGACCTAGGATCCAAATCTGCAGTGAAAAATATGAGATGCTATTTAAAAAACAAGAGTTGACCTCAGAATGCCCTTGAAGATGAGATTTGAGGTCAAAGCCAAGGCCACCATCGGATGTCCCCCTCGATACCCTACAATTTTTGTCCGAAAAATTTTCTCGTATCTCATTTTATTCCTGGAAAAAACGCCCGCGACACTTTAAATGCCCCACCCTGTATAAATAAAATTTTCGCGTTATGTAATTTTCATTCATTCATGATATATATATATATTCTTTTTTTTCTCTCATAATTTGTATTTTCTTTATATATATATATATATATGTACACATAGATAATTATATACATATATATATATATTTATATATATTATATAATTTTAAAGTTCAATCAATATTCAATGAAAAATGCGAATATTTTAAGATATATTCTTTTCCTACGCCTTTGAATTGTTCTTGAAAGTACGTCGGAATGTATACAAATTCTGTATACATTTGGGTGACAGATTCGAAGGAAACTCCTGGGCGCTACGGAAAAGCGTTTATAAAAAACTCGAGACCAGAACAATGCCCGTGCTGTTTCGATACCTCGCATGTGACGTCAACCCATGCATTCCTAACTCTATGTATACTTTCAGAAATAATTTTTAGATATGCGATATTATTGGGCAATAATTATAACCAAATTCAGATTCTTAAGTATTAGTTATTATCAACCATATATTTTCTTTAACAATATGACTCAACCCCCAAACTTTGGATAAGAATTAATCTATGCAATAGAATTATAAAATCTAATATGAACTGTTCAGATTACATTTTTAATATTGACTAGAATTCCGAAATGAAGCTATAGATAGATATAATACATTGAAAATGTTTTTTTTCCAACTTGAGCAATATTTAAAACATATTCTTCACAAATTTAAACGAATTCTGAAAATATTCAATTGTATTGAATCATTTTTTTGATGAATATTACTCAATAGAATATCTCCATGATATTTTTATAACAAATATATAACTAGGATATAACAAGGTTCAAGAAACTATTCAACAACATTTAAATTATGATTCAACAATTTCTATGTTGCTTCTCATTGGGAAAATCTATTTAAGCTATGAAAGACCAACAAATATATTATATAAGATCATTATCATTGTAATTCTGAACAATTATTATCAGAAAATCTATTATTTTCAACTCGAGTCTACGAGGAAAAGCTATGCGAACACAAGAAGCATTGATACGTAGGAAAACCTATATGAAAAAAACTGTCGAGCCATAGAAAGAATGAAAACATATTTCCTTCTTTCTTAAACAACTGACCCCCACTTGGAGGGCAGCTCCCAGAACAGTATATAAGGAGCCACCTCGTGCCCTTTGACACTCTCTCTCAAATTTTTCTCGACTTATATACATTCACTATTATAGTTCAATTCAAAAAATTACATACGTTATAATCTCAAAGTTAAAATCCTTGTACTTGATAATTTTCAAATATACTCAACCATCATTTAATTGGGAAGTTTCATTCATCAAAAACCACAAAGTGAGTTCAAAAGAATGAAATACACGCGATTTTATTCCTTCCTAATCCCTTCAAATTTCTATCCTTTTCCCTGATAACGAAACTCGCGGTCGTTATCAGAACATATTATACAATTTCCCTTGTTTTGAGACGAGATACTCGCGATCTAGTCCTCATCCCTTCAAATTCCTATCCTTTCCCCTGAAAACGAAACTCGCGGTCGTTATCAGAACATACTATACAATTTTCCTTGTTTTAAGACGAGATACTCGCGATCTAGTCTTAATCCTCTCAAATTTCAATCCTTTTCCCTGATAACGGAACTCGCGGTCGTTATCAGAACATACTACACAATTTTCCTTGTTTTAAGACGAGATACTCGCGATCTAGTCCTAATCCCTTCGAACTTCCATCCTTTTCCCTGATAACGAAACTCGCAGTCGTTATCAGAACATACTATACAATTTTCCTTGTTTTAAGACGAGATACTCGCGATCTAGTCTTAATCCTTCGGAATTTCTGTCCTTTTCCCTGCCAACGAAACTCGTGGTCGTTATCAGAATATACGTTATCCATATACCTTCCACATTCAAGATATGATACTCGTGATCAAATCTTAAAAATTCTTATGATACTCGTGATCATTTGTACAGGAATATACTCGTGATATTTCTTCACTGTTAACAATACTCGCGATTGTTAACAGTAAAAGACATTACAATTTTGGTCACGATACACGCGATCGTGATCATAAAATATATTCTCATTCAATTGCACAAGATCTTCCTTTTTAATCAACATAAACATAATATGAGTATCATATCACCATCCCTTCAAAGTTTTCATTCTTATTTTCGCGACTCTACATTTGCAAGAATAGGTTAAACAACCCCGAGTGTAATCAATTGTGGATTCATCTGATTTATTTTAGTGACTCGATCAATCCAGGAGATAGAATATGACCTACGGGCATATAGACAGCATATTTCGGCCAAACGGAAATTATTGAACACGTTCGGAAATAATTTGAATAAAAGGGCTTTGCAAAGAACGAAACAAAAAATAAATCAACGTACCGAAAAATATAAAGGATTTTTGAAAGAGTATCAAGAAGCCTGTAAACAACAAGGAACATTGCTCCAACCCAACCAACAGCCACAACCCCAAAAGCGACGTCTGTCCGAAGAACCGGTTCATCTTCGGCCAAAGTTACCCCGGTGATGCGAAGAATGCATCAAAACAAAGCCAGAATATTTTAAATGCCCCACTTGTAAAAATTTTGTGTATAAATACGCTAAATTAACTTTAGAACAAATTAAAACTATCACCTTCACTCCAGAAGAAAATAAAAGAGTGATTTGTATGAGAATTTACGGGGATCGCCCCGAGAATTTGTAAATTCTATTCTTTAAATAAAATCACCACATATGTCTGCAAATTTTCAATTTTTATTTAACCTACGTGTGTGACTCCATCCCAAAACATGTAAAATTATATATAAATATATCTAACCACAAACCTTGCATCGTTGTAATAATAATAATCCCATTAGATTTCACTACACTCAAACCACTATCACTTTAAATCACTAACACTTGATATACAATCTGGTTCATCGACTTGTCTAATCGATGAATCTACTTATACGACCAACACCTGGTCGACAATCAACAAATTCCATATCAATCATTACAGGAATGGAAAAATATCCATTCTCTGAATGATTGAAGGAGACAAATAACTTAAAACCAGATTCACCAATAAAACACTACACGAAACACTAAATTTACACTATTTGTTCGACTCTTCAAGTCGAACAGGTGATTCCATGACCCATATCTTCCAACGAAGTAGAGGGAACTACGTATTCCCTTCTCAAGGTCCCTCGTAGAAGGTGTTGGTATTTATTTCCTGCTTGTCGATAACCAACACTAGTTTATATTCCCACGACGAAGAATAACATCCCTAGATGAAAGTTAGGAGCCTTTCCTCCTCCCCGTCAGGACAAACATCTTAGCGCTGGAGACGCTAAACCTGTCATCCACTCCATCGAACCTGTAGAAGAAAAATCTATCAAAAAGGGAACAAATATTCACTATCGAGAGTGAAAATGTGTTAAAAAGACACACTAAACACTCTCATACGATAGATATACAAAAAGATACATGACTCTCCAATATACAAATTGAAAAATCACCTATCTTACTATTTAAAGGAGAGAAATTATAAATATAATTGCCTATATCTTACCTAAAGTATTCAATAAGGTTATAAAACCCCAATTTGGAACCCTTCCTCCTCTCCGTCAGAGAAAACATCTTAGCGCCAGAGACGCTAAACCTCCATTCCATTTCAGCGAACCTGTAAAAGTAAAATCTATTAAAAAGGGAACAAATATTCACTATCGGGAGTGAAAATGTGTTAAAAAGACACATTAAACACTCTCATACGATAGATATATAAAAAGATACATGACTTTTCGATATACAAATTGAAAAATCATCTATCTTACTATTTGAAGGAAATAAATTATAAATATAATTGTCTATCTCACCTGAAGTACTTAACGAAGTCATAGAATCCTAATTTGAAGTCTTTCCTCCTCTCCGTCAGAGAAATCTCCTTAGCGCTGGAGACGATACTCCCCAAATTCACTCTAGCGAACCTGTAAAATGAGAAATCTGTAAAAAAGGGAACAAATATTCAGTATCGAGAGCGAAAATGTGTTAGAATAACACATTGAACACTCTCATATCATACATACATAGAGAGAGACATGATTTTTTCTCAATACACAAGTTGGAAAAAGTCATCTATCTTTCTATTTCAATATATAATAATATGAATATATATATATATATAAAGAGATATTGAGATACTTACAGCATTTACATCCGTGTAAGACTCCTTTTCTTTCCTCCATATGAGTCTCTCCAGAGACTTGTGGGTTCAAACCATTCCTCACATTTGAGCTTCTGCCAGTGGGTTTTTCCCTTGAAGGAAAATCTGAAAACAAACATCATTAATTATCAAACATATTAAATCATTTTTTGATACAATTTCCTTACCCTTTTTACCAGATATTACTTACCTGTAGCACAAAACCACATATGTGATATATATATATATATATATCTATATATATGTGAATCGGATAGTTTGAGGTCCCAAATTATCACTTAATGTATAGTTTGGGGTCATTTTGATAGTTCGAGGTCGGACCTCAAACTTTTATATGTTATTCGATTAGTTTGGGGTCTCGGCACTCAATGTATACTTCGGGGTCGCGCAGCGATTTTTGTGCCCGAGACCTCGAAGTAACCATAAGAACCTTTCACAATGCGAAAACTCACGTTTTATCCCAAAACGGTTCTGTAGTCAATTTGAAAACACTTTGAAACGTTTCCACGCGAAAAGATATGGGAAGAAAACACAATAACGTCTTGACAGAACACCTCACTGACAACGAACGGTTTCATCCCTAACAGCTCTCTGAAATTTTTGAATCGTTCGATTTTCTGTCCCTTGACGTTTCTATAATCAATTTAAAACGTTGGAGAACGTTGCAATGCACAAGAATGTGGATAAGAAACACAACAACGTCCTGAAATAACACTTCACTTCCAACGTGCAGTTTGAGGTCCCGAATACAACTTTTGTATATACCGCATCTAATGGATTGTTTGAGGTCGCACATGGAATGATTCTTCCTCGAACCCGCAAATCTACCTGTCGGATTTTCCCTTGACGTTTCTATAATCACTTCAAAACGTTGCAAAACGTTTCAATGCACAAAAATGTAGAAAAACGACACAACATCGTCTTGAACACACACGTCACTTCCAACGTAAAGTTTGAGGTCGCAAATGGAATGATTCTTCCTTGGTCTCGCAGATCTATTGTTCCCGATTTCCCGTATCTTGACGTCTCTGTAGGCACTTTTAGAACATTGCGGCACGTTTCAATGCACAAAGATGTGGAAAAGAAACACAACAACTGCCTGGAATAACACTTCACTTCCAACGTACAGTTTGAGGTCCCGAATACAACTCTTGTATATACCGCATCTGATGGATTGTTTGAGGTCGCACTTGGAATGATTCTTGCTCGAACCCGCAAATCTACCTGTTGGATTTCCCCTTGACGGTTCTATAATCACCTTTGGAACGTTGCAAAACGTTTCAATGCACAACAATGGAGGAAAACGAGACGACATCGTCGTGAAAACACACTTCACTTCCAACGTAAGGTTTGAGGTCGCGAATGGAATGATGCTTCCTCCCACTCACAGATCTAGTGTTTCCGAATTTCTGTATCTTGACGTCTCTGTCGGCACTTTCAGAACATTGCAGAACGTTCCAATGCCCGAAGATGGGAGAAAAAAACAAACAAAGGTCCTGGAATAACACATCACTTCCAACGTACAATTTGAGGTCCCGAATACAACTCTTGTATATACCGCATCTGATGGATTGTTTGAGGTCGCACATGGAATGATTCTTCCTCGAACCCGCGAATCTACCTGCTGGATTTTGCCTTGACGTTTCTATAATCGCTTTTGGAACGTTGCAAAACGTTTCAATGCACAGAAGTGTAGAAAAACGACACAACATCGTCTTGAAAACACACTTCACTTCCAACGTGAAGTTTAAGGTCGCGAATGGAATGATGCTCCCTTCCACACACAGATCTACTGTTCCCCAATTTCCGTATCTTGACGTCTCTGTAGGCCCTTTTAGAACATTGCAGAACGTTTCAATGCACAGAGATGTGCGAAAAAAACACAACAACGTCCTGAAATAACATATCACTTCCAACGTACAGTTTGAGGTATCGAATACAACTCTTGTATATACCGCATCTGATGGATTGTTTGAGGTCGCACATGGAATGCTTCTTCCTCGACCCCGCGAATCTACATGTCGGGTTTTCCCTTGACGTTTCTATAATCACTTCACAACGTTGCAAAACGTTTCAATGCACAAAGATGTAGAAGAACGACACAACATCGTCTTGAACACACACGTCACTCCCAACGTAAAGTTTGAGGTCGCAAATGGAATGATTCTCCCTTGGACTCGCAGATCTATTGTTCTCGAATTCCCGTATCTTAACGTCTCTGTAGGCACTTTTCAAACATCGCAGAACGCTCCAATGCACAAAAATGTGGAAGAAAAACACAACAACGTCCTGGAATAACACTTCACTTCCAACGTACAGTTTGAGGTCCCGAATACATTTTTTGTATATACCGCATCTGATCGATTGTTTGAGGTCGCACATGGAATGATTCTTCCTTGAACCCACAAATCTATCTGCTGGATCTTGCCTCGACGTTTCTATAATCGCTTTTGGAGCGTTGCAGAACGTTTCAGTGCACCACAGTGTAGAGAAACGACACAACATCGTCGTCAAAACACACTTTACTTCCAACGTAAGGTTTGAGGTCGCGAATGGAATGATGCTTCCTCCCACTCACAGATCTAGTGTTCCCGAATTTCTGTATCTTGACGTCTCTGTAGGCACTTTTAAAACATTGCAGCACGTTTCAATGCACAAAGATGTGGAAAAAGAACACAACAACTTCCTGAAATAACACTTCACTTCCAACGTACAGTTTGAGGTCCTGAAGACAACACTTGTACATACCGCATCTGATGGATTGTTTGAGGTCGCACATGGAATGATTCTTCCTCAAACCCGCAAATCTACCTGTTGGATTTTCCCTTGACGTTTCTATAACCACTTTCAAAACGTTGCAAAACGTTTGAATGCACAAGAATGGAGGGAAACGACACTACATCGTCTTGAAAACACACTTCACTTCCACCGTAAAGTCCCAGGTCGGAAATGGAATGATTCTTCCTTGGACTCACAGACCTAGTGTTCCCGAATTTCCGTATCTTGACGTCTCTGTAGGCACTTTGAAAACATAGCAGAACGTTTCAATGCACAAAAATGTGGGAAAAAAACAACAACGTCCTGGAATACCACTTCACTCCCAACGTATAGTTTGAGGTCGCAACTGGAATAATTCTTCCTTGGACCCGCAGATCTAGTGTTCCCGAATTTCCGTCCCTTGGCGTCTCTGTAGTCTAGAGATGTGCAAATAGTTCGAAGCCGAATCGAATCCAACTAATTTTCGTAGATTCGATTTGTTATCGAATTGGAAAAATCTCAAATCGAATTATTCGAAACTGTTCGAATCACAATGCTTCGATTCTGAATCAATGTTACCCTGAAAACAACTTTATTCGAGTCAGATACATTCTTGTTCAGTATACCTGACTTGTGGATGTGTACAAAATATTTTTCGCAGAATGATTCTATTGGATATTCATCATCGAAAGATTGGTAAATGTTACTGGCTGTGCGACTCATACTGTACAACTCTTCAGAAGAATTCTTGATGAAATTGGGGAATTCTTCATTAATTGTTTCGAATTTCATTAGAACTCCTGCGATGTATCGAGAAGTATAACCGCAGTTATATTCAAGTAGAACACATTAGTCAAAGAAACGACATTTCGACAAAAATCACATGTTGCTGAAATGTGAATCGTTTATTGAAACGAATCAGCGACCGTATAAGGAAACAATCGAGCGCTATAGCCACTGAAAAAAAATTAGTACAACAATCCGAAGTTTGGTTATAATAACCCGTCAGTGGGGGCTTCCGACATTCGTGCAAAATTTCCCAGGTGGCACAATAATTCCGGACGAGTTCTATGAGAATATTTTTTATGGTCTGTTTTCGAACCCTTATAATATCTGGGTTGCAAACTCAGTAAGGAGGAAAAGGATATAAGTACACTAGAACCTCGTGATAAGAATGCTCGACCTCTCTCTTCAACGCACGTGAAAACCGTACGATTGAGAAAGAAGAAGAGATGTGTTATCGCGAGGTTCAAGTGTATTAAACTCTGCATAAATCATGAAATTTGCACGAATGCTGGAAGCACCCAGTACAGTTGTTTTCAAAACAGCAAATCGTATTGCTGTTTCAACCATTCTTTCCTTCTCGACAACTTCATCTACTATTGCAATGACAATACTTTTCATAAACGTAGCTACACTTTTGACTATACAGGGTGTTCCAGAAAACACTCCGAACATTTCAAGGGGAAATTCCTGAGACGAAACTGAACAATTCCCTATTTGACATTTTTCAAACCGACGCTCAGTTTTTGTGTTATAAACAAAATGAGTTTACCATCCAGGGGGCAAGTACATCGGCTACTCCAATAATCAAAGAGTATACTTATGCAGCATCCACTTGATTGGTCCAAGTCAACTCTGGAACTAAGCTTCAGATAAAAAAATGGTGAAGGAAGGAGTGTTTATTTTTGTTTTAGGAATCTTCCCTCAAAAGGTTCGGAATATTTTCTGGAATACCCTGTATAAGTATGGACTGCTAGTCACCGAATTCAGACTGGTCTCAAAGATATATTTTGCGTTACAGCGCCTCTACCTTCACAAACTAAAATTTTGAAATTGGCGGGAATCAAGAAATAAATGATTATTACAAAGGCAGATGATTTTTCCAGGTTATTTCACTTCAAATGTCACAGAGAACTAGAATTCCCACATATTCATTGATGATAAATCCGAACACCTGAATTTAATGCACTTAATTATATGCACACGATTTCGTTTTTTGAATTGCCGCCGTTTTGGAACCTCTGATATCACGAAATATTGAAAGATCTCGCTAGATCTTGGGGACGGGACCCATACGGAGTTTACATAATATGGGAAAAGTGGGGGGACTAGCAGTCCATACTTACCATGGTAAAAAAATTTCTCTGAAAATCTCTGAAATCTTCAGAATTCATTAATGTATAATAAAATTATTTAAAAACTTCTTGACTGTATATATAAAATTTTGTCTCTTTATTTCTGGCTCTGTTCACTCTATCTGAGCTAAAATTTCACTTCCCGTATGTAAATATTTTGCTGAAAAATGTTTGGAAATTTCTCTCCAATTTCTGAAAAAAAACTCAGACTTTCATTTGAACAAATCTGAAAAAGTCTGATCAACTCTGGAATTTTGATGGAAAATATGATAGAATTGGGGGAAAGTTTTCTCAGAGTTTATCAGAGATTTTTCATCTCATGTTGATCAATGATTATGAATCCAACAAATCAAACAAACAACACGTTTACGAAGTAGCTGACCAGGTGACCGCGGGCAGGTTTCCAAACGGTTGGATTGGTTGAGAAGCTGACCGCGGTCACCTGGTCAGTCACTTCGTAAGCGTCCACAAACTCTCTAAATACGGAAGAGTGGAAATTCCGCTCGAATGGAATTCCGTATTCAGAGAGTTTGGTGGTTTGATTCGTTGAATTCATAATCATTGATCAAAATGAGATGAAAAATCTCTGATGAACTTTGAGAGAACTTCGTCCCAATTCTATCATATTTTTCACCGAGATTTCAGAGTTGATCAGAATTTTTCAGATTTGTTCAGAGAGAAGTCTGAGATTTTTAGCAAAGATGAAAAAATGAATAAAAAATAGAAAGCAGCTGCTGAATAGCGGATCAAAGCTAATGAATAGCGAATATGAGGACTTCATCTCTTATGTATTGAAATATGAAAAATTAGGACGGATTCAGTGGGCTGAGAAAGCTTAAAAAGCCTCTGAATGGTACATCCATACTAGTACAATACGCATAGAATGTTTGAATTCCATTCGAATGATTATCATATCCAGTATTGATATTATGCTGTAATTCGATTCGGACCCCTAATTCGATTCAATGTGGATTTTCACAATTCGATTCGATTCGGAAAAATTGTCAAAGATTCGATTTGATTCGATTCGAGGGTCTGAAAACGTGATTCGCACATCTCTACTATAGTCACTCTTGAAGCATTGCAGCACGTTTCAATGCACAAAGATGTGGAGAAAGAACACAACAGCGTCCTGAAATGACACTTCACTTTCAACGTACAGTTTGAGGTCCCGAATACATTTTTTGTATATACCGCATCTAATGGATTGTTTGAGGTCGCACATGGAATGATTCTCCCTCGAACCCGCAAATCTACCTGTTCGGTTTCACCTTGACGTTTCTATAATCACTTTTGAAACGTTGCAGAACGTTTCAATGCACAGAAGTGTAGAAAAACGACACAACATCGTCTTGAAAACACGTCACTTCCAACGTATAGTTTGAGGTCGCAACTGGAATGATTCTTCCTTGGATTCGCAGATCTATTGTTCCCGAATTTCCGTCCCTTGGCGTCTCTGGAGTCAGTTCTAAAACATTGCAGAACGTTTCAATGCACGAAGATGTTGAATAAAAAACACAACAGCGTCCTGAAATAACACTTCACTTCCAACATACAGTTTGAGGTCCCGAATACAACTTTTGTATATACCGCATCTAATGGATCGTTTGAGGTCGCACATGGAATGATTCTTCCTCGAACCCACAAATCTACCTGTTCGGTTTCACCTTGACGTTTCTATAATCACTTTTAAAACGTTGCAAAACGTTTCAATGCACAAAAATGTAGAAAAACGACACAACATCGTCTTGAACACACACTTCACTTCCAACGTAAAGTTTGAGGTCGCAAATGGAATGATTCTTCCTTGGATTCGCAGATCTATTGTTCCCGAATTCCAGATCTTAACGTCTCTGTAGGCACTTCTCAAACATCGCCGAACGCTTCAATGCACAAAGATGTGGAAAAAAAACACAACAGCGTCCTGAAATAACACTGCACTTCCAACGTACAGTTTGGGGTCCCGAATACAACTCTTGTATATACCGCATCTGATGGATTGTTTGAGGTCGCACATGGAATGATTCTTCCTCGAACCCGCAAATCTACCTGTTGGATTTTCCCTTGACGTTTCTATAACCACTTTGAACACGTTGCAAAACGTTTCAATGCACAAGAATGGAGGAGAACGACACTACATTGTCTTGAACACACTTCACTTCCAACGTAAAGTTTGAGGTCGCAATTGGAATGATTCTTCCTTGGACTCACAGATCTAGTGTTCCGGAATTTCTGTATCTTGACGTCTCTGTAGGCCCTCTTAGAACATTGCAGAATGTTCCTAAGCACGAAGATGTGGGAAAAAGACACAACAAAGTCCTGAAATACCACTTCACTTCAAACGTACAGTTTGAGGTCCCGAATACAACTCTTGTATATACCGCATCTGATCGATTGTTTGAGGTCGCACATGGAATGTTTCTTCCTCGAACCCGCAAATCTACATGATGGATTTCCCCTTGACGTTTCTATAATCACTTTCAAAACGTTTCAATGCACAAAAATGTAGAAAAACGACACAACATCGTCTTGAACACACTTCACTTCCAACGTAAAGTTTGAGGTCGCGAATGGAATGATTCTTCCTTGAACTCGCAGATCTAGTGTTACCGAATTCCCGTATCCCAACGTCTCTGTAGGCACTTTTCAAACATCGCAGAAAAAATGTGGAAGGAAAACACAACAACGTCCTGGAATAACACTATACTTCCAACGTACAGTTTGAGGTCCCGAATGCAATTTCTGTATATTTCGCATCTAATGGATTTTTTGGAATGATTTTACCTTGGACTAGCAAACCTAGTTCCCCCGAATATCCGTCTCCTGAGGTTTTTGTCATCAGTTTCAAAACATTGCAAAACGTTCCAATGCATCATGATATGAAAAGAAGACACAACAACGTCTCGAAAGAACATTCCACTCACAACGTCAAGTTTGAGGTCGCCAATACAACTTCCGTACATACCACATCTCATACATTATTCGAGGTCGCACATGAAATGGGTTCTTTCCCTTGAGCGTGCAAGGTATACTTTGGAGTCCTAAACCTTTTTTTTTGTATAGTTCGAGGTCGCACAGCCGACGGCTATAACACTGCGTATCCCTGGTTGATGAATTTCATAGAACCGATCGATTCTCGTCGATTCTGATGCAGAAAACTGATTCGAACCCATCAGGAATTGATTTCCAGTGAGCTTGGATCAGTTCCCAATATCTGATTCAATGATTAACGAAGGTTCTTCCAAACAGGAATAAAATGTATATTCCGAGGTCGCATGTGAAATAATTCCTGCAGTGTATACACAAGATACACCTTGCGGTCGCACAGAAGACTTTTGAAAAGTCTGTCTCCTATGTACAGTTCAAAGTCGCGGACATGCAAATCACCATATGAATTGAATCACATGAGATTTCGAGTGTTTTCCGTCACTCCAATCTACCTCCCGTGTTCCCAATATTTTCAGAATAAATTCCGTAAAGAATTCACAAACCCAATCCAATACTAGCAAACGCTCTGACGTGAGGAAATATATTCTTTCTTCCAATCATCGTTCATGACATTGAGTAGACTTAAACATCTCAAAATTACTCAGTGCTTAAATATGTAATGGACAGCTTTATGTTGAATCTCGTTCTCAATTTTCCAGAATATCATTCAGACAGAATGGTTACATCATGAACTCGATGAGACTATGTTGAATTCAATTCAGGAGTCGACGAATTTTATCATGGGATTCCGATGATTCAATTATTGTTCAATGAGAATCCATGAATTAAGTCCCTCATGGAAAATGATGACACATTCATAATGAAGGATGAAGATGAGGAGAGATTCATAATGAATCCATTTTCAGCTATAAGAATTCAAAATGAATGCGTCAAGAACTTTTTCTCAACTGTGGTGCTGTGGGGATGTTCCAATATTCTTTATGAAACTTTGTATCCAAAGATGATTCATTTGAATTCCTCTCAATACTCCCACATTTGCAGGTTATTCTTATGTCACTCCAGATATTCTGAAGATGTCTTTCGCATACTTCTGGAACGGCAAAATTTCTTCTGCTATGTGGCAATGTATATTCTGAAATCACAAATGAAATGGTTCCAGGATTTTATATCCAAGGTATACTTTGGGATCGGGAACCAAACCATGCCTTTCATGTATAGTTTCAAGTCTTGGATATGGCAATCACTGAATTAGACACAGAATGTATATTTTGAAGTGCTACGTAGAAGGATTTCATCGTTGTATAACCAAGGTGAACACTGAGAGGAATAATTACCATCACTCATAACATATTATATTATGTTTCGAGAAATCCGTCCCTTGAAAGATCTGTATTCCGCATGAAAGGAAATTTCCTTGAACCTGATGATACATCATCATCATCATCATGAAGTAATCAGTCTTACGACTGGTTTGATAAAACCCTCCACCCCTGTCTATTATCCGCCAAACGTTTAATTTCTACATATCTACTACATCCCTTGTCTTGTACGATTTGCTTCATATAACTTGCTCTGGGTCTACCTTTACCAGTTTTACCATTCATTTTCCCTTCCAATATTGTTTTCAATAAACTCTCATGCCGTAATGTGTGTCCTATAAGATTGCTTCTCCTTTTCACGATGTGTTTCAAAAGATTTCTTTCTTCATTTATCTGCTCGAGTACTTCTTCATTTTTGACTTTGTCTATCCATTTTATTCTGAGCATCCTCCTATAACACCACATTTCAAAAGCTTCAAGTCTTCGTTGATTAGTTTTCCCCATTGTCCAAGTTTCGCAACCATATAATGCTGTGCTCCAAACGTAACTTTTCGAGAATTTCTTCCTTACTTCCAAGCTTATATTTTTTGAGCATAATAACTGTCTCTTTTGATAAAAAGCCTGTTTCCCTTGTGCTATTCTTGCTCTTATATCTCTTTCGCTTTCGCCGTTCTCTGTAATTATGCTTCCTAGATATTTGAATTCTTTCACCTGTTCAATTGTCTCGGTATCTATTCTGATTCTCGTTCTTCTAGCTGTTTTCGCTGCTGTACACATCATGAATTTTGTTTTGTCTTTATTTATATTCATACAATAGTTTTCCAATAATATTGTTCTCATGGTGTTGAGAATATTTTCTAACTCAGTACTACTCGTGGCCAATATAGCTATGTCATCCGCGAATCTCAACATACTTATATTTTCTCCCTGAATCTGTAATTTCGATTGAATTTCCTCCTTCACTTCGTTCATTGCTTCTTCTATATATAAATTGAACATCAGTGGCGATAATGAGCATCCTTGTCTCACCCCTCTTCTTATTTGTGCTTCACCTTCCTGACCCTCTATGTCTATTATTGCACTTTGATTCTTATATAATTCGTATATTATTCTTCTATCTTTATAATTTATTCCCACCTTCTTCAGGATCGCAAACATCTTCTCCTAGTCCACATTATCGAAAGCCTTTTGTATATCTACAAAACCTATGTACCCAGATTTCTTCAGCGCTATCCTTTTCTCTATTACTGCCCTGAGTGCTAAGATTGCTTCTCGCGTTCCCCTATTTTTTCTAAAACCAAACTGATCCTCTGCCAATCTACTCTCTATTTTATTTTCCATCCTCCTGTATATAATTTTGGTCAGTATTTTCGAAGCATGTGAAGTTAAACTGATCGTTCTGTAGTTCTCGCATTTGTCTGCCCCTTGTTTCTTCGGGATAGCGACAATTTTATTCTTTCGGAAATCTTCCGGTACTTCTCCTTTTTCGTACATATCTCTAATCAATTCAAACAGTGCGTCGCGAGTTCCTCCACTGGAGGCTTTTATAAGGTCCGCACTTATGCCATCTATGCCTGGCGCTTTATTATTTTTCAATTCTTTCAAAGCCTTGTCGAATTCTGATCTCAATATCGAATCTCTCAATTCTTCCTCATCTACATCCTCCTCCTTCTCTAATAGTGCTATATCATCGTTTCCTCTATACAAGTCTTCCAAATGATTGATCCACTGTTCTATTTTCTCTTCCGTTTTTATCAATTGTCGTCCTAGAGAGTTTCTAATCTTATTGCTTCTAGATTTCATTTGTCCGAAAAATCTTTCAATAAACCTATATGCTTCATCTATTTTTCCTAAATGCAATCTTATTTCTATTTCCTGACATTTCTCTTCTAACCACTGTTCTTTTGCTTTCCTTGATTCTCTTATTATTTTATTTCTCAATGATTTGTATCGTTGCTGGCCTTCTTGGCTATCATTATTCTTGTATTTTCTTCTTTCATTTATCAATTCTAAAATTTCCTCCGTTATCCATGGGTTTTTAGCTTCTACTCCATCATTCTTCAAAATCTTATCCGCACATTCTCTTATATTCCCCTTCATCTTTGTCCATCTCCTCTCTATTCCCGAGTCTTTCTCTTTTTGATCTCTCAATTTTTCATCCAACATTTTCTCGAATGCCTCATGCGTTTGTTTTTGCTTGAGGTTCTTCAAATTCCATCTTTTCTGCATTTTCCTTTTCTTCTTCAGAGATTTGAATTTCAGAGAACATTTCATCATCAACATATTATGATCACTATCTATATCTGCACCGGGATAAGTTTTACAGTTTTTCACTTGGTTTCTGAATCTTTGTTTCACTAATATGTAATCAATTTGGTATCTTGCTGTATCTCCTGGCATTTTCCAAGTGTAGATTCTTCTTGGATGATTTTCGAATAAAGTGTTTGTGATAACCATCTTATGATTTTCACAAAATTCGACTAAACGTCGTCCTCTATCGTTCCTCCTCCCTACCGCGAAATCTCCTATAATGTTGTCCTCTTTTCCTTGTCCTACTACCGCATTCCAATCCCCCATCACTATCAAATTCTCTTCTCCCTTCACATATTCTATCACTTCTTCTATTTCTTCGTACGTTCTTTCAATATCTTCCTCCGAATATGCAGATGTGGGCATGTATACTTGGACTATGACTGTGTCTACCGGTTTTGTTCTGATTCTAACCATCATCACACGTTCATTATGTTGCAAATAATTTTCTATTCTATTTCCTACTCTTTTATGCATTACAATTCCTACACCTGCTTGACCGTTCTTTGATCCTGTATGAATTATTCTATAATCCCCACTCCAGAAATCGCCCTCTTGTGGCCATCTCATTTCGCTAATCCCCATTACGTCTATATTCAACCTATTCATTTCTAATTCCAAATTTTCTAATTTTCCCGCTTGCCTCAGTGATCTAACATTCCACGCTCCGACTCGAAGAATGTTGTTTCTTTTCCCTATCCTATTCTTCGGTTTTCGTTCCTTGCTGATGAAGCTTCCTCGAGCAGCCTCCACCCGGAGATCCGAACGGGAGACTAGTTTACCTCCGGAATATTTTACCCGAGAGAGCGCCATCATGTATTTATTAATTTGTTTGTTTGTTTTTGTTACATAATATTCCAGGTTAGGAAAAAGGTGATGATACATCTCTTGAATTATCCAAACGTTTCCTCAATCCAAGGGAATTTCCCTTGACTTACAACATTCCAGCTGTGTTCAAGAATATGCATTCTTGAGAATATCCAAGAAAACGAACATGCGTTTAATTTGATATACGATGTATATTTTGAGGTCGCACGTGAGATGATTTCTGCATTGTATATGCAATGTATAATCCGGATTTGCAAAACAAACCCTGGTGGAAAAATTTCTCTGAAAAACTCTGAGAATTGCAGAGATTTTTCAGAGTCTTTCAGAGTTTGAAAGACTTTTCATAGTTTCTCAGAGTTTTTCAGATTCTTTCAGGTGTTTTCAGAAGTTCTAAGAATTTTTCAGAGTTTTTCAGAGAAATTTTCAGAGGTTTTCAGAGAAATTTTCTTTACCAGGGAACTTGTGAGGATTTCGCCTCTGATGTACAGTTTGAGGTCCCGGATATGGAAATCACTGAATTGAACATACGATGTATATTTTGTGGTCGTAAATAGAATGAGTTCGGCATTACATGTTCAACGTATAGTTTGATGCCGCAAATTAAACTTGAGCAAATTCCGTGCTTAATGTATGTTTTGGGGTTGGGAGTATAAAAATCAATGAATTTGATATACGATGTATATTTTGAGGTCGCACAGGGAGTAATTTCAGTATTGTATATCCAAGGGATACTTTGGGGTCGCGAATGCAACTTTTGTCACCAAAACTCTCCATTCAATGTTGTGTAAGTAACATTCATGTGTGCTACTATTACATGAATTGAATCATGTAAGCTTTTGAGTGTTTTTCGTTATTCAAATCTCCCACTCATGCTTCCAATATTTCCAGAATAAATTGTATAAAGAATTCACAGGCTCAATCCAATACCGCGCAAGAATTCTAACGTCGTCCCCCGTACAGCACACCTCCGTGGCCTCCACGGAGAACGAAGGTGGATCCTCCACGTAAGCAACGTGGAGACTCCGTTGCTGTTAGGTGGAAAACACGTAGAGTCCCCATAGAGGCTCCGGAGAAATGTCCGCCCTTCGCAACGTTGCTACGGCGTGGAGCGAAGGTGGAAAGAACGTGGTGGTGAGGTGGAATAAAGGTGGTAGGAACAGAGAGGCGACGTGGACGAACTGTGGAATTCCACCGTTTCTCCACCTCGCTACCACGGAGATACGATGTTGAGAAAAACGTACCGCTACGTGGTATCTACGTAGAATGAATCATTGCAGCCCGGTTTTGGCGGGAGAAATTTAAATATCCTGCAGGAATTTAAAAATTTCATGGCTCGTCAAATCCAGTGTGTTTTTATTCCATTTTTCCCTGAGAAAGAATTGATCACCCGCGCAGCCATAGATACCACATAGCGATACGTTTTTCTCAATGTCGTATCTCCGAGGTAGCGAGGTGGAGAAACGGTGGAATTTTACAGTTCGTTCCACCTCTCCGTTCCTACCACGTTCTTTCCACCTTCGCTCTACGCCGTAGCAACGTTGCGAAGGGCGGACATTTCTCCGGCGTCTCTATGGGGACTCTACGTGTTTTCCACCTAACGGCAACGGAGTCTCCACGTTGCTCACGTGGAGGATCCACCTTCGTTCTCCGTGGAGGCCACGGAGGTGTGCTGTACGGGCCAACAGTCTATATTTCTTCTCTCGATTATCGTTCATCACTTCAAGGAAAATCGAATATCAATGTTCCAAAATGCGTGACCACGGTGAAAATGAAGCGTGTCATGAAGAGTCACGAAAGCATAAGAATGTCTCAGATTACTCTCCTTTCACGTCTTGCATACTTCTTGTCGATTGTACGATTACGCTTCCACCCGTGAGGTCCGATTTCCGTGAAATTGATATTTTTTCCGATACGTTTGATGTACTCCTAATATACGTTTGAACTACTCTTAATGTCTCACTTGACGCTCGGTATACGCTTGGATAAACGTTTCAAATACTGTCTGATCACGTTTCTGACACTTTCTAATACACGCTTCCCTTTCACCAGGGCATGTAACCTTAAACTATGCATTCTCATACATATAATGGAGGTTATGGGATTTTCAAAGCAATGAAGTGAGAATATCAGGAAGGAGTCTTCTCAGTAATTCATTGAAATGTAGTCCAACTCCAAGAACCCACCGGGAGGCTTGGGATTATATAGGGGTTTCATTAGCCCGTACAGGACATCCACCGATGTTCACGTCGCATCTCCGTGGATTCTACGTGGATAAATGGGAGCCCAAACAGCACCGACAGTTCAGAAAACGTTTTAACAACGTGTCCACAGTCCCACAGATTATGATTCCCAGAAGTACATTTTCCAAACGTCTCGAGAGCATTCATTCATTGTGCTGGGGAACACGTTTTAGGGACATTGTTTACATCTGCTATGGTACGTTTCTAAAATGTTTCCAAAACATCATATGAGAATCAAGTATTTTATTTATAACCTATAAAAATGTGTATTTATAGTTTTACAAAAGACCAAAGTATCAAACAACCATGAAAATACATTTTGTATTGAATATTTGAAAATATTTCATCTCAGAAGTTCAAAACTGTTGGAAAAATATAAATTATCAAGAATTAGTCAATATATTAAGATCCACATAACCTCAAAATTGGCGCGAAATCAAATTTCACTACACGCAATGTATTAAAGAGATGTAAATGTAATTTATTGAATCTATCGATACAGGTTTCACTGCAATTAATATGCATCTCTTCTAAATGGAGAATATTTGAAGATTTGGCACAAGTTCGATCATTAAAAATTCTCATTTCAAATGTCTCATAAACATTCCATGACAACCTGAATAAGACTACCCCGGACATTTTCACATCCCTGGTATATACATGTGATGTTTTCTCAACATCCCGAAACATTTTTTGAACATTCCAATGTTTCAGAAGACGTCCCAAGGATGTTGATAGTACATCCTGGTGCTGTATGGGAGACGTGGATAAAAGGTGGATGAACGGAGATTCCACGGAGAGACAACGTGGAGGCAACGTAGAAATGCTTGGTCCTGTACGGGAGAATACACAATGAGATTATGTTTGTCGACATGACCTAACCTGCATATAAACTGAATTCCGTCAATGAGTATCAGAGATGAATGTCCTGAGGTGAAACAGAAAATTAAATGTAATTAAAACTCTCAAATACCACAATACCTTGATTTCAAAATGATCTTAATTCTCACAGTACATGTGGAATTCAGTAACTTCCGGACTCGTGACCTCGAACTATAAATTAAGTTACATGTGTTCACAAGTCCCTTTCGCGATCTCAAATTATACCTTGGATGAACATTGCTAAAATCATTCAACATTGAACTCCAAACTATGCATTCCCATGCATACCATGGAGGTGATGCTATTTTCGGAGTATCTCAATGGAAAAAAATGAGTTCAGAAGGGTCCTCGCTCAAAAACGGGGTTTTTTTCATCATTCCATCCATGCCGTATGAAGATCTCAAATATCTTCCCCAGGATACTTCTGGAAAGTCTACATTTGGACCGTCATTTGCTAAATGTTCATCTGAATAGGGGATTGTTATGTCTGCAATGACACATTATAGTTTGGCGGTGAAATTCAACCGTTTTGTGTCTGCGACCTCAAAGTATTCATTGTATGTACATAGCTGAAATCATTCAACGTGTAACCTAAAACTATGCATTCTTATAGGTTATGGCATTTTCGAAGCAATAAAGGAAGAATATCAGGAAGGAGTGTTCTCAGTGATTCACTGAAATTGAGTGAAACACAAGAACCCATCTAGTGAGTCAGGATCATAGAGGAATCTTATTCAGTAGCCAATGGAGAATGTTTCCCAACATGACCTAACCTCCATGTAACAAGCTGATGCGATCCATCGAAGAGTATAACAGTTGAATGTCCTGAGTTGAAACAGGAAATCGAATGTAATTGACATTTTACAAATACCACAATGCCTTTATTTGCAAATTATTTCATCTTTTACAGTATATGTGC
Organism: Gonatopus flavifemur; assembly: GCA_018340375.1. Taxonomy (NCBI): domain Eukaryota; kingdom Metazoa; phylum Arthropoda; class Insecta; order Hymenoptera; family Dryinidae; genus Gonatopus; species Gonatopus flavifemur. Next base: position 377,928 of record JAFFJZ010000067.1, read on the forward strand.
AATTCAGTCCCTGGCTAAAATTTTTGTCATAATTTCTCATATTTTCTCCATGAATTGGGACTATGAGAAATTATGAGAAATTATGACAAAAATTTTAGTCAGGGGTCACTTTCAGACTGCTGATCTCAAACTATACATTAGTTGTATTCGTTTACGAATTCTTCCTGCGACCTGAACTAAACCTTGTATGTAGATTGCTGAAACAATTCAACACGAGACTTCAAATGAGGCATTCCGATGAAGGCGATGGAAGTTATGCCATTTTTGAAGTATAAAAAGAAATGATATAAGAAAGGTTCTCGCTCGGATGCAAGTCACTCTTCATCATTACAGTCATGCTGCATGAACATCTCAAATATATTCCCTAGGATACTCCCCAAATCGCGTCGCCTGCATCGCTTATCGCTGAATGTTCATGGGAATTGGTGATTGTTATGTCTGCAACCCCACATCACGCGGTAAAATTTGAACCCATTGTGTTTGTGACCTCAAAGTTTACAGTGCATGTGCAATCCAGTGAATCCCTGATTCGGGACCTCGAACTATACATCAGGTGTGATTGTACACGAATTCTCCCTGCGACCTCAAAGTATACCTCCTATGCACATTGCTGGAATCATCCAACATGGAACTTTTATCTGTTCGTTCCCACGCATACCATGGAGGGTGTGATACTTTCAATGTATCTCAAAGGAAAGGATGATTCAAGAAAGCTTCTCGCTCGAATACAAGTCTCTCTTCGTCATTCCACTTATGCTGCATAAACATCTCAAATATATTCCTCAGGATACTCCGGAAATCGCGTCGCCTGCATCCTCTATTGCTGAATGTTCATGTGAATTGTTGATTGTTATGTCTGCAACCCCACATCACGTGGTGAAATTTGAACTTATTGTGTTGGTGACTTCAAAGTTCACAGTGCATGTTCAATCCAGTGATTTCCTGGTTCGGGACCTCAAACTATACATCAGGTGTGATTGTACACAAACTCACCCTGCGACCCCAGAGTATACCTTGTGTGCACATTGGAGTGGTCCTTCAATAGGGTGTTGTCGATTTTTTTTGCACCAAGGGCCTCAAATGCTTCCAAATTGATAAAAACAAATCTCTTAAAAATTGGAGCTCTTAATAGTAACTCTGAGATAGTCCGCATTGCAATCTAAGTTCCTTCTGGAAATGACATAGGTCAACTTTTCTTCGTTCTCTAGAATTTTATAACTTGGGAACAAATGAATCTATAATGATGAGTCATACATATTTTTATAGAGAATTCATCGCTGTAAAGCATGGTTTCTTATGATTTTTCATTTTATGTATTGGTTATTCGAGCTTAAACTTCAATTTTCATATAATTATCAATATTCTCAAGTGAATTTATAGAATCAACACTTGTATTAGGAAATATATTACATTTTCATTGATGACTCCATAATTTTAATTCAATTGATGTAACTGTGTGAGTTTGAATGCAGCTTTAAATTATTTCCCACTTCTTTCATGAGATATATTAGTTAATTACCTCCTATTGTTCACGAGATCAATATTTAGTTTGTAAACTATACATTTTCTCAATTCATTGATGCTTTTGGTAACGAAATTTCCTGTAATTTTCGCGGCATTTCGAATTAAGGGGTCTATCTTGATTAGAATTCTTAAATAAAGAAAAATTGTGTTTCAGAATTTGTTGAACAGTTTTGTAATATAAATATTGATATAAAATTCATCACCCTGAATCAATACACTATCGAAATACATGGAAAACATTTTATTTGTACATTTTCCGTAAGTTTTTTCTACATAAAACGCATTCTTCGCCAAAAAACGTTTCCCGATGCGCTGTTGATAAAATTCCCGAAACTGCTCGACCGGTCCTTGAGAAATTTCTAATTATTTTGAATTCATACACGGAGGGCCAGACTTTGTTACTTACCTTGTATAAGAATACATTCCAGGAGAAGAAAATGATTTTTGAATAATTTATTATTCAAATTCATTGTTCAGGTAAAATTAGAAGTATGAAATAGAAAAGTTTTGGATGAAATACACAATGAATATCAATTGGTAAGTGGATTACTCGAAATAATCAGAAAAACTGATAAAAATGCAATCTGACCTTCTCAAAACTTTGGTAATATATTTTCTACGCCAATATGGATATTCCTCAGTCCGAAAGGATCATAATAAAAGCAGAATCGACAATTGTTTGTGAGATCAAGAGTATAATAATCGAGATAAAAATTTTTTTCTAAAAAGTGCAACAACCCCATGTTAATTAAATGGGGGAAGTATGGTCATTTGGAAAGGGTTGAGCGCCATTGTAATAATCTTATTTCTGTTTTAAAATTGCTTTTAGGTCACGAAGAAAAGATTTTGCCCATACCCAAGTGAAAATAGCCAACTTGGTAAATAACGGACACCCTAATGAATATCCTTGATAATGTTGATACTTATATAAAAATTAAACAGTGACCTCGAATAACTTTCAAATCAATACATATAACGGGAGATCATGAGGGACCATCTCGCACAGCGATAAATTCTCTATAAGAATATGTATTACTTATTATTATTATTAGAGATTCTTTTGTTCAAAAGTTATAAAATTCTAAAGTGCGAAGAAAAGTTTCCCCATTTTATTTCCATAAGAAACTTAGGTTGCAATGCAGACTATCTTAGAGTTAATATTGAAAGCTCCAATTTTCAGGGAATTTTTTGTTATTAATTTGGAAGCATTTGAGCCCCTGGGAGCGAAAAAATTCGACAACACTCCATTTCAGGACCACCCTAATGCACATTGCTGAAATCAAACAACATGGAACTTTTAACTGTGCGTCTCCACGTATACCATGGGGGGTATGATGCTCTGAATGTATCTCAAAGAAAAGGATGATTGGAGAAAGGTCCTCGCTCGGATACAAGTCACTCTTCATCATTACAGTCATGCTGCATGAACATCTCAAATATATTCCTCAGGATGAACCGGAAATCGCGTCCCCTGCATCGCCTATTGCTGAATGTTCATGTGGATTGGTGATTGTTATGTCTGTAACCCCATAACGCGGTGAAATTTGATCCCATTGTGTTTGTGACCTCAAAGTTCACAGTGCATGAGCAATCCAGTGAATTCCTGATTCGGGACCTCGAACTATACATTAGGTGTAATTGTACACGAATTGTCCCCGCGACCCCAAAGTATACCTCCTATGCACATTGCTGGAATCATCCAACATGGAACTTTTAACTGTGCGTTTCCACGCATACCATGGAGGGTATGATGCTTCCAATGTATCCCGAAGAAGAGAATGATTCAAGAAAGGTTTCCGCTCGAATACAAGTCTCTCTCCATCATTCCAGTCATGCTGCATGAACATCTCAAATATATTCCTCAGGATACTCCGGAAATCGCGGCGCCTGCATCGTCTATTGCTGAATGTTCATGTGAATTGGTGATTGTTATGTCTAAAATCCCACATCACGCGGTGAAATTCGAACTCATTGTGTTTGTGACCTCAAAGTTTACAGTGTATGTGCACTTCAGTGAATTTCAGACGCGGGACCCCATACTATACAGTAGGTATGATTGTATACGTATTCTCCCCGTGACCCCAAAGTATACCTTGTATGTACATCGCCGAAATCATTCAACGTGAGATTTAAGGCTATGCATTCCCACGGATACCATGGAGGTTATGCCATTCTCAGAGTATCTCAAAGGAGAAAAAACATGATTTCAGAAAGGTTCCCGCTCTACAACAAATCTTTCTACATTATTCCATCCATGCTGCATGAACCTGTCGAATATATCTTTCAGGATCCTTCGGGAATGGTGTCGCCTGCATCCTTATTTGCTAAATGTTCATGTGCATTGGTGATTGTGATGTCTGCAACCTCGCATCACGCGGTGAAATTTGAACGCATTGTGTTTGTGATCTCAAAGTTTACAGTGCATGTGCAATCCAGTCAATTCCTGTTTCGGGACCTCAAACTATACATTAGGTGTGATTGTACACAAATTCTCCCTGCGACCCCAATGTATACCTTTTATGCACATCGCTGAAATCATTCAACATGGGACTTCTAACAGTGCATTTCCACGCATACCATGGAGGGTATGGTGCTCTCGTTGTATCTCGAAGAGAAGAATGATTCGAGAAAGGTTCTCGCTCGGATACAAGTCACTCTTCATCATTACAGTCATGCTGCATGAACATCTCAAATATATTCCCTAGGATACTCCCCAAATCGCGTCGCCTGCATCGATGACCAACACTAGTTTATATTCCCACGACGAGGAATAACATCCCTCGATGAAATTTAGGAGCCTTTCCTCCTCTCCGTCAGGACAAACATCTTAGCGCTGGAGACGCTAAACCTGCAATCCACTCCATCGAACCTGTAAAAGAAAAATCTATTAAAAAGGGAACAAATATTCACTATCGAGAGTGAAAATGTGTTAAAAAGACACATTAAACACTCTCATATGATAGATATATAAAAAGATACATGACTTTCCAATATACAAATTGAAAAATCACCTATCTTACTATTTAAAGGAAAGAAATTATAAATATAATTGCCTATATCTTACCTAAAGTATTCAATAAGGTTATAAAACCCCAATTTGGAACCTTTCCTCCTCTCCGTCAGAGAAAACATCCCAGCGCCAGAGACGCTAAACCTCCATTTCATTTCAGCGAACCTGTAAAAGTAAAATCTATTAGAAAGGGAACAAATATTCACTATCGAGAGTGAAAATGTGTTAAAAAGACACATTGAACACTCTCATACGATAGATATATAAAAAGATACATGACTTTTCAATATACAAATTGGAAAATCATCAATCTTACAATTTGAAGGAAATAAATTATAAATATAATTGTCTATCTCACCTGAAGTACTCAACGAAGTCATAGAATGCTCATTTGAAGTCTTTCCTCCTCTCCGTCAGAGAAATCTCCTTAGCGCTGGAGACGATACTCCCCAAATTCACTCTAGCGAACCTGTAAAATGAAAAATCTGTGAAAAGGGAACAAATATTCAGTATCGAGAGCGAAAATGTGTTAGAATAACACATTGAACACTCTCATATCATACATACATAGAGAGATACACGATTTTTTCTCAATACACAAGTTGGAAAAAGTCATCTATCTTCCTATTTCAATATATAATAATATGAATATATATATATATAAAGAGATATTGAGATACTTACAGCATTTACATCCGTGTAAGACTCCTTTTCTTTCCTCCATGTGAGTCTCTCCAGAGACTTGTGGGTTCAAACCATTCCTCACATTTGAGCTTCTGCCAGTGGGTTTTTCCCTTGAAGGAAAATCTGAAAACAAACATCATTAATTATCAAACATATTAAATCATTTTTTGATACAATTTCCTTACCCTTTTTACCAGATATTACTTACCTGTAGCACAAAACCACATATGTGATATATATATATATATATATATGTATATAATTATCTATGTGTACATATATATATATATAAAGAAAATACGAATTATGAGAGACAAAGAAGAATATATATATATCATGAATGAATGAAAATTACATAACGCGAAAATTTTATTTATATATATTGTTTTATAAATTAATAGAAGAACTTTACATGAAAGATTGGTACTTGCATGTAATTGGATTGTTACATAGATATATTAGAACCAATTGAAATCATGATTCAAATTTAAATTTCCTAATTATAAGATTGTTATTTCATGTAATGTAATTTTGATATAATATTTATATAACAATGTTATATGAGTAAAGAGTATAAATATATCTATATCCTGATAGAAGAAAGACAAAAAAAAGTGCGAAAAAAGATGAGGATGTCACACCTCCCCCCTTTTTTGACAAATCTTCAGGAGAGATTTGACATTATATATATATATGTATATATAATAAAAAAAAACATTAGTCTAATCCATATGGTCGTTTGAGGTGTTGTTCAGCTCCTTTCGATGTCGTTGTTAGGGGTTCCAGGGTTATACTTTCATTCAAGGTAGGATACATTGTGGATGGGTTTGAATCTTTTTTATCATCGTTTTCGTCTTCTTGTGGTACTTCTTGGGGCGTTTTACTTCCATTTTCTCGTCGTTGTCCAAGGTGAAGGAGTAAATTTGTGACTGAGTCCCAAATTGCTCCTATTAAGGAGAAAGAACATCCGTAAAAAGCATGGAGGGTGTATCCATGAATCAATGTGTCCACGGCTGCTTTCAATGCTTTAAAACATAGGTAGAGGCCAAATATGCCAGCTGTCGCTGACCCGAAAGTAATGAATGAGTCCCAAATTTTATCGAATGTGGTACGGGCTATTTTCTGCAAGGCTTCTTCATCGAGTAGATTGGTCATGGAAATTCCTTTGATGATGGTTGGTTGTCCCGTTAGGCCTCGTGCTACTGTGTTGAGTACTGCTGGTCGTTCGATAGGGAACATTATATTGTTTCTCAATCGTTCTAAATCTTTATCAGAATAAATTCCACTGTTAGCCAAGTATTTCGGGCTAATGTATTTCCATGTCGGTTCTGTCATTGGTTTGATGGTTATTGGAGGTACTGTACTTGTTGGTGTTGGTATCATTTGGTACCATCCATCTCCTATGAAATACATGGAAGGTACGAAAGGATTACAATCGACTCGTGTTCCAGTTCTGGTAATGATATGAGTCCTTGGTTTTAAAAACAGACTATGATTACCAATGGTAACTGGTAATTCATGGTAACAGGTGTTCGAATGCCTTGTTTTAGTTTCCACTGGAGTACATTTCATGATGTGAATCACTTCTCCAGATGGTAAAGCCATATAACCTGGTCCCTTCATCAGATGATAGGCAAATTCATCAGGTGTGTGAATTGCATTGGTTAACGAATTTCTCAACACTTGTTGTTCTAATTGACAACGATGCGTAAGTATATCTGTATACAAACTGTTGATTTGTGTACGAATATGCTTTTCGACATATACAAATTTAGAATTTATATATGCGAACATGTCTAAATCTTTGGTTCCGAGTCGTTTAGTGGTGAGTAGGTTGCTTCCTTCCAGAAAGAAAAGTTTAGGATGTTCAGTTCTGAATAATGTATATCCACATAACATTTCTCCACCGATTTTCGCAAGTGCAAAAGTGGTATCTTTTGTCGTTAGGGAAAATATAGTTTGGGTTCCATCGGTAGTTTCGTCCTTCATTTTGTGAGCAGGTCCTTCATATACGATATCGTAATCATTGAAATTACAGACATCTCGTGGAATTGGATCCCAGAATGTGTAACCTCCTTCGCTGTCGACACAGCTTCCTTCAGTATGTTGGCAAGTTACACCAGATTGAAGATGGATTTTGTTGTCTCCTAAATTCACGGATGCTCGATACGTTTTTAGTGTAACTCTGATTAAGGCTTGAACGATTACATCTTCCCAGGAACCATATGGATCCGAATAAGAGGATCCATCGCATTTTCCATCAGAATTCACGCTTCCTGCTAATAGAGTTTGTCTTATGCTGGTTGTGTTGATTCTTAGTCCGGCAATTATATTATTGTGAGAGAGATAGAGTGTTCCGAGTTTATGCATTTCTTCGCATTGGGATTTGCCAATCTCAGATATGTATTCTGCAATTCCATTGTGCACAGCAGAGGTGTGGGAAAACATTCCACATTTCTGTATAGTTCTTTGTATGGTCACTTTGCATTGACGAACAGGAGTTTTGTCAAATTTTGACAGTTGTAGCAGTTGAACATCAGTTCGAGTGATATTAGGTTTTATTTGAGGTATTGAACATTCTCCTACGTTGAGTAATGATAGGGTAGTGATGTTAAGATTCGGGGTACCACAATCGTATCCTACTAAACATTGGGATAGGACAGTTTTCGTTGAGATAAGAATGAGTATCTTCCATGGTGACAACATGATGTTGGTTGTTGGAAACTCGTCGTCGAAGCTAAAAATATAATAAAAAAATGTTTTTCCTATTCGATAAAAAATAATAAGTAAGGGATGTTATATGACTGCGAGTTCGCTCAAAAATACGATTAACATGACCTTAGAATATCCCCCTTTTTTTTAAATCTCTCTTTTGGATAATTATAAAATGAAGAATTTACTTTTATTGATCACGTATATAAATTATACTCTAATTCACGTATGTTTATCTATTTATTTAGCCTTATCAATTAAATTGAGTCAGTTATCAATGAATCGTCTAGATTTCAAATGACAAGTGCGAACGATTGCTAGTGATAAGACTTCTTTGGGAAATTTCCATTCTTGTCGGTCCCTTTTGCATACGCATTCGGAGCAGAAATCGTATGCATTCAGATCATGATAATTGGCTTGATTTTGTAATTTTGTCCAATCATCATGGTCTGCATTAGTACATATCAATGAATTAAATTCTTTATTATCCATCCCTCTGATATTTATTCCCTGCCAAATGAATCTTGCGCAGAATTTAGTTCTATTTTGTTCCATAGTTCCTTGTCAACTACCAAGGATGAATTTCTATGGATAAATTGAGAGAATAGAAGGATAATGAGTGATTCCGTCGTTGAGAAGAGATTGTTTGTTGGAAAATTTGAGCGAGAGTGGTTTTGGGTTCTCGTGTCTTGAACTCTCGGTTAGATATTCCAACTTCGAATCAATGGTTGGATTATCACTCGTTTTTTTTTGTCTAAAAAAGAAAGAAAAACAAACTCAAATTAATAGGGTAATACACATTATGTGTAGTTCATATATTTTTTGTTTTGTATATTGTCTTCTATAGATAGTATTATAGTTAATAACACATGGCTGGGGCTATGGCAAGGAGATGGGTTGGGTTGTGTTAGAGTTAAAAAACTGAACGAAATTTACAGAGATAGTTAATTTATTATAATTCTGCAGTATACAGGATGTGTATAAAAACCTTTTGAGACAAGGACTAAGCAAGAAAAAACAATATATGAATAGTTTATATAAAATTAAATATTATAAAGGGTATATGGGTGTTCTATGTAAATTCAAATATTATAAGAGATATATAAACATTTTACGTGTAGGTTGAGTATTATAAAGGGGTATATGAGCATTTGATAAAAAATATATATATGTAAAGAGGAATAAAACATAGATCAACTTGAAAAATAAAGGAGAACAAAACAAACAAAAATTCGAAATTCAATTAATTTGTGAATAAATTCGGCTATCACGGCCGCATTTTGGGCAGAAATCGAAAAATCCAATATAATCTCTTATATTTTCCAAGTTTATTCCGCAATCATTGCAAAACTTAGTTCTATTGATAATTGGTTTCGAAATTTTTAAAGTCATTAGAGGGGCAATAGTTGGATTTTGTGTGGCCTTGGAGGTGGAAGGCATTCTCCAGTTATGGGCTGGGTCATATTCTTCCATTCTCTTGGCCCTTGGTTTCGGGATGTTGATTCCCGATAGAATTTTTGGTCGAGCGCCGGAAGGTTCTCCTTCGGTTTTTCTCGAGTTCAAATTTTGAGTTTCCTTTTGTTTCCTTGTATAGTATGCCAAGGTTTCTCTCTGCTCCTCGGCAGCGAGTTTGGCGATTTTTTGTTGTTTTTTGAAATACGTGTCCCTAGCAACAGCCTCGGCTATTGCGGCCTTCTGTACAGCCTTAGGCTGACCCAATAGGTGCAACAAATGCCATTTATGCAGTTGTTTAGCTTTTTCCGATAAGGGTGGAAATTCTTCGGCGGGTAAGATGTTTTGTTGGGACATGATCTAGAAAAATTGATATAAAGGTCTTTATGAATTTGATTGTTTCCATTAATGGGAGAATGGGGTCTAGATTAAAGAGTGTATAAATCAATTGTGAATTTCTGTGGGTATAACTCGATCAATGGATATCAGTTTTTCCTTCTTTCCAATTTCCAATTCTACGTTTTTATTGTCTATTACCTCTAAAATTCTATATGGTCCCTCATTTGGATCTCCTAATTTCCCTGCTTTCATTCCTTTCCTAATGAACACATATTTACTTGCCTCCAATGTTACAGGATTAATTTTCCTTCCGTAGTATTCTTTGGATTTTTGTTTCGCGATTTCTAAGTTTTGTTTAGCTTCCTTTTGTAAACTATCCAACCTAGATAGGAGGCGAACCAGATATTCATCGTATGTGTCCAAACGTTCATAATCCGGTAAGGGTTGACTAGAGGGTACTATAGGAATTTTTCCAAAAACCAGTTCATAGGGTGTTCTGCGAGTGCCTTCATGAACACTAGTGTTATAAGAGAACATAGCTAGTTCCACCCAATTGTCCCATTCAGAGTCTCTATTAATGAATTGTCGTAAGTATTCTGTAAGAACTATATGGGTTCTTTCGAGTGATCCATTGGTTTGGGGATGGAACGCGGTTGTTTTAAGTTGTCTAATGTTCAGTTTCCTTGCAAGAATCTTCATTAATTCAGATGAAAAATTTGTTCCCTGATCTGTCAATACGACTTTAGGAATCCCATAAATACAAATGAATTTCTTCCAAAAGGCATCAGCGATTGAAGGTGCTGTTGCATCTTGCATGACAGCAGCAGTGCAATGTTTGGTAAGCAAACATTGCATAGTCAAAATATATCGATTTTCATTTCTATGAGTCAACGTGAAGGGTCCTACCACATCTAGAGCTAATTTTTCGAAAGCTGAACCTGGCGTATCAGTAATTGTCATAGGTTGTCTAATTTTTTGTCTAATCAATTTTTTCAATTTACACTGCAAACATTGTTGAATGAAATTTTGTATATCTTCTTTCATATACTCCCAATAATAGTTTGTTCTAATTCTTTTATAAGTTTTGTAACTCCTTTATGCCCACCTATGGATGAAGAGTGTGCTTCTTCGATTATCTCATTCCTACGTGATATTGATGGTTTTTCTACTATTCCTAAACAGAACGTAATTTTAATGTTGGTATTTTCGAAAATTTCTCTAAACTTATCAGTTATCTTAATCCAAGATATATTTTCTAATTCTAATACTGAAGCACTAAAGCTCAAAATTTTATTTTCGTTGATTAATTCCTCTAATTCTATCAATGAACTTCCTAAGTTTTCAAATATTTCATTCGAATTTACTTTTAGGTTAGAAGGTACAAGACACAAACCTATGTACCATTCGCTATTCTTAACTAACATTTCACAAGTTCCTATGTTCATTTTTCCAAAATAATCTATATATATTTGTTTTGTAAAATTTTTTGTAATATCATCGATGGGTTTACCCTCATCATCTAGAGGAAATAGATAATTATCTTTCTTCATCCATAGTTGGTCCCTATTTTCAAATATGTTATGTCCGTAACGTAATTTTCCTATTCCCAATTCGAAATTTTTGATCCTTTCGTCAATGATTGATTCATCAGTGTCTGATTCTTCGTCTTTCCTATCGTTGTTATAAAGATCCCAATCATTTTCAAAGTTCACTTGTTGATCAGTCTCATCTTCGAAAACGATATTTTTATCAGGGGGTTTTTTTAAAGATCTTGGAGATAAGTCATTATCCTCTTGTGATAATGAATGGTTTTCAGTCAGTGATTCATTATTCAAGTCGTGAGAAATTATGTCATTATCTTCTAATATTATTTCTTGATTAGGTATTTGTTTTAGATTATTAGGATTCGATTTATCATATTCATTGATATCGTTATGAAAGGTGGAATTATTATTTTCCAACGTTATCTCTTTATCAGGTGGTTTTTTAGTGTTTTTAGGTGTCAATTTGTTGTGTCTCTCACGTTCGATGTGTTCATTTTCGCTTGAATCAGAATAATTATTCTCATGAGTCTTAGTCAAACGTCCCTTTTTTCTTTCAATTTCTTTGCGATATTGACAACCCTTCTCCGTCAATTTCGGAGTTCTTGTAGATCGTCTTGGTACATTCTCCATAGTATAAATTGCTTCGATATCTTTGATAATGCAATCGAGATTTTCTTTCTCCGTTGTTTCGTTCTCTGTCGGGTCATTGACCTCTTCAATTTCATTGAATGGGTTACGAGAGAGAGCATCGGCATTTACATTAGTTTTACCTGCTTTGTAAAGGATATCGAAGTCATACTCTTCTAATTTCAAACGCCACCTTGCTAGTCTAGACGTAGGGTCTTTAGCGGTGCGCATCCATACTAAGGGTCTATGGTCAGTGACAATGGTGAATTTACGACCGTACAGGTAGGGACGATACTGTGATACACTGTATAAGATGGCAAGTGCCTCTTTCTCATATGTACTGTATTTACGTTCATTATCATTCAGTAATCTGGAAGTGTATGCACAGGGTTTGTCCTTACCTACAGGTCCTTGACTCAATATACCAGCAATGGCATAGCCACTAACATCTGTTGTGAGTAAGAAGGGTTTATCGAAATCAGGATATTGCAAGACAGGCTCTTGACATAATTTCTCTTTCAAGATTTCGAAAGCTTCATTTTGTTCATCATTCCATTGGAATGGGATGTCTTTTTTCAACAATTTGATTAATGGTATCGCGATTTTTGAAAAGTTATGTATAAATCTTCTATAGTAACCGGCTAATCCTAAAAATTGTTTTATATTCTTTACGTTCTTGGGTCGCGGAAATTTTTTAACAGCTTCTAGATTCTTATCATTCGGTTTTAACCCGTTCTCAGTCATTTGATGACCTAGGTATGAAACTTCGTGTCTTAAAAATTCGCATTTATCAGGTTGGAGTTTCAAGTTCGCTTGACGTAATTTATGGGCCAAATTTAGATACTTTTTTCTATGTTCAGATAGTGTTTTTGCGTAAATAACTATATCGTCTAGATGAACAAATAATTCAATTCCCTGTAATCCCGTTAGAACTATATCCATCAAATGTTGGAAAGTAGCGGGAGCGTTTCTTAAGCCGAATGGCATTCTCAAAAATTCATAGTGACCATGGGGAGTTGAAAACGCGGTTTTATGTCTGTCTTTCTCGCTCATTTTGATTTGGTGAAAACCAGAAGCTAAATCGAAAGTACTGAAATATTTAGCACCACCCAATTGATCCAATTTTTTTTTTTGTAATATTTGGTAAGGGATATGCGTTTCCTACTGTTTTTTCATTCAAAGTTCTGAAATCTAATACCATTCGCCATCTTTTATTACCTTGAGAATCTGCCTTTTTTGGAACTATCCACACAGGAGTATTGTAAGGTGATTGTGAGGGCTGAATTATCCCATCATTCAATAAATCGTCCACTTGTTTAATTATTCCATCTTTCAACATGGGGGGAAACCTATATTGCTTAGTGTGGATTAGGTTTTCATCGGTCGTAGGTATCAAATGTTCCAATATTTCGGTACAGGTTAATTTTTCACCTGGTATATGGTAGAGGTCCAATGTATCCCGAATCAAAATCTCAATTTCTTTTCGTTCTTCGGCACTCAAATGATCTAGCCTTGATAATTCGATTGTTTGTTTGAATCTTTCATTTTCTGCTATAGTAAATATTTTTGTTTTTTGGATCTTTAATAAACTTCTTTTCTTCCTACCATTTTTTCTCTTTGGAATTCCTTTATCGAAAGTATTATTTTGAATCTGTTCAATTTCTTGTAAATTCAATTCTGGAACTGATACTTGTATTTCTTCATTAGTAGTGTTAACGATTGATCAAAATGTTTGGCCATTATGATTTTTTACTACGCAATTTCCCATGAGAATTCCCCTTCCTGCATTCAGTTTGGAAATGAATCCTTCTTTAAGAGAAGTTTCTTCCAAATTTACATGCATGATTTGTCTGCTTCGGGGTGCTATGATATATACTTTTGTTTCTATGCAGAAAGGAATTTTAAGGTCATCCAACTCTAAACAATTTGTTTCCCAAAGTTTGGCTCGATGTTTCGCGAGAAATGAGGCTCCTATGATTCCTTCTTGTTCGATAGGGAAATTATCGGGTACAACATGGAATTTAGTGATATTACCGAAGAAATTTAGTATTATTTCTCCCAGAGTAGGTACTATTTCGGAAGAGATTCCTGATAGAAATAATATTTCGTTTTCATTCACTTCGATTTTGTTTTTAATTAATTTTTCTTTAATCAAACAAGGTCCTGCACCAGAATCTATGAAAAATTTAGTTGGTTGGAATATTTGAGTAATTATCGATGGGGAATGTTTCTCCAAAGTTAGATTGACGTTTGTAGTTCGGAAATTTCTTCTCCCTGTATTGTTCGAACCGGATTCGAATTCCCAGCCTCCCTCACTGGGAGGCCTCGCGAGTTTCCCGAGGTTTGAATGTTTTGTGAATGGTTGGATTGATTTTGATTATTTGATCGGTAATTATTATTTTGGTTTTGAGGGTTTACACGATAATTATTTTGATTCCCGAGATTTGAATTGTTCGATTGATAGTTATTTTGATTCCTCATTTGAAATTGTAATTTTCGACACACGTCTGCGGTATGTCCCGAAATTTTACAAAATTGACATTGGGGTCCTCTTTCATTTCGAATTTGGGGACAGGTGTCAGCATTATGCCAATATTCTGACAGTATTGACATTTCTTTGAAGAATTGCAATTCATTGCAAAACGACCAGTGATACCACATTTGGGACATGGTCTCGTCGTTCTACAGTCTTTTGCTTCGTGGTTATTCATTCCACAAAGTTGACATTTTCGTATAGTTTGTGTCGTTTTGATAGGTGCATAGAATCTGCATTCGTCGGCTCCATGTCCGATTTTTTTACATATTTGACAGGTATCTCTACTACGATTAAGAGGATTAGAATTATTCTGATTCAAACTTCTGCAATTTTTAGCTTCATGTCCCATTCTGTCGCATATCTGACGTTTACTGGAATTTCCATTGATTTTATTCATGAGGCTTCTACAATCTTTCGCAAAATGTCCTTCGTGATTACAAATTTGACATTTAGATTTTTCAACAGAACCTTTATTTATCACCGGGCAGTTTTTTGATCTGTGTCCATGATCTTCGCATATTACACAACACTCATTTTTCAGTGTCTCTGCACGCAAAGCTTTTTGTAATGCTAATTGTTTCTCAATACTTATTGCTTCTGGACCAGCTGAGCTAAAATTTGATTTCTCTCTAATCAAGGTGTGAATTTCACTTTTCAACCCCAGAACAAATGCTTTACAACATGCTTCTTCCAATTCTACTTTCTTTCCTTCTAAAATTTCATTATTATTCTACGCTTTGTATGCTTCAATAATCTGATTTCCCAACATCCTAGCTCGATTAAAATACACTGCTACATCTTCATTCGGTCTCTGACATAGTTTAGTAAGTTCTCCACATAATGCCAAACTTGAATCTTGGGGGTCATAAATACCTTTCAACAATTTTAATAATGCATTTATATCAGCTGGTTCTCCGCTTCTTACTATTTGCAATGCCCCATCGCGTAAACGGGTTCTAATTGAATTTGTGAGATCAATCTGGGAAGCTGCTGGGATCATGTCTCTCGCATCTAGACAAGCAGCAGCAAATTCCCTATAACTGCAATCATTTTGTGACCCAGAAAAAATGGGGATCATTCCTACTACATCGCGTACTTTCAACGTATTCGTCATCTTGTTTGATATCTTTTTCTCTCGAGGAGGTATACGGATAAAGCCGCCTACTAATGATTTTTTGAGCTTAATTTTCAGAGGAATTTTTTGGGAATTCCTTATTCTAGGTTTATTCGATAATCTAATATTTTTCAATGAATTCTTCAATATAGATAATTTATCTAACGAGTCGTTCGTGAGCTTGAATTCTACTTTGGGGAAAACTCGATTCGTTGGTGAGGAGGGTATTGAGTTTTCGTTTTTTGAAGTTGAGCTTGCAGATGACTCAGCTGTAGTCAATTTCAATATTGAGCTTGCGGACGGCTCACCTATAATCAAATTCAATGTTGAGCTTGCGGATGGCTCAATTACAGTGGAATCTAGTGACGTTTCCTCGTCAGTGGATTTTTCTAAGGAATCGGTTAAAGTTGAGTCGATTGATTTTTCTAATGAGTCTTCTACGGTTGAATTTAGTATTTTATCATCGGCATCTGAATGATTCAAGTTAATTAGAGATCCAACCGGTGATCGTTTCAATCCTCCCCTCGATTTGAAAGGGTCGTTTATGGTTCCGAAATTCTCGATGGATGAATGGATCGTTTTATTCTTGCCTGTTTTCAATGGTGAATTAGCTCCTAGTAAGACTTTCTTATCTTCTTTACTCAAATGTTTCGTTTGACTTCTCAATGCTCCTAGTGGCATTCAAGAAAATGAAAGTATATGTATATATATATATATATATAATTGATTGAAAGTACCTTTTCTTTTGATTATTCATAACGTTACAAGTTATTTTGTTTGTTAATTTCAATGTGAATTTATTCCTGTGTATTTTTAGTTGGAAGTTTTATTCTCGTATAATGACTTTCATTGTTTTTATTATTGATTTATTCATTCTCATAAGGGAAGTCCTTTGCATCAATTTGTTTATTGATTTAAGCAGGATAAGTGTCCGCGATTTTTCTTTGATCAAATAACGTACAATAGTAGTTCGCGTTGGTTCTAATATTTTTACCAGTATGATTTTTCGTTTTTGTCTTCTTATCAATTTACGCAGGATAAACGTCTGCGGTTGGTTTTTGATTAATCTTCGTAGGATAAAGGTTCGTTCGTTGTGTATTATCAATACTCGTCGTTGCTTTTTTATGATTTTTGCGGGAAATTTTTGCATTTGTATTTTGATAATTATTAAATTTTTTACAGTATCAAAGCGACTGCGTTGTGATTTCCTTTTTGCAGGATAAAACGTCTGCATTTGCATTAATTTTTCACAGTATCCAAGCGACTGCGTTGTGATTTTTGCAGGATAAAACGTCTGCATAGGAAGGGTTTTTTTTTGTTTACTAGAACGTATTTATTTCCTCGAAAGATTCCAATGGTGATCTTTCGTTGTTGTTGCTTTGAGTTTTCGTTGTAATATTTTAGAACGTATTTATTTCCTCGAAAGATCCCAATGGTGATCTTTCGTTGTTGTTGCTTTGAGTTTTAGTTGTAATATTTTAGAACGTATTTATTTCCTCGAAAGATTCCAATGGTGATCTTTCGTTGTTGTTGCTTTGAGTTTTCGTTGTAATATTTTAGGGCATTACGAAGGAGAGAAAAACATTTGTGTATGTATTTTGAACTCTCGCATTCGATCCTTGGAATGTGATTTGATTTTCAATTTTGAAAAGAAAAAAAAATTGTTTTTATATGAATTTTGGAAGAATGCTAATTATGAATTTTCATGATTTCTCCTGAATTCTTTTCTACGTGTGTGAGTTTGTTCCTACCGACTGCGCCAAAAATTGTATATATCACGTGTTACGTCTACGATTCCATGAAAGGAAGAAATCGATCGACGATATGCACATGAATATAAGGACGACTCAGATTTTGAATCTTTCGCGCCCTTTTTATTCGTTTTCGCTATCTGCGAGATTAATGATCATAGATATGTGTATACAGGGTGGAGCATTTGAAGTGTCGCGGGCGTTTTTTCCAAAAATAAAATGAGATACGATAAAATTTTTCGAACAAAAATTGCAGGGTATCGAGGGGGACATCCGATGGTGGCCTTGGCTTTGACCTCAAATCTCATCTTCAAGGGCATTCTGAGTCAACTCTTGTTTTTTAAATAGCATCTCATATTTTTTACTGCAGATTTGGATTCTAGGTCAAAAACCAAGAAACTTTTGTCTGAACCATTTTCCTGGGATCCGCAAAGATGGCGCTCTAATCGATATTGTTCCATACTGAATCTGACATTAAAATAACTCGAAAACGAAGGGTCTTGGAGGAGAATGTTTCGGACAAAAGTTGTCTGATTCCAAGGGGGACCCCTTGAACTGAAACGGAGGTGATGGGGTATAACAGACAAAACACAACACATTTCAATCGTCTACATCACTTGGATAATTTTAATGCAGTAGATGCTCAAAATGATGGCCTTCGACTTCAATACACATTTCAAAACGTTTTACAAAAGATTGCTGAACTCGTGCTAAAATATCTTCATTGATGCTCGCGCATGCATTGATGATTCGTTGACGCATATTCTCAGGTGTAGTCGGTGCTTGTTGATAAACTGTATCTTTTATGTATCCCCATAAAAAAAAATCTGGAGAAATAAGATCCGGAGAACGGGCAGGCCAATGAACTGGTCCACGACGTCCTATCCATCGTCCAGGATAATCTCTGTCCAATATTTCTCGAGCTGTGACTGCATAATGGGATGGACAACCATCGTGTTGATACCACATATTCAATCGTTCCTGAATAGGTATGTCTTCAAGTAATGTTTGAAGTACTTGATCTAAGAAATGTCTGTACTTCTCTCCATTTAGCGTATCTGCAATGAAGTACGGTCCAATTACTCGAGATCGAAAAATACCACACCAAACATTCACAGCCCATTGTCTTTGATGCTCTACTTGACGTAACCATCTTGGATTTTCTGTCGCCCAGTAATGCATATTATGTCGATTTACTTGACCATGATTGGTGAACGTCGGCTCATCAGAAAATAATATGTTGATGGAGTTGTTATTGTGCATTTGCGCTAGACCCCATCGACAAAACTGTACCCGATTTTCGAAATCATCACCGTGAAGGTCTTGATGCAAACAAATGTGATACGGATGGAATTTGTGACGTTTCAGTATTCGAAGAACACTTCTTCGAGAAATTCCCGAATGGAGTTCAATTTCACGAGAGCTCACGTGTGGATTATTGGCTACTGCAGCTAGTACATTAACTCCCGCATTTTCTCCGCTGACAGTTCTCATTCGATGTCGTTTTTCCCTTCTAACACTTCCCGTTTCTGAGAATAATTTTGTAATGCGTTGAAAATACCTAATGGATGGCGTTGTTCTTTCAGGAAATCGTTCTGCATACAAGTCATATGCTTGTCTGGGGTTCTTATGCACTTCACCGTGAATGTAGATCATATCGATCTTTTCAGAAACCGTGTATCGGATATCCATGATTTTCAATTTGTCATAAACCAAGTAATAATCAAATGTAACTGACAAACTGACTTTCAAAATCGTGAATTTTCACTGAACCCCGTCGTTTGTTTACATCGCGTGAGCTCTGAATGGTGGTAATGTAGACGATTGAAATGTGTTGTGTATTGACAACTTTTGTACGAAACATTCTTTTGCGAGACCCTTCGTTTTCGAGTTATTCGAATGTCAGATTCAAAATGGAACAATATCGATTAGAGCGCCATTTTTGCGGATTTCAGGAAAATGGTTCAGACAAAAGTTTCTTGGTTTTTGACCTAGAATCCAAATCTGCAGTCAAAAATATGAGATGCTATTCAAAAAACAAGAGTTGATTTCAGAATGCCCTTGAAGATGAGATTTGAGGTCAAAGCCAAGGCCACCATCGGATGTCCCCCTTGGTACCCTACACTTTTTGTCCGAAAAATTTTCTCGTATCTCACTTCATTTTTGGAAAAAACGCCCGCGACACTTTAAATGCCCCACCCTGTATACATATATATATGTGTGTATGTGTATATACATGCGTATATATATATACATAAATATATATATACAGGGTGGGGCATTTAAAGTGTCACGGGTGTTTTTTCCAAAAATAAAGTGAGATGCGAGAAAATTTTTCGGACAAAAGTTGTAGGGTACCGAGGGGGACATCCGATGGTGGCCTTGGCTTTGACCTCAAATCTCATCTTCAAGGGCATTCTGAGATCAACTCTTGTTTTTTAAATAGCATCTCATATTTTTTACTGCAGATTTGGATTCTAGGTCAAAAACCAAGAAACTTTTGTCTGAACCATTTTCCTGAAATCCGCAAGGATGGCGCTCTAATCGATATTGTTCCATTTTGAATCTGACATTCGAATAACTCGAAAACGAAGGGTCTTGCAAAAGAATGTTTCGTACAAAAGTTGTCAATACACAACACATTCCAATCGTCTACATTACCACCATTCAGAGCTCACGCGATGTACACAAACGACGGGGTTCAGTGAAAATTCACGATTTTGAAAGTCAGTTTGTCAGTTGCATTTGATTATTACTTGGTTTATGACAAATTGAAAATCATGGATATCCGATACACGGTTTCTGAAAAGATCGATATGATCTACATTGACGGTGAAGTGCATAAGAACCCCAGACAAGCATATGACTTGTATGCAGAACGATTTCCTGAAAGAACAACGCCATCCATTAGGTATTTTCAACGCATTACAAAATTATTCTCAGAAACGGAAGTGTTACAAGGAAAACGACATCGAATGGGAACCGTTAGCGGAGAAAATGCGGAAGTTAATGTACTAGCTGCAGTAGCCAATAATCCACACGTGAGCTCTCGTGAAATTGAACTCCATTCGGGAATTTCTCGAAGAAGTGTTCTTCGAATACTGAAACGTCACAAATTCCATCCGTATCACATTTGTTTGCATCAAGACCTTCACGGTGATGATTTCGAAAATCGTGTACAGTTTTGTCGATGGGGTCTAGCGCAAATGCACAATAACAACTTCATCAACATATTATTTTCTGATGAGTCGACGTTCACCAATCATGGTCAAGTAAATCGACATAATATGCATTACTGGGCGACAGAAAATCCAAGATGGTTACGTCAAGTAGAGCATCAAAGACAATGGGCTGTGAATGTTTGGTGTATTTTTCGATCTCGAGTAATTGGACCGTACTTCATTGCAGATACGCTAAATGGAAAGAAGTACAGACATTTCTCAGATCAAGTACTTCCAACATTACTTGAAGACATACCTATTCAGGAACGATTGAATATGTGGTATCAACACGATGGTTGTCCATCCCATTATGCAGTCACAGCTCGAGAAATATTGACAGAGATTATCCTGGACGATGGATAGGACGTCGTGGAACAGTTCATTGGCCTGCCCGTTCTCCGGATCTTACTTCTCAGATTTTTTTATGGGGATACATAAAAGATACAGTTTATCAACAAGCACCGACTACACCTGAGAATATGCGTCAACGAATCATCAATGCATGCGCGAGCATCAATGAAGATATTTTAGCACGAGTTCAGCAATCTTTTGTAAAACGTTTTGAAATGTGTATTGAAGTCGAAGGCCATCATTTTGAGCATCTACTGCATTAAAATTATCCAAGTGATGTAGACGATTGAAATGTGTTGTGTTTTGTCTGTTATACCCCATCACCTCCGTTTCAGTTCAAGGTCCCCTTGGAATCAGACAACTTTTGTCCGAAACATTCTCCTCCAAGACCCTTCGTTTTCGAGTTATTCTAATGTCAGATTCAGTATGGAACAAGATCGATTAGAGCGCCATCTTTGCGGATTTCAGGAAAATGGTTCAGACAAAAGTTTCTTGGTTTTTGACCTAGAATCCAAATCTGCAGTAAAAAATATGAGATGCTATTTAAAAAACAAGAGTTGACCTCAGAATGCCCTTGAAGATGAGATTTGAGGTCAAAGCCAAGGCCACCATCGGATGTCCCCCTCGATACCCTACAATTTTTGTCCGAAAAATTTTCTCGTATCTCATTTTATTTTTGGAAAAAACGCCCGCGACACTTTAAATGCCCCACCCTGTATATATATATTTTAATCTAAATGATCATCCTGTGGAGATAATTTCAGAATTGAGGAATTTCGTGTTTTACGAAAGTTCCGTTACTTTCGTAGTTCGCGCCCCTACGTTCGGTTTTCACAACTCGGTGCGTAGTGGCTTGGCTTGGGGAAGCGAAGCCTATGCAGAGTTGAGATATGGCTGCGTCCACACGAGTGACATGTGAGTGGAATAAACAGTGATGATATATATATATATATATATATATATTTATATATATTATATAATTTTGAATTTCAATCAATATCCAATGAAAAATGCGAATATTTTAAGATATATTCTTCTCCTACGCCTTTGAATTGTTTTTGAAAGTACGTCGGAATGTATACAAATTCTGCATACATTTGGGTGACAGATTCGAAGGAAACTCCTGTGCGCTACGGAAAAGCGTTTATAAAAAACTCGAGACCAGAACAATGCCTGTGCTGTTTCGATACCTCGCATGTGACGTCAACCCATGCATTCCTAACTCTATGTATACTTTCAGAAATAATTTTTAGATATGCAATATTATTGGGCAATAATTATAACCAAATTCAGATTCTTAAGTATTAGTTATTATCAACTATATATTTTCTTTAACAATATGACTCAACCCCCAAACTTTGGATAATAATTAATCTATGCAATAGAATTATAAAATCTAATATAAACTGTTCAGATTAAATTTTTAATATTGACTAGAATTCCCAAATGAAGCTATAGATCGATATAATACATTGAAAATGGTTTTTTTTCCAACTTGAGCAATATTTGAAACATATTTTTCACAAATTTAAACGAATTCTGAGAATATTCAATTGAATTGAATCATATTTTTGATGAATAGTACTCAATAGAATATCTCCATGATGTTTTTATAACAAATATATAACTAGGATATAACAAGGTTCAAGAAACTATTCAAAAACATTTAAATTATGATTCAACAATTTCTATGTTGCTTCTCATTGGGAAAATCTATTTAAACTATGAAAGACCAACAAATATATTATATAAGATCATTATCATTGTAATTCTGAACAATTATTATTAGAAAATCTATTATTTTCATCTCGAGTCTACGAGGAAAAGCTATGCGAACACAAGAAGCATTGATACGTAGGAAAACCTATATGAAAAAAACTGTCGAGCCATAGAAAGAATGGAAACATATTTCCTTCTTTCTTAAACAACTGACCCCCACTTGGAGGGCAGCTCCCAGAACAGTATATAAGGAGCCACCTCGTGCCCTTTGACACTCTCTCTCCAATTTTCCTCAACTTATATACATTCACTATTATAGTTCAATTCAAAAAATTACATACGTTATATTCTCAAAGTTGAGTTCCTTGTACTTGATAATTTCCGAATATACTCAACCATCATTTAATTGGGAAGTTTTATTCATCAAAAACCACAAAGTAAGTTCAAAAGAATAAAATACACGCGATTTTATTTCTTCCTAATTCCTTCAAACTTCTATCCTTTTCCCTGATAACGAAACTCGCGGTCGTTATCAGAACATATTATACAATTTTCCTTGTTTCAAGACGAGATACTCGCGATCTAGTCTTAATCCCTTCGAACTTCCATCCTTTTCCCTGATAACGAAACTCGCGGTCGTTATCAGAACATATTATACAATTTTCCTTGTTTTGAGACGAGATACTCGCGATCTAGTCTTAATCCCTTCAAATTTCAATCCTTTTCCCTGATAACAAAACTCGTGGTCGTTATCAGAACATACTACACAATTTTCCTTGTTTTAAGACGAGATACTCGCGATCTAGTCTTAATCCTTTCGAATTTCTATCCTTTTTCCTGATAACGAAACTCGTGGTCGTTATCAGAATATACGTTATCCATATACCTTCCACATTCAAGATATGATACTCGTGATCAAATCTTAAAAATTCTTATGATACTCGTGATCATTTGTACAGAAATATACTCGTGATATTTCTTCACTGTTAACAATACTCGCGATTGTTAACAGTAAAAGACATTACAATTTTGGTCACGATACACGCGATCGTGATCATAAAATATATTCTCATTCAATTGCACAAGATCTTCCTTTTTAATCAACATAAACATAATATGAGTATCATATCACCATCCCTTTAAAGTTTTCATTTTTATTGTCGCGACTCTACATTTGCAAGAATAGGTTAAACAACCCCGAGTGTAATCAATTGTGGATTTATCTGATTCATTTTAGTGACTCGATCAATCCAGGAGATAGAATATGACCTACGGGCATATAGACAGCATATTTCGGCCAAACGGAAATTATTACACACGTTTGGAAATAATTTGAATAAAAGGGCTTTGCAAAGGACGAAACAAAAAATAAATCAACGTACCGAAAAATATAAAAGATTTTTGAAAGAGTATCAAGAAGCCTGTAAACAACAAGGAACATTGCTCCAACCCAACCAACAGCCACAACCCCAAAAGCGACGTCCATCCAAAGAACCGGTTCATCTCCGGCCAAAGTTACCCCGGCGATGCGAAGAATGCATCAAAACAAAGCAAGAATATTTTAAATGCCCCACTTGTAAAAATTTTGTGTATAAATACGCAAAATTAACTTTAGAACAAATTAAAACTATCACCTTCACTCCAGAAGAAAATAAAAGAGTGATTCGCATGAGAATTTTCGGGGATCGCCCCGAAAATTTGTAAATTCTGTTCTTTAAATAAAATCACCACATATGTCTGCAAATTTTCAATTTTTATTTAACCTACGTGTGTGACTCCATCCCAAAACATGTAAAATTATATATAAATATATCTAACCACAAACCTTGCATCGTTGTAATAATAATAATCCCATTAGATTTCACTACACTCAAACCACTATCACTTTAAATCACTAACACTTGATATACAATCTGGTTCATCGACTTGTCTAATCGATGAATCTACTTATACGACCAACACCTGGTCGACAATCAACAAATTCCATATCAATCATTACAGGAATGGAAAAATATCCATTCTCTGAATGATTGAAGGAGACAAATAACTTAAAACCAGATTCACCAATAAAACACTACACGAAACACTAAATTTACACTATTTGTTCGACTCTTCAAGTCGAACAGGTGATTCCATGTCCCATATCTTCCAACGAAGTAAAGGGCACTACGTATTCCCTTCTCAAGGTCCCTCGTAGAAGGTGTTGGTATTTATTTCCTGCTTGTCGATAACCAACACTAGTTTATATTCCCACGACGAAGAATAACATCCCTCGATGAAAGTTAGGAGCCTTTCCTCCTCTCCGTCAGGACAAACATCTCAGCGCTGGAGACGCTGAACCTGCAATCCACTCCATCGAACCTGTGAAAGAAAAATCTAATCAAAAGGGAACAAATATTCTCTATCGAGAGTGAAAATGTGTTAAAAACACACATTAAACACTCTCATACGGTAGATATATCAAAAGATACATGACTTTCCAATATACAAATTGAAAAATCACCTATCTCACTATTTAAAGGAAAGAAATTATAAATATAATTGCCTATATCTTACCCAAAGTATCCAATAAGGTTATAAAACCCCAATTTGGAACCTTTCCTCCTCTCCGTCAGAGAAAACATCTTAGCGCCAGAGACGCTAAACCTCCATTCCATTCCAGCGAACCTGTAAAAGTAAAATCTATTAAAAAGGGAACAAATATTCACTATCGAGAGTGAAAATGTGTTGAAAAGACACATTAAACACTCTCATACGAAAGATATATATAAAATGATACATGACTTTTCAATATACAAATTGAAAAATCATCTATCTTACTATTTGAAGGAAATAAATTATAAATATAATTGTCTATCTCACCTGAAGTACTTAACGAAGTCATAGAATCCTAATTTGAAGTCTTTCCTCCTCTCCGTCAGAGAAATCTCCTTAGCGCTGGAGACGATACTCCCCAAATTCACTCTAGCGAACCTGTAAAATGAAAAATCTGTAAAAAAGGGAACAAATATTCAGTATCGAGAGCGAAAATGTGTTAGAATAACACATTGAACACTCTCATATCATACATAGGTACATAGAGAGATACATGATTTTTTCTCAATACACAAGTTGGAAAAAGTCATCTATCTTTCTATTTCAATATATAATAATATGAATATATATATATATATATAAAAAGATATTGAGATACTTACAGCATTTACATCCGTGTAAGACTCCTTTTCTTTCCTCCATATGAGTCTCTCCAGAGACTTGTGGGTTCAAACCATTCCTCACATTTGAGCTTCTGCCAGTGGGTTTTTCCCTTGAAGGAAAATCTGAAAACAAACATCATTAATTATCAAACATATTAAATCATTTTTTGATACAATTTCCTTACCCTTTTTACCAGATATTACTTACCTGTAGCACAAAACCACATATGTGATATATATATATATATATATATATATATATCACCACTGTTTATTTCACTCACATGTCACTTGTGTGGACGCAGCCATATCTCAACTCTACATAGGCGTCGCTTCCCCAAGCCAAAACACCACGCACCGAGTTGTGAAAACCGAACGTAGGGGCGCGAACTACGAAAGTAACGGAACTTCCGTAGAACACGAACAAGCGTATCGACTCAACGATTGGAGTTCAATGAAAAATATTCCTCAATTCTGAAATTATCTCCACAGGATGATCATTTAAATTAAAATATATATATATATATATATACAGGGTGATTCAAAATTCCCGCACTCTTTTTTGGGAGTAGATTCCTGATGAAATTCTGAAACGATTTGTCCTTTTGCACAATGCTCTCCGACGCATAATTTCCGAGATATAATTAATTGAAGTTGACTAATTATGAGGTGGATCCATCGGTCATTCAGGAGCGTCATAACAGAACAAGAGAGGGAGGTGCTTGCAGGGGGCGCTCATACGATCAGCTGATCGTTATAATCGATACGATTTACCAGCATACAAATTGGTTAATTCTCTATGTAGAACGATTGAATTCGTCGACACTGTGGAAAAATTGATTATTGTCATGAATTCTTATCACGATATGCTGTAGGTGGAAGTTGTAATTTCAGTAATCATTTTTATTACGCAGACAAATGTAAAATAGTGTTATTTCGTAGGGATAGGGATTCAAGTGGGAGAAAAAATTATAACTACTCGTTTTCAATCAGAATTTTCATGTAAAGAAGAAAATATGAGAATTTTCATCCATCCGATACCCAATTCGAACTGTTTGATTAGTAAGTTTAACACAAGAGATTGGATTCCGAATCCTGTATTCTGATTGGTCGAGAATCAATGTACGTCAGATCAATCCTCGGCCGTTTCAAATGATTCTTCTGAAGAATGTGTTTTCGACTTATCCCAACCACAACATTGAACAATGATGAATTTATTCGAATTCACCCTTTCTACATCATTCGATGATTTTAAAGGGTTTATCGAACGTTAATAACTTACTTCAACTTGCAGAATCCATCAATTTTGACGTAAATACAAGGTGTGACATCGTACACGGCCCAATCATTGCACTTGATTGACATTGTAATCACATACGGTTTGTTTAGCTTGAATCAACCATTCGTGATACGAATCAACCGATCAGGTGACAGCTCAAAACAGTTTCATTTAAAGCACATATGACTTCAAAGGGCATATTGTTATTTCAAATGGAAAAAGAATTGTCTTTGAAGATCAACAAAATCCGTCCTTTTTAGGACGAATACATTTTCTAAACGTAGAAACGCGCTCGAACTTGCACACAATTTGAATTAGATTTCGATTTGAACATGAATGATCTTGAGTGATCTCACGTAAGTTATTAACGTTCGATAAACCCTTCATAATCATCGAATGATGTGAAAAGGGTGAATTCGAATAAATTCATCATTGTTCAATGTTGTGGTCGGGATAAGTCGGAAACACATCCTTCAGAAGAATCATTTGAAACGGCCGAGGATTGATCTAACATACATTGATTCTCGACCAATCAAAATACAGGATTCGGAATCCAATCTCTTGTGTTAAACTTACTAATCAAACCGTTCAAATTGGGTATTGGATGAATGAAAATTCTCATGTTTCCTTTTTTACATGAAAATTCTGATTGAAAACGAGTAGTTATACTCTTTTCTCCCACTTGAATCCCTATCCCTACGAAATAACACTATTTTACATTTGTCTGCGTAATAAAAATCATTACTGAAATTACAACTGTCACCTACAGCATATCGTGATGAGAATTCATGAAAATAATCAATTTTTCCACAGTGTCGACGAATTCAATCGTTCTACATAGAAAATTTACCAATTTGTATGTTGGTAAATCGTATCGATTATACCGATCAGCTGATCGTATGAGCGCCCTCTGCAAGCACCTTCCTCTCTTGTTCTGTTATGACGCTCCTGAATGACCGATGGATCCACCTCATAATTAGTCAACTTTAATTAATTATATTTCGGAAATTATGCGTCGGAGAGCATTGTGCAAAAGGACAAATCGTTTTAGAATTTTATCAGGAATCTACTCCCAAAAAAGAGTGCGGGAATTTTGAATCACCCTGTATATATATACACGCATGTATATACACATACACACATATATATATGTATATACACATATCTATGATCATTAATCTCGCAGATAGCGAAAACGAATAAAAAGGGCGCGAAAGATTCAAAATCTGAGTCGTCCTTATATTCATGTGTATATCGTCGATCGATTTCTTCCTTTCATGGAATCGTAGACGTAACACCAGTCAAAACTGTACGTAAGATTTTCTCTAAAGGCATGACTCAATTTTTATCAACGATTCTCGAGCAGATTTTGTTCCGTGTTTTCAAACTTTTCCTTCAAAAGCACGCCACTTTCGCAACAATTGATTCAAAAAACCATCCTACGTATTGCTGTAGCTGATATATTGGATCAAAATTTTCTTGGCTTACGACTGCATCTTCAAATGTGTAGAAGTTGTTGGTCTGGACACGAGAACAGAATTGTCTGGAGAAAAATTATGAGAAGCCGTTAGTTTGTTTCTTGTAACTCCGAAAAAATTTAAAAACACGTTTCCATAGTTCATATAATAAAAGACATTTTAACAAATTTCGATATGTTGTTCAGTTTACTTGAAAAAATTCCCGAAATTCTCTTTTTTCCGACTCCTGGAGTGGTTTTTTCCCTTGAATGGGACGAAGTGAGTAGCCTGCGGTATATATTTTTGATAAGATACAATGGAGTATTTTCAAAAGGACCCTTTTTTCACTTTTTCGAATCCGCTTGAAAGGCGCAGTCATTGAAGTTTGAGTAAAAAACTTAAATAAGCATCATTATCTAATGCGTTATTTGGCGGTGAAGTTATATCATTTAAAATAAGCCGAGAAATGGAATTATACCCTATTTTGTCGGAAATTTCAATTTCCATCATGTTCATTTCAGATATATCAGGTTATATCAGCGCCCCATTCACCACTCATATCACTAGCAGTAAAAACTGCAGCTTTGGGGTTGGAGGGATTACAGATGGGACGTACACATTGCATATGCAAACCGCCAATTACAAGGGTAGAGAAGACCTTGAATTAGGCACATATATTATTGTGAACGGAAGTTCGAATAGAGATAAATGTGCGTATGTATTTGACTGCGGGATAATGAACAAACTATAAGAAAACCGACTTTTATTTCATTTCATGGGGAATTCAGTAATAGTTTCATTCCACTTTTTTCCAGATAATTCCGTATATTTCCAAATATAAAGCGACAGTGTGATTGACATTCTATCCACGGAAAAAATGCCATTGGACAAACTTGGAAATGGCTTCAGAGCACCTCTCAAGTTGAGCGACGATTTTACTTCTCCAATAAAAGTAAGTAAGTGTACATTATGGACATTGACACAGCATTCAATATCGCTGCAACATTTCAACACGTTTATTTTTCAGAAGTTCAAAATAGATGATACTGCACAACTGAAAACAGATGACACTGTGCATCTGAAAAAAAGTATCAGAAAATTTAATTTGGACGATTAACATGAAGAATCTTCCGCATCGAAAACGGAATATACTGACGAAATCAGTTAATGGGAGTCCCTCACACGGTATCGAACGAGTATTTGTGCTTTAATTGAGAATAGTCATTCAGATTGTGTTGGGATTATTTTTTATTTCTTCGAGATATATATTCGTATACAAGTTTTGTAATATGTTTTATAGAATTGAGGAATTTCATCGAAACAATTCTATTTGTTGCCCTAGAAGAACAAATTGTACACAAATGTGTTGTATACACAGTGTGTTGGAAAAGCCCGGCGACGGCAACCATCCATTCATAGTGCAAGACCGTTGACGGAATTTTGCCACACTTCGCATATACCAAATGTTCCATCGTTTATTATTAGAATCCATGTGACGTATTCTACAGTTGAAACGCGATGATTTTGCATTCGGAAGTATTCTATTGGAAATTTGAGATGAGATATGAGATATAAGCACTTTTAGGTATACGCTGAAATCTAAATCGCTGAAAGTCGTTGTGTGATATATACTGGAGCTTGGTGTTATTTGTCAAGTCCAAGTATATTCAGATTTTTGTGGGAAAATTGGGGGATCACTTTGAAGTTACAGCTCTTTGGAAAATTCACTTGCTCAGGTATGGAAATTTAGCGGTTCAAGTAATCATGGTTTGAAAATGAGGATTGGCAGAATAATTCGATTTTTCTCCCGAGAATTACCGTTTTACTATTGAGCAGACAACGTCAATTTTGGACATGTAGAGTACAACGCTGTCGGATGTCTTGAACGTAATTGAACTTTATAATTCATCACATCTTCAGAATTGAATTCCAATGTGAATTTTCTCATGTGGAAAATTGTTGCTTCTTTGCTGTAGAACATGTCACATAAATTCGATTGATGAATATGGAGGTTATAGTGTGACATGGCATAATTTCATTCAGGTGACACAACGCGTTTTTTGATTTATTGAACTTGGAAGATTCTGCATCCGATGATTTATGAAAATCCGATTTAAGGTAGATGACCCCATTTTTGAACGCGACCCCTTTAATGAACGTTTTGGTTTTTGATTCATAGTACTTTTCATTTAGTGCTTTGATTTCATCCAAGCATGACTGACTGGATACTAGATCAAACGCTGTTATGTAAATAAATTCAGAATAATATGCCATAGGAAAGATATAATAGATAAACGATTGTTCGCTAATGGGGGTTAAGGTGTTCATCAATGGAGCTTGTCACCTTATCTATAGTTTGATACAGATATGCAAAGACTTGTGAACTACAGCTCCTGATGTATTTGAAAATACTTCGTGCATCGAATTCATTTTTCTATTTTCTTTGGAAATTTATGACCCTCACGGTGGAGCCTTCTGAAGTAGCTAATCATCCAGTCAAATTGGTTGGATCTTGATGCTGAGAAAATAATCCGCTACTTCGGAAGGCTCCAGTATTAATATCATTTTGTAATAACGCGATTCAACGCATTCTGAGCAATTTCGTTCATAAAGACTGTTCTGGTCTGTATTTTTTTTGAAAGTATCGAGAAGGCAGCCTGTAATATACCCCGTATATTTTTGTATACGTATAATATGCCAAACTACATGTAAAATTTTTTCCCATCAGTTGAGTGCGTGAATGTTGACCTACCCCAACCTTTTGCTTTTTACCGTTTGCCAAACTCCATGTAGAGGAGCCTGGCACACGATGACGCGACAACGGCCGACCAAGCGTCGCGCCAGGCAATGAAACGGTCGAATGCAAACCCTTACAGGTATGCGTAAAGTATGCATCAAGTGAACATATGCATGCTCATATTCACTTTTTCTTCCCTTTAAAAATATACATATTTTTGTACGTATATACATATAAAATATATATATATATAAATCCATTTATTCATAAATTCAAATAATTTAATAAATAAATGAGGTAGGGATAATAACAAATTATTATGATAAAACAACAAATAATATTCACAATTTGTTCAACAAATAATAAACGAACAATTATTGAACAACCAAAAACCTGAACCAAGGAAAATAATAGAGTCAGAAACAGTTTAATTCCAACAAAACATGTAATCCAAAAACAATTAAATAATTTTCTTTTTGATAATACTAAACAAATTTCGAATTCAGTTGTTGAATTTGAAATAGAAGGGTGAAGCAGGAAATTTGTTCATTACCTTACCAAAATAGGAAGAATGAATATGTGAAGAGGAAACGGTGATAACAGGCATCGATCGGAAAATTCTTCGATCAACGTAACTGACCCCCCACGGAAGGACTACACCAAGCCTTCCACCACCATACATCAACCTACGATCGATGATTCGACCCAGTCCTTGCCCCCCTATGGAGAAATCAAGACTTGCGAGGGCCCCTTCCATCTCAAGGGCACACCAATGGGACTAATTATCGATTCATGGATCACCCCCGAACTGAGGTCCGTGACCAATGAATAATATTGAAACAGAAGGGGAATCGAGCGATCGCCAATCGTGAAGATTCACGATCGACACCTAAGCGATAGAAGAAGGGAAAACAACCCCTTCTATCAGAAAAATGAGAATCAGATTCTGATTGGCTGGACAACCCTTTAAAAGTGGGTGCACAGCCAGATCCAAATACACTTCTCGGCTCAATAACCAACGAGCTCCAATAGCTTACTTCCAAACCAAGCTCAATAGCTGAAAAACCATTTTCTGGATTTCCGACGCTGAGCCAACCTCCGGCCAACCATCACAATTTTTGACATTGGAGTCAAAATCGAACAACATCAATACGCTCAGAAGCGTAAAGAACAAGAAACCACTTTCTGGACTGCCGACGCTGAACCAACCTCCGGCCAACCGTCACGATTTTTGACATTGGAGTCAAAATCGAACAAAATTAATACGCTCAGAAGCGTAAAGAACAAGAAACCACTTTCTGGACTGCCGACGCTGAACCAACCTCCGGCCAACCGTCACGATTTTTGACATTGGAGTCAAAATCGAACAACATCAATACGCTCAGAAGCGTAAACAGCAAAAAACCATTTTCTGGACTGCTGACGCTGAGCCAACCTCCAGCCAACCGTCACGATTCTTGACATTTGAGTCAAAATCGACCAACCTCCATACGCTCAGGAGCGTGAGCAACGTTAAAACGTCATTCGAGCTTGGCGACGCTTGGCCAACCCTTGGAACCTGAACTGATCAACTGAAATCAACGTAAGTATAGCCCAAACTTCCGTATCCATATACGGTCCTATTACAAACAATTGATCTTCCTCAATGAGAGTCAATTGTTTGTCCCTCTGAGACCACTCAACAGTGATATTCAGAGGCTAGCTCCCCTCAAACCCTTCTGTTACCTCAATTCTATCTTTTACTGATTGTTACCACATTAGTTTTCTTTTCCATTCAAATTTTCAGTAAATTTTGATTTCCCTCTCTCAAGAACACATTTTTCTCTTGTCACACGTTTATAAAATTCAAATTTGTTTGTTTCAACAGCGTGAATTAGAGGAAACACTCAGAATAGCTGACGTTAGAGTTCAGGAACACTGGAGTACCCGAGTAGATGCTTGAACTACATAGAATTCCAAATATTCTCTTATTTTTGTGATTTCAAGTTATTTCAAGCGGGCCTCACCCCAAAAGAAATTTCAATGTATATAATAATTATTTCAATTTAATTAGTTCAAGACTAAACATGTGATCCCACCAGATTTCAAATCTCTTCATTGGTTTCACCTTTTTCTAACTATTTTTGAGATCCTCAATCCTACCCCTTCCTTTCTTCATTGATGAATAGGGGAATTAGTATAAATAGCCGTCCTGGATGGAAACACCCAGGACGTGACAAGCCGCACGTGCATTTTATCCTTGTTTGATATGTATTTTTTGTGATGAATGTTTACAATTTCATTTATTCGAAAATTTCAATCGATGAATGTTTCTTTACGCGATTGTTAGACAATGCTTTGTTGGTCTATGACGATTGTCTCGAATATTCAGAACCAAACATTCCAATGAAATTGCTTGATATACTGTTAATGGAGAAAAAATAATACCACATAGTGAATTTGCAAACACTGCTCTGAATTCTACAAACTCAAAACAATCACCATTAGGTCTACTCGTCATTAGATCAACAACGCATTCAACTATTTGTTAATTTAGGCAATTCAGGTATATACATATTCACGATGTAGTATGTTAAGTAGATTTTTCAAATACAAATGTTATCCATTACACCTGTAATACGGTAATCGCCAATGAAGTTATGCTGCTCCTTCGTTACATTGAGTGGATGCAAGCTTATCGACGGACTAAGGTTTTTCCTGACCAAATCTCTCGGAACTGAATTTATAAAATGATTTGAAATTCCAAACGATGAACCTTTGAAACTTTATCTGCGTCGTAAAGAACCCGAATTCTGAATTATCTCTCGTTTCAAGAATTTCTACGAAATTTCAAATTTAGGCTCTTTGCGATGCAGATAAAGTCTCAAAGAATGATTCCTGAAAATTTCAAACCATTTTACGAATTCAGTTTCGAGTAATTTGGTTAAGATAAACGTGCTCGGTCGGTAAGCTCGTATCTTCTCAAGAATGAAGGAGAAAGAGAGCAATGATACAACGTGGCACAACGGAGACGCAGCGTACAGGCAACGGTGAAATGTCCGGGCCATTTTATTCGTGCGGACAATTCTTTTTGATTTATGTGCTGCTCCTCCATTTTGCCAAGCTCTATCGACCGATCTCTTATTCATCCCTGAATTCAATGGAAAAGTGGCGTAGGTGTTCTATGTGGGAGCATACCGTGTCGAAGTGGACAAAACGACATGACACTATTAAATCATGGGGAAGTAATGGAAAAAATATGAGTAGACTTATGAGCTATAGTTCCTATTTTATTGAGGAATATTTTGTTTGTCGAATGAATTTGTGATTTGTTTCCGAATATTTATAATGTGCACAGTATTATCATTATAAATATTATTATTATTTTGTATCAATCTAATTCCATCCGTTCCAAGCAACTTTGTCAATAAAGACAATTTTGAACGATTTTTTTTTTGAAAGTATTGTGATGAATTGTTCGGATGACTTTCATTTTTGCTTGCCCTACTTGATAGATATTCGCAATTCCATTTGACTAAAAGTTCCAATCAGTGAATTCTTGTCATGCCGATCGTCAAATAACGCGTGCTCGATTGATAACGGTTGTCTCAAATGTTCAAAACTAATGATACTTCCACTTTCGGCGATGTACTGACAGTGAAAGACAAAAAAAAATA
Source organism: Gonatopus flavifemur (assembly GCA_018340375.1). Classification (NCBI taxonomy): domain Eukaryota; kingdom Metazoa; phylum Arthropoda; class Insecta; order Hymenoptera; family Dryinidae; genus Gonatopus; species Gonatopus flavifemur. Next base: position 412,838 of record JAFFJZ010000067.1, read on the forward strand.
TATATATATATATATATATATGGGGCATTCCTTGTGAAATCGGCCACCCCCCCCCCCCTGCACATCTCAATTTTGAAGAGAGAGATCTCGAAGACCAATCAAAATTTTCGTTGAAGTGTCGACTTTCCATTTCCGTATGGTGTTTTTTGAACATGGCGCCCATTTCGCCAATATGACGGCTGAAACGAAGGGGAAACGTGTTGAGAATAATCAAAACCAGTCCTAGGAATATGATATGTGGGTGTTAGATAGTTCTGTGGACTGGGGCATGTAATTCGAGCCTTCCGGATTAATTGCATGCGGTTGGAATACTGAAATTGCAAATGGCGGATCCAATATGGCGGCCGGAAATTCAAAATTGCTTCGAATTTTTTGAAACATGAGAAAAGGGGGTTTTTCGGGTCGCTGATGACGAATCCGAACTCGGATTTCCAGAATTACAAATGGCGGATCCAATATGGCGGTCGGAAAAATGATAAATCTCTTGGATTTGTGCAAACATTGTCATACTGAGGTTTTTGGGGTCGCGGAACAAGGATCCAAACCCAGATTTCCGGAATTGCGAATCCAATATGGCGGCCGGAAATCAAAATATTGCTTCGAATTTTCTGGAACATTGAGGAAGGGGTTTCTTTGGGTCGCTGATGACAAACCCAAACTCAGATGTCCGGAATTACAGATAGCGGATCCAATATGGCGCTCAGAAGAATTATAAATCGCTCAAATTTGCGGGAACATTGGCATACTGCAGTTTTTGGGGCCGCTGATCAAGAATCTGGACTCGAATTTCCGGAATAGTGAATGGCCCATCCAATATGGCGGTCGGAAGAATTATAGATCGCTCGAATTCGTGGAAACATTGTCATACTGAGGTTTTTGGGGTCGCTGATAGACATTCGAATCCGGATTCTCGGAATTATGAATGAAAGATTCGATATGACGGTCTGGATATGAGGAATCATCCGTCTTCTGACGTAATTCTTTGTTCCGAGGGAGTTCTGGTCGTTCATTATGAACTTGAGGTCAGATTCCGGAAACCAGAACGAACGCACCATGTTCAATGATCCGCAGGCACATTTAATATGATGGGATCAAATATTATATTAATTTCAGGAATTATTCGGGGCCTGATCATACTCATCCTGGGATTTATTCCTGAAGTGCTGCTTCGCTCCGTCTCTGGTACGGATAATTCCATTCATTCTTCTCACATTCCGTTGAATTTGAGAAATTAACGAAGTCTGAATAGCATAAACAGCAAGGGTGTTGTGTTTTAGACTTCCTGATCAGAATACGTAACTCTTGTGCTCAACATCGTGTCCTTGTGATAATAAATAGCAGGAAACACGGTGCATTGTTCGGTATCGAAATTCAAATGCTTTTGAGGCATCCTGGCCAACATATACTTAGTTCTAAAAAAATCAAACGTAATCGGTGCTTCGCCATCGCGGAGATTGTGTTTCCGTTTCTGGATGAAAAGATTCTGTCGCTCAGACATAAATGAATGAGGTTTGAGTATTGTCAGTCTATTGCACAATTGTTGTATAGAATTATCAATTTTCATCATTACTGTTTGTAGAGTTGAACGATTCGTCGCCGTCCAAACTGAATATTGAATACCTGTGATCAATGAATTCTCCAGTAGATCATGTGATTTCTCCGAGAACTGCGAAACTCCTGGCAATCGAATCCTCAATACTTTCAATATTTCCACCTCTATCATTCAATCCATCAACCACCTCGTCATCTCGTAATTTGTACGATGAACCTTCTTCCATACATGCAGCCTGAATTCTGGAATTCGCGTATAAGTCAGGGAATTCCTGTAACTTGACCTCCGATATCTTTCGCGAATTCCTACCATTGTGTGCGGCTGTTTTGAGTGAATGAATCATTGGCTTCTTTGGAGAATTCACGGCTCCGTATATTAGAATGTCGAATAAATCAGCTGAAAATAAACGAATAAATGCGTGAAATCGATTCTTATCAACTGACAGTGTATTGTTCAGTAATGTCTGCACCCAATTTCATGTGGTTTCATTGTAACGTCAATTGTTTTTCTCGTCTCCTGTCATTTATCGTTTTACATTGTTACTTTATGAATGTTCGCGACGTTTGAACCTCAAGGTTTTTTTGTTTCAACTTATAAAATCGTACTAGGAGTTCGCATATTTTCATCTGAATTATCTGATCATCTAAAACACGATGCCGCGGATTCTTCGAACGGACCGATTCGCTAATCCGTTCAGAACTGCCGGGCCCGTTGGTAGAAATTTACGAAAGATATCGGGGGTTATGTTACAGCAATTTCCTGACTTATGCGCGAATTCGAGGATTTGTGCTGCATGTATAAAAAAGGGTTCATCGGACAAATCACAAAATGATGATGTGGTTCATGAATCAAATGATAGCGGTGAAAATATTTGTAGTATTGAGAGTTCTATGAGAATGGATGTTCGATTGGAGAATGAGACACACGAAGGTCTCAATGATACACGCACGGAGAGAGAAATTGAACTGGAAGGAATGCTGGATGAGCTCAATGAGAAATTTTCAACCTTGGAACCCAACAATCCATTGAAATTACAAATTTTAACCATCGCCCCATCATCTTGGAGTGCGAGGAAAATCGCCCAAGAATTTGTTACAACGTGATATTTAGCCGACAAATCAAAGGAATTGAAGATGAAAGCTGGCATTTTACCCGATTGTATTGCAAGAGAGGGGAGAAAACTCTCTCAAACAACTTTAGAAAAAGTACATGGATTTTATACGAGTGACATGAATAGCAGAATAATGCCTGCATCGAAAGATGTCGTTTCTGTGGAAATTGATGGAGAGCGAACGCTGAAACAGAAACGTCTCTTACTGATGGGTTTGAAAGAACTTCATACCGTATTCAAACAGTCTCACCCAGAACATATTATCTGCTTCAGCGCGTTCGCTAAACTGAGACCAAAAAATTGCATACTCCCTGGTGCTTGTGGAACACATTCAGTTTGTGTTTGCACAATACATCAGAATCCGAAATTGATGTTGGTTGCAATTGATATTCAAAAGCTGACGTTGAATTCACAAAAGCCACCAACTGATTACAAAGACTGCCTCAATGAAATTGTTTGTGAGAGACCTCGTGCTGATTGTTATCTAGATCGTGATGATTGTCCAGGAGTTTCGCAGTTTTCGAAGAGATTAAATGATCTACTAGAGAATTCATTCATCACAGACATTCAATGTTCAGTTTGGGAGGCAACGGATCGTTCAACTCTACGAACAGAAATCATGGAAATTGATGATTTTATACTCGAATTGTGCAAGAGACTGACAATTCTGAAACCTCATTCATTCATCTCTAAGCAACAGAGTCTTTTTATCCGAGAACGAAAACACAATCTTCGCGATGGCGAAGTACTTGTTACGTTTGATTTTTCTGAGAACTACGCATATGTTTGCCAGGATGCCTCACAAGCATTTCATTTCAATAACGACCGATGCACTGTGTTCCCTGCCATTTATTATTATAAGGAAGGGCGCGATATTGAGCACAAGAGTTATGTATTCTTATCTGAAAGTTTGAAACACGACACTCCCGCTGTTTACGCTATCCAGACCTTGTCAATTCCTGAAATTCAACGCAATGTGAAAAAAGTGAATAAGATTATTTATACCAGTGACGGAGCAAAGCAGCACTTCAAATATAAATTTCAAATCGCGAATTTAGTTCATCACAAAGAAGATTTCAATATTGACGCTGAATGGCATTACAGTGCAACTGCTCATGGTAAAGGTGCTTGTGACGGGATCGGTGCTACTTTCAAAAGAGAAGCATACAGAGCGAGTCTGACTGCCAAACCTCAAAATGCTATATCGACGCCCCAAAAACTCTACAGCTGGGCAAAGAGTCGTTTTGAAACCATAAGCATCATGTACCATGATGAAGTATTTCACGAAAAGATGAGACGGAAACTCAACAAGCGATTCGAGAATGCCCAACCTGTACCTGAGATTCTGAAAAACCGTGGGTTTTTGATAGGATCCGATAATGAAGTGCTCATCAACAGGTACTCTGACGATGAACAAAACAGAGTATGGTGGCCAAATGGACAACCATGAGGTAATGTACGCGTAGTTGCAAACTTGTTGATTGAGAGACATGGAACAATCAACGGCCCTTTTCAGGGCCACTCGATGTGCAAAGTCTGGTCGCGCAACCTCCTCGTGGTGCACATTGGGTTATGCTAATGCCGACAGCTTGGTGCCTGAATACACAACTTCACAAGTCAAAAACCAGCAGTATTCATGGTTTGGTTCGAGGGAGATTTGCAAGGAGTTTAATTGGGAGGGAGTCTATTGAAAGTTTGTGAACTTATGTGACCAGACCCCAAATAATTCCTGAAATTGATATAATATTCGTTTCCATCATATCAAATGTGCTTGCGAATCATTGAACGTGGTGCGATCGTTCTGGTTCCCGGAATCTGACCTCAAGTTCATAATGAACGACCAGAACTTTTTCGGAACGAAGATTTACGTCAGAGGACGGGTGATTCCTCATATCCAGACCATCATACCGAATTTTCCATTCATAATTCCAAGAATCCGGATTCGAATGTCTATCAGCGACCCCAAAAATCTCAGTATGACATTGGTTCCACAAATTCAAGAGATTGATAATTCTTCCGACCGCCATATTGGATTACCCATTCGCTATTTCGGAATTCCGAATCCGGATTCTTGATCAACGACCCCAAAACCCTCAGTATGACAATGTTTCCACGAATTCGAGCGATTTATAACTCTTCCGACCGCCATATTGGATGAGCCTTTCGCTTTTCCGGAAATTCGAGTCCGGATTCTTGATCAGCGGCCCCAAAAACTGCAGTATGCCAATGTTCCCGCAAATTTGAGGGTAACCGGTCTAAATGCCACCGCACAAATGATCCCGGACAAAATATCCCGGACTAAAGGTCCCCGAGAAATTGATCCCGTAATCAAGAATATCCCGGTTAAAATATCCCATAATCAAAAATATCCCGGACAGAATATCCCGTATTGTAAGATTCATAAGTCATGTGGTTATAAAGCGGGAGGCAGAATGTTTCTCAGATGTTTAGGCGTATTATATTTGAATGAGGTAAGTGTCGTATATTCAAGTTCATGTGAATTCAAGAAAAGAGCGGTATGTTATTGATGCGGTGGTATCACTCAATGTATACATCCTGTATTGTTTATCACGTTTCTTCTGATATTTGAATGAATCCGTGTGCCTTTAGTCGTCATGAAAGTGTTCTCTAAGCATGTCGTTTGATATATCGAAGACACAAAAAGGGAAACCATTGTTAATCCGCAATGGATTCATGTATATCGTGCATCGTGAAAGTGCGGATAAAATAATTTGGCGGTGTAAAGAATATAGAGAGTGGAAGTGCAGCAGCCGTATACACACGACTTCGAAATCTCGTAATGGTGGGTGAAATAATTCTTTTAGTTCAATGTTAATAAGGAGAGTAATAATAGTGTTAGTAATCGTTTTTTTCCATGTTTTAATAGCGAGGATTCTTCATGAAACTGATCACAGCCACGCACCTAATGCTGGCAAGGTGGAAGCGCAAAAAATCGTAGTGAAATCTATGATTCTGGTGGGAACACGAGAATATTAGTTTTTTCCACGGCTGCTAATTTAGAACAATTAAGCAAATGCGATTTTTGGCTTGGAGATGATACGTTTAGAACGGTTCCGCTTGTATATACACAATTGTACACTATTCATGGCATATACGCAGGTAAAGTAATCCCTTTTGTGTATATGCTATTGCCAGATAAATCGAAGAAAACATACGTGTCTGTGTTGAATGTTTTGAAACAACAAGAACCACGGCTTGATCCAAAAGAGATGATGATAGATTTCGAACGAGGATTTGTTGTTGCATTTCAATCGGTTTTTGGTAATGCTGTAATTAGAGGTTGTCATTTTCATTTTGGGCAGGCTGTGTTTCGTCACGTACAAGCTTGTGGGTTACAATCCCGTTATGGGAACGACAGTGAATGCGCTCTTGCAATAAAGGAACTGATAGCACTCGCATTTGTACCAGTAGACGATGTTGTGAATGCGTTCAGTACCTTGATAAAATCGAAATATTTTGTCGAGAATATGGAGAGCTTATCTGATGTTGTGGATTATTTCGAAGTTACGTGGATTGGTGTGGAGAAACGAAATAAATAACGTCGGCTTCAGTTCAGTGTGAGTATGTGGAACTGTTACGATGCCGTGGTTGAAAATGGTTTACGTACCAATAATGCAGTCGAAGAGTGGCATCGAGGATTCAATAGTCGGGTGAGCGTGCATCATGCCTCTATGGGCAGATTTATCGAAGCTTTGAAAAATGAGCAAAGAAACACTGAACTGTTGTTAGAGCAGGAGTGTGCTGGTAGGGACATCCAGCCAGCCAAACGTAAGAAGTATGTCGATTACGATAGTAGATTATTAAACGTCGTATTGGAATATGAAGGAAGCGACGTCTTGGAGTATTTACGTGGTGTTGCCTACAATGTCGTTTTGTGAAACGAAAGTACGGATGAATATTCTGTTTTTTGTACAAGTGTGGGGTGTTGGCTCGTTAATGTAATGTATTAAATGAATGTGAACATGCAAAAGAAATGTGTATGGATATTTTGTATTGCCCGGAATATCGTTTTGGTTTTTTTATGTAAAAAAAATGAATGGTTGTTCTATGCTTTTTGAATTGAGGGGTATTTCTCCGTCGAGGTTGTATGATGTAATAAAATAAATAAATGAGTTAGTGTGTTCAGATCAATTTTTGTGTGGAGGGATTGATTTGTGTGGGATAATTTGACCGGGATATTTTTGATTATGGGATCTTTTTGTACGGGGGTCAAATTGCTTGGGATCTTTTGTCCAGGATATTTTGTCCGGGATGTTTTGCCCTGGGATCTGTAGGTTGGTAGCCAATTTGAGCGATTTATAATCCTTCCGAGCGCCATATTGGATCCGGTATTTGTAATTCCGGAAATCTGAGTTTAGATTCGTCATCAGCGACCCAAAAAAAAACCCCTTCCCCAATGTTTCGGAAAATTCGAAGCAATATTTTGATTTCCGGCCGCCACATTGGATTCGCCATTTGCAATTCCGGGAATCTGGGTTTGGATTCTTGTTCCGCGACCCCAAAAACCTCAGTATGACAATGTTTGCACAAATGCAAGAGATTTATAATTTTTCCGACCGCCATATTGGATCCGCCATTTGTAATTCCGGGAATCTGAGTTCGGATCCGTCATCAGCAACCCGAAAAACCCCCTTTTCTTATGTTCCAAAAAATCCGAAGCAATTCTGAATTTCCGGCCGCCATATTGGATCCGTCATTTGCAATTTCAGTATTCCAACCGCATGCAATTAATCCGGAAGGCTCGAATTACATGCCCCAGTCCACAGAACTATCTAACACCCACGTATCATATTCCTAGGACTGGTTTTGATCATTCTCAACACGTTTCCCCTTCGTTTCAGCCGTCATATTGGCGAAATGGGCGCCATGTTCAAAAAACACCATACGGCAATGAAAAGTAGACACTTCAGCGAAAATTTTGATTGGTCTCCGAGATCTCTATCTTCAAAATTGAGATGTGCAGGGGGGGGGTGGCCGATTTCACAAAGAATGCCCCATATATATGTATATATTGTTGTAAATTCGCAAAAATCACTGTCGAGTTCAAAAATTTGGATGATTGGTTTTGGGCATACTCTTCATCAAACCGACAGTACACTATGCAATTTGTTGTACCAAAGTTAGATAATGTCGATAGATATTGATAAATGAAAAATTTCAATGTAAATGTGTATATTGCCAAAAGAAACTCTCATTGTTCAATCCTCTCTCTTCTTATTCGTCGTTCAATAATTATAACAGGCATTGATAATATTGATGTCGACATTTTTGTATACAATATATCTGTTTTCTATAAAATCTGTTCTTGTATACAATACATCTGTGTTCTATGTTTTGTATACTTGTTTTCTACAAAATTCTCATAGACATTCATGAACAGTATTTACATACTTTATACAGAAACATCGCTCCTTCTTGGACTAACAGTGAAACTTCCATTAAATCTATCTTCTAGTCGATTCGAGGTTTACGCGTATTTATATATCCATTGAAAATTTCACAGTTGATCGAAGCAAGTTACCGATTTTCAACCAACTAATTACCCAATTTTTTTTTCTAACTCATGCACTAATCCTATAATATTGAATTTCCGTTCAAACCATTTTTTTAGTCATAAAAAAAACACATCAATTAGTTCTAACAGCGGTATAAATTCATTATCAAATAAGATTCGTTTGATTATTTTGTAATTCATCGACTATCAGTAACACCGTCGTGAGGTTTGGTGGGAACCAACATTTTTTTGTTGATGTATTTACAATTCGATATTGTTACAATTTTTCAGAATACACATAAAGCAAGGATGGGCAGCCGGAAGTATTTATGTACTTTCGGACGACTTTTAGCGGAGAATACATTTTGTTTGGTTCAGAATATATTTTTGTATGGGGTCAATGAGAAGTATTCCTCACTGAGAATACTTTGGGAGTACAAAAGTATCCATCCCTGATATGAAGGCACGATACAACAATGCCGGCAGAAGTGCTACGATTATATGGAGAAGATACAGGGAATTTCATCGGTAATTTACGTTCCAATTGACAATATACTTGGCCCCGTAATTATAGCGGGGATATTCGAACAACATCGATATGCGATTCTGTTGCCAACCTGCTGGGATAATGATCAACACTAGTGTTTTGTGGCAGAACGGTTGATCATTCAATATTCAAGTATTGAGGAAATCAGAGTTCTATACATAGTTTCTGTGCAACTAATGATTCGCATATGTGTCTAGAACAATCCAGAGACTGCAGAGAGCACGGTATGCATGACGAGAGTTGGATTTTCACCGAAAGAATGGAGTCTTTGTATCCATATTATGATTAATTAGATGGTAATTTTTTACTCGGAATGCGATTTTGATAGGGAACTTTTCACGAGTGGAACGGATTATTCGTGTGGATAGAACACATACACAGGTGATGAAGTATTTGGTGAACGTATTCCCCGATGTATCCCGAATTCCAATAACACCGATCGGATCTCGAGAAACCATCGATATTACATTCTTATTTGATCATGACTTATTGAGAGACTTCCTTCTGTTGCTGAATAGAATGCCTAGGAAACATCTGTAAATTCCTTCGTTGACTCGGAACAACCAGAGAGAATCGTGTATTTGGCGGAATTTTTGTCTTGAGCGAGAGCATCGATTTTTCTGTATCAATCTTATGTGACTATGAATACGAAGTGAATATTTGATGTGAATAAATTTGAGAATATTTTCTTCCACTTACAGTACCTATTTGAACCAATTTGGAGAGAAATGTTTTTTGAAATGTTTTTTTTCCACTCACAATACCTAATTCGTGCTGTCGGTATGCATGCGAAAAGAATGACACGCTGTGGAGAACGATTGATAGGATTTATTGCCAATGCAGACGACATCGATCTCACATCGGAACAGCATTGGTGGAACATCGGTTGGTATCGGTCTTTCATTTGACCTTCATCCATGGGGGAATATCGTTTGAATTCCTGACAAGAATCTTTCTGGGCCTCCTATGGATCCTCCAAAGGGCTGGAACCTGCCAAAACGTCACATATGTTTGATGATACTTTCATTTTTAGTAAGAGAATCGATTTTGATATATCCGTATTTCTTATAGATGGAATTAACTTTTTCAAACTGAAGATATTATTGGTCAACTATTTTGCCAACATAGGATTCTTCACCTGTGCAATCAGAATCCATCCAGAAATGATGAGACGCTCGGTGAAACCATGGGCATGATTTATTTCAAATGCCCGGAAAATCAATTCCACATCGAAACAGCATCGATGTCACATCGATTTATATCAGTCTCTCATTCAGAGATCATCCGTTGAAGAATTTCGTTCGGATTACGAACGGAACTCTCTCTGGCCCTTCCATGCATCCTCAGAATCACTCAAACCCACCAAAAAGTCCAATACAGTTGAGAAAAACTCCAGTGTTGAGTGAGGGCATCAATTTCCGTGTATCCGTATTTCGTAAAAGTTGATTTGGAATTTTCAATGTGATGATATTATTGGAAAGAATTTTCCGTACGAAGAGTTCTTCATTCGTGCAGTTGGAATCCATCTGGGCGCGAAAAATCGCTCGGTACGATCATGAGCATGATTTATTCAAAATTCCCGGAATATCGATTCCACCTCGAAAGAGCATCGATGTGACACCGATTTATATCAGTTTTTCATTGAGAGATCATCCATTGACAAAATTCCGTTCTGATTACGATCGGGAATCCCTTGGGCTCTCCCATGAATCCTCCGAATCACTTGAACCCACCAAAAAGTTCAATACAGTTGAGAAAACCTTCTGTGTTGAGTGAGCGTATCAGTTTTCATGTACCCGTATTTCGTGAAAGTTCGATATGTTTTTTCAATCTGAATATATCATTGGGAAGTATTTTTCCGTGCATAGACTTCTTCTCCCGTGCAGTCGAGATCCATCCAGCCGCGGGAAATCACTCGTTAAAATCATAGGCATGATTCATTTAAAATTCCCGGAACATCGACTCCACCTCGAAAGAGCATCTATGTGACATCGATTCATATCAGTTTCTCATTGAGAGATCATCCATTGACAAAATTCCGTTCTGATTCCGAACGGGGATCTCTCTGGCCCTCCCATGCATCCTCCGAAGGACCAAACCTTCAAACAAGTCCAATACGGTTGATCAAACTCTCATGTTAAGTGAGAGATTCAAAATCCCCGGAACATCGATCCCACATCGAAAGCGCTTCGATGTAACATCGATGAACATGCTCGTTCCCTTCCACGCTCTCAATCCCCTCCCCTCGACGTGCCTGTCCCCTTCCTTCTCAACTTCTCCTCCACACCACGCCTACCTCCTCCGCTTCCCAACGCGACTCAAGTCCGAGTTTTCCCCGATAATTCTTGATTTTTCAACTCGTTGTATTTCGTGCGAAATCATATGAATGTCAAAGTTTTTCACACATACTTCATTCATCGAATCCTCCTCTCTCTCAAGATCATCATAAGACTCTTCTGTTCGCTTTTTCCACTGTAAAATCTTGATTTTCCCAACATCGTTCCCACATCAAAAGCACATCGATCATTTGCCCATTTCGAAGTTCGAAAGTACTTTGATTCGACATCGAACTTGTCCACCCTCGTATCTTTATGCCATCGGTAAATTCACACGGATTCCAGGATGGTAGTTTCCCAAGTAGTAAGTACTGGTGGAACGAAATCAAATCCACATGTCAGTGTAAAATTGCTACACTATAACCATAGGTAATCCTAAAAATACTCAAAACTGGTGAAATGTCATGTACATCTCATCCCAAGTAGCACCAGAATATATTATGAACGTTCTTCGGATATTCGAAATATGTTTTATGCATATTCCAATGAGACCGTTTCATAGGTGCTATGCATATCCATCGAACGTATGTAATAGAATATACGATGAGACGTCAATCGAACGTCAATTGAATGAATATCGTACATTCCGGATGTACTATTACGTTTCAAGTATATTTAAAACAGCCTCATTCGAATATTCTATGAAGGTTCATTATATATTCTTCGTATCTCATTCATACATTCTACGAACGTTTCTATTTCGTATATACTCTGAACCTCTGTTGCTGCTTGGGAACGTGAAATTGCTTGACCTTTTGGGGAAAATACTGTTGACATCCGTGTGTGTAAATTCACCCTGGGTGTATGTTCATATTTACTGGTGTGCTTAGATGGTAATTTTATATTACCATGTATCATGTGATATTTGAATGTCGGATACGTGGAGCGTTTCACCTGTATCATTGGCGTTGATCAGGATTCTTCTCCCAGAATGAAAATTGAGCGAATATTCAATAGATTGTGATAACGAGACGCCATGCGAATTTGACGTGCATTTGCTGCTCCGATAATTTTCTCATCCGTTGCTTTTGATAGTGTCTATTTAACTGCTATTCAGTTTGCTCGGTATAGTGTTTTTTACTGTGCATCTCGTGTAGTATGTCACTTTCCGGTTTGTGCCTTATCTTTCACGTTTTGACTGATTTGAAATCATCATTTGTCGAAAAGTTTCGTCTCACGGATACAGTAGCCTAACATACATAGTGTCACTTACATCGCCGCTTCGTTGTGTGATACGAAAACAGTAAACAAACCATCACTCGTGTATGTGTGTTGTGTGTTACTAGTACCAGTGGCTATCATCTGCTCAACGTTTTGATCTTTTCATATATTCACAATGTCACAACAAGATAAGAAAATCTGTAAAGGTTGTACTAAACCTGTCTCTGATCCTGTGAGCTGTCATACGTGTAATATTCATTCGTGTATCCAGGATGTGTGCACAGATGTAATCATCCGTGGAGTGTGAACAAACTCATCGATTGTTCAGATGCTTCTTCGCATCAAAATGATTCATCTTTGCCAAAAGACTCGTCTCTGCTGGTAAATATAAAGCAGCTCATCTCTGAAGAATTTTCGAAATTTCGTGATGAAATTGCTCGGGTTTACGAGGACAAAATAGTTTCTCTCAGTCAAACTATTCTTTCCCTCACTGCGAGATTGACTGAAGTTGAGAACAAACTCGACGTTTTGAAACAAGACCGTGATTCTCGTGATCTTGAAACGATTATTCATGAAGTCAACGAGCGACAGAGGCGATCTCGCAATATTATTATTGTTGATATTGATGAGACGCCGGACAATCAACAGCAAAATGATGCAGCGAAGGTGAAAACACTACTCCGAAACATTTATCATTCCGATCATGATAATATTAGGTTGCATAGAATCGGTAAAAAGGTTGTGAGCGAACACAGATCTATTTGTGTTCATTCTCCATCGTCCCAGGATGTTATAAATACCTTGAAACGTAAATCTAATTACAATGGACCGTTTGGAATTCATCAAGATCGAACTGTCGAAGGGAGGTATTATTTAACTACGTTACGTGCTGAACTCAAGAATCTGATCGATGGTGGTGATACCAACAAAACAATCAAGTATATAAATGGATTGCCAACGATTGTTGACACGCGTACTGTGTCCCAGAAAAAAAAATCTATAACTCACCCTTTGATATACTATCAGAATGTTCGTGGTCTTCGGACTAAACTTCAAGATTTGCAAATTTCACTTTCATCTCTCACTTCTACGTATGATGTCATTATCTTCTCTGGAACCTGGTCAACGGATAACATATCTGATGAAGAGTTGTCCTTTAATGATTATGTCTTGTATCGGTTGGACAGGAGCAGACGCACCAGTGTTTTTTCTTGAGGAGGTGGTGTGCTGATTGCGGTCAAAAAGTATTTGAATAGTGCATTGGTTGATTTGCCGCCTACTAGCGTGGAACATATTCTTGTCAAGTTGCAGTTTAATTCGAAGTCTGTTTTTATTGGAGCAAGTTACTTCCGCCCTGCCTCATCATCATCTCTTCACCTTGAACATTGTGTTTCTCTGGCTGAGGTACTGTGTCAGGATTATGATTCTTCAATTTTTCTCTTCGGTGACGACAATCTTCCGCATGTGGTTTGGCGCAATGATGACTCTTCTCTAACGGCATTGTTTCGTCCTGGTGTGACACTGAATGAAAAGTCTTCGGTGGAGATTTTGACTCAATATTTCAACTACTTTGGCTTATATCAAAAAAACAATATTCACAATGATTTCAATGGTATGCTGGACTTGATTTTTACCACCAATGAGTATGTTGAAACTATTATTCCGGCTGATTACCCCCTAGATTGTGATGCTTATCATCCCCCTATTGAAATTAGATTGTCTTCTCTTTCATTGAGATTTTTGTCTTGTACCGACACTTACCGGTATAATTATCAATTGGCTGATTTTTTTTCTATACGGCAGCATTTGAATCGAATTGATTGGGATTTGGAGTTAAAATGCATGGATGTAAATACTGCTATTAGTTCTTTGTATGATCAACTTTCTGTGGCTATTGAGTTGTACGTTCCGAAAACATTAATCAAAAGATCTATTCATCCTCTTTGGTTCACTCCTGAGCTCAAAAAATTAATTAGAAGAAAGAAAGTTGCCCATATGATTTACAAATCGTCTTATAGTCGCGGCGATTATTTAGCGTTCGCTTTTTTGGGTGCTCAATGTAAATCACGAGCTCGGGCTTGTTATTCGAATGACATTCGCCAAGTTGAGACTAATATTCAGAAGGATGTTGAATCTTTTTGGAATTTTGTTAACAGTAAGCATTCATTTAATGACGTACCTAGTACTATCATGTGAAATAATGTAATTGCGGAGTCTGCAGCTGGAATGGCTAACCTTTTTGCTGATCACTTTTCATCGGTTTTTGCTTCGCATAACTCTGTTAATGTTAACCATTCTAGACATGATATGTCATTCAACATGCTTTCTGATTCAGCTATTACCATAGGAGAGATCTACTCTGTTCTTGATTCGTTAAATACGAGCAAGGGCTCAGGATTTGATGGCCTTCCGTCGTTGCTGTTCAAGTCTTGCGAATTCATTCTTTCCCGACCGCTTTGGATTATCTTGATTAAATCTCTCCCTCCCGGATGTTTCCCTGCTGAATTGAAAACGAGCCTGATCTCTCCTATTTTCAAGCATGGTAATGAACTAGATGCTAAGAATTATAGACCTATTAGTATTTTAAATGTTATGTATAAGATTTTTGAGCGCGTGGTTGTTGACAAGATTACTCCTTTGTTGTCTCCTCTTATTATCCCGGAACAACATGGTTTCATGTCAATAAGGTCTACTACTACGAATTTGGCTGCTTTCTGTGAGTTCACCACCATTGCGCTGGAGAACAACTAACAAGTTGATGTTATTCACACTGATTTCAGTAAAGCGTTTGATACTGTATCTCACAGCGTTCTTCTATCTAAGTTGAGTAGCTTTGGAATATCTGGTAATCTGAAACTTTGGTTCCAGAGTTACTTAACTGATCGGGTGCAGATGGTAGAAGTTCAGAACTGTTTTTCTGAACCCATTATACCTTCTCCGGGAGTGCCCCAGGGATCCCACCTTGGTCCACTTCCATTTTTGCTATTCATAAATGACATTGGGCAGGTTCTCAATGATTGTGATTTCCTGGTATTCGCTGATGATCTAAAAATCTTCAAGAACATAAAATGTCTTGCGGATGCTGATCACTTACAGTCAGTATTATCGAGATTAGGTTCTTGGTGCACCTGTAATTCTCTGCATCTGAACTTAGAAAAATGCTGTGTTATGAGAATCTCGCGGTCAAGGAATCCTCTCATATTCTCCCACAAGATCGCAAATATTACATTGAATACTGTTAAATCTCATGTTGATCTTGGTGTAACTATAAATGATGATTTGGATTTTTCTGAGCATTCTGTGAAAGCTTGTGGTACTGCGCTGAGAAATCTCGGCTTCGTTCAAAGATTTTCTAGTGATTTCAAAAATATTAGGTCATTGAAAGTACTATATTCCTCTTTAATTAGACCCCATCTTGAATACGCGTCCCCTATCTGGTCTCCGTACTTGAAGAAGAATATTAGAATGATTGAGAGTGTGCAACACAAGTTTTTACGCTTTGCTGCTTTGAGAATAGACTGCCCTATGAGATATTCTGACCATGATTACTCCAGAATTCTTCACAGAATGAATATAACTACCCTCGAAGAACGGAGACAAATGAATGATCTCCTATTTCTTTTTGAATTGAATAATGGTTTTCTTGATTGCGAGTCATTGCTGAATAAAGTGAATTTTAACATCCCCGGTAGACCAGTTAGGAGAGCGCTTTTATTTAGACCTGTACAATTTGAATCTGGATTTGGAAATTATGATCCGATTTCTCGCATTTGTGAATCAGCGAATAATTTCGCTCGGTCGATGGAATTGTTCGGTGTTTCCTTGAATCGGTTTAAACTGTCGGTTTAAGCATGAGCATCTTGTAATCGTATTTTATGCGTCTTTGGACGCTGTCTTGTATTGACTCTGTATTTACTTTTTTATATCAAAGGGTGCTAACCCGTGTATTGCAATAAAAAAAAAAAGAAAAAATAGTGTCCGTTGAACATTGATGGTACTATCGATACTATCGATATTTTCAAACAATCGAAAATATCGATATGTTTTCGAACAATCGAAAATATCGATATGTTTTCAAACAATCGAAAATATCGATATGTTTTCGAACAATCGAAAATATCGATATGTTTTCAAACAATCGATGGTACAGAATGAATAAAATGGTAGCATCATCTTTCGTATACGCCTTCAGTTCATCTATATACAATTACTTCCACTGCACTTCCTTACGATCGCGCTGAAGTACTGTGGCGCATGAAGACACTACGGGAAACAATCACGATTGATTAATTCTCAGGTATTTCTGAATGACGCTAGAAATCAACCAATTGTGGTTGTGGAGCTGAATGATGAAGATGAACAACATTTGAATTTGCGTTTCAACTGGTTTTATGGCAGTTGGCAAGACGTAGATTATCCAAGAAAATATTTTCATTTTCCACACACATTCGTATAGTGGTATAAACATTACCGATAAAGTAATTATTCTCAAAAAATGAGCGAAAGATCACGTGTGTGGCAGTATTTCAAAAGATCTGCGAATCAAAGTTTTTGTAAATGTAATTTGTGCCGAAGTGGATATAAGACCAGCGGTGATACAACCAACCTGACTGATCATTTGAACAGGGAACACAAACCAGAATGGAGAGAAATCTCTGGTGAATCTGTAGCGGGACATGATGTTTGTACGTCAACAGGAAGTGAAAAAATCTAGGAACACTATTGGTTCATACTATATTTCAATGGAACAAAATACTATGCTGATGATTCAGCTCGAAAAAAATATTTGGATGATCTGTACGTACGTATGATTGTGTTAGATCTGGAACCTCTACGAAAAGGTGAACATAAAGACTTCCGTGAATTTGTTCTCGCTCTGGATGACAAATATAACATCCCCGATGAGCAAAACAAAACTATTGCCAAGTTTTTTCGCAAATATAAAAGTCCAGCTCCAAAGTGCCCTCAACAGCACCCAATACATTCCCATAACTACTGACATGTGGACAAACAAAAATGATGGAGGGATACTTGCAATTACTTCACATTTTTTCCATGAAGGAAAATTCCGGAGAAATATTCTCAATTTCAATAACTTACAGCCGAAAATTTCGTTCATGGTTCTTAACAACGAAGTAAGAGAATCAGGAAGGAGGATTCCTAGTAACACAGTGAAACGGAAATGGTACAGTAAAGGATGGCTGCCAAATATAACGAGATTCACATTAAAATGAAAATAATTACAAAATAATGGTATTGTGCTATTTGAAAACGTTCATTGCATCCAAATTCCTCTTATTAATCACTCCATTTATCTGCATTACTCTTTAACGAATTTCAGTTCTAGGTTATGTGCAGGTTAGGATATGGTCACTGGTAAAAAAAATCTCTCTGAATCTCTCTGAATTCCTCTGGATCTCTCTATATTTTGGGACGAATTTCAGAGGAATTCAGAGTAATTCCAGAGTAATTCAGAGGGAGTTAGAGACTTTTCCGATAGTGATATATTCTGAATTCTTCAACTTTCTCTGAATCTCTCCACATATCACTGGATCCCTCAGAATTTCATATATTTGAATTTCAAAGCTCCCTCTGAATTTACCTGAATATCTCTCAACTTCTCTGAATCTCCCGGAATCTAATGTATCCAGATTTCAAAGCTTCCTTTGAATTCCTCTGAATTTCTCTGGATCTCTCTGATTTCCTCCGAATCTTTGGGAATTTGATGTATTCAGATTCCAAAGCTTCCTCTGAATTCCTCTGAATTCCTCTGAATTCCTCTGAATTCCTGTGAATCTCTCTGAATTATTCTGAATCTTTCTCAATTCCTCTGAATATTTCTAACAAGTTCCACGCACAATTTTTTTCAACGTATCTGTCTCTGGAAGTCTCTAAAACTTCCAGAAAGCCTCTGAAATGCAGGATCAAGATTCTACTGTATTTATTCCTCTCTGAATTTCCCAGACTTCCCCCGCATCTCTCTGAATTCCGCTGAAACTTTCTGAAAAATCCCACGCACAATTTTCCCTAATTCACCTGTCTCTGTGAGTCTCTGACACTCCTTGAATACCTCTGAAATCCGGAACCAAAAATTTAGCTGAATTAATTTCTCTCTGAATTCCTCTGAATTCCTCTGAATTTCTCTGAATTTCTCTGAATCTCTCTGAATTCCTCTAGATCTTTGGGAATTAAATGTATTCAGATTTCAAAGCTTTCTCTGAAGTCTTCCCTGAATTCCTGCGAATCTCTCTGAATTACTCTAAATCTCTCTAAATTCCTCTGAATATTTCTAACAAGTTCCACGCACAATTTTTTATAACCCGTCTCTGAAAGTCTCTAAAACTCCCAGAAAGCCTCTGAAATGCAGGATCAAGGTTCTACTGTATTTATTCCTCTCTGAATTTCCTGGACTCCCTTGTATGGCCCACACGCTGAATTTAATGGTTTCTGATATTTTGGAATCACCTCATTCCGGAAACATCCTAAAAAAGTGCAGAGACATTGCAACCCACTTTCATTCAAGTTCAGTTGCTTCAGATAAGCTCAGAACTATTCAACGACAACGTGATAAACCAGAACTGAAATTGATCCAGCAGTGCCCAACGCGTTGGAACAGTGCATATGCAATGAAGAAACGAATTTATCCTATCAGGCAAGAACTGATTTTGGCAATAAATGAACTTGAAAAAACACCAGCTGTATTGCTTGCTGAAGATTACAATGTGATACAAGATATGATCGAGCTGTTGGAACCATTTGACGTGGCTACAAATACTATTTCTGGTGGAAACTATACTACTCTTTCGTATGTTATTCCATTGATACGAGGAATTACATACAAATGATTGACTCTGGAGCAAGGTTTCAGAACAATTGAAGGATTAGAAATTCATGAAATTCTGCGAAAATCCACTGAGGACAGATTAAAACCTTATGAAAAGAGAACGCCTGCGATATTGGCTACAATCTTAGATCCTAGATTCAAAAGACAGGCCTTTAAAACTGTAGATGATAAGAATAGAGCTGTACAATGTTTGAAAATAGAATATGCTAGTTTTTTGAAAACTCATAAGTATGAGAAACCTTCAAGCAAACCTGAAGTTGAACCTCCAATAACTACACCCGCCTCTCTTGATTCTCAAGAATCCCTCCTTTTTGCAGCCGAATTAAGAACGATGAAATCTGAAGAATTACTTTTTTTACCTCATCAACGATGGTCAGAAAAACTTCATAGTACCCCGACGAGTGATGCAATGATCGATATTCGTCAGTACTTGGAAAAATCACCTGTTCCTCATGATAAATCATCATCATGAAGTAATCAGTCTTACGACTGGTTTGATGAAACCCTCCACCCCTGTCTATTATCCGCCAAACGTTTAATTTCTACATATCTACTACATCCCTTGTCTTGTACGATTTGCTTCATATAACTTGCTCTAGGTCTACCTTTACCAGTTCTACCATTCATTTTCCCTTCCAATATGGTTTTCAATGAACTCTCATGCCGTAATGTGTGTCCTATAAGATTGCTTCTCCTTTTCACGATGTGTTTCAAAAGATTTCTTTCTTCATTTATCTGCTCGAGTACTTCTTCATTTTTGACTTTGTCTATCCATTTTATTCTGAGCATCCTCCTATAACACCACATTTCAAAAGCTTCAAGTCTTCGTTGATCAGTTTTCCCCATTGTCCAAGTTTCGCAACCATTTAATGCTGTGCTCCAAACGTAACTTCTCAAGAATTTCTTCCTTACTTCCAAGCTTATATTTTTTGAGCATAAT
Organism: Gonatopus flavifemur; assembly: GCA_018340375.1. Taxonomy (NCBI): domain Eukaryota; kingdom Metazoa; phylum Arthropoda; class Insecta; order Hymenoptera; family Dryinidae; genus Gonatopus; species Gonatopus flavifemur. Next base: position 432,844 of record JAFFJZ010000067.1, read on the forward strand.
AACTGTCCCTTTTGGTAAAAAGCCTGTTTCCCTTGTGCTAGCCTTGCTCTTATATCTCTTTCGCTTTCGCCGTTTACTGTAATTATGCTTCCTAGATATTTGAATTCTTTCACCTGTTCAATTATCTCGGTATCTATTTTGATTTTCGTTCTTCTAGCTGTTTTCGCTGCTGTACACATCATGAATTTTGTTTTGTCTTTATTTATATTCATACAATAGTTTTCCAATAATATTGTTCTCATAGTGTTGAAAATATTTTCTAACTCAGGACTACTCGTGGCCAATATAGCTAGGTCATCCGCGAATCTCAACATACTTATATTTTCTCCCTGAATCTGTAATTTCGATTGAATTTCCTCCTTCACTTCGTTCATTGCTTCTTCTATATATAAATTGAAAATCAGTGGCGATAATAAGCATCCTTGTCTCACCCCTCTTCTTATTTGTGCTTCCCCTTCCTGACCCTTTATGTCTATTATTGCACTTTGATTCTTATATAATTCGTTTATTATTCTTCTATCTTTATAATTCATTCTCACCTCCTTCAGGATCGCAACCATCTTCTCCAAGTCCACATTATCGAAAGCCTTTTGTATATCTACAAAACCTATGTACACAGATTTCTTCAGCGCTATCCTTTTCTCTATTACTGCCCTGAGTGCTAAGATTGCTTCTCGCGTTCCCCTATTTTTTCTAAAACCGAACTGATCTTCTGCCAATCTACTCTCTATTTCATTCTCCATCTTCCTGTATATAATTTTGGTCAGTATTTTCGAAACATGTGAAGTTAAACTGATCGTTCTGTAGTTCTCGCATTTGTCTGCCCCTTGTTTTTTCGGGATAGCGACAATTTTATTCTGTTGGAAATCTTCCGGTACTTCTCCTTTTTCGTACATATCTCGAATCAATTCAAACAGTGCGTCGCGAGTTCCTTCACTGGAGGCTTTTATAAGGTCCGCACTCATGCCATCTATGCCTGGCGCTTTATTATTTTTCAATTCTTTCAAAGCCTTGTCGAATTCTGATCTCAATATCGAATCTCCCAATTCTTCCTCATCTACATCCTCCTCCTTCTCTAAAAGTGCTATATCATCGTTTCCTCTATACAAGTCTTCCAAATGATTGATCCACTGTTCTATTTCCTCTTCCGTTCTTATCAATTGTCGTCCTACAGAGTTTCTCATCTTATTGCTTCTAGATTTCATTTGTCCGAAAAATCTTTTAATAATCCTATATGCTTCATCCATTTTTCCTAAATGCAATCTTATTTCTATTTCCTGACATTTCTCTTCTAACCACTGTTCTTTTGCTTCCCTTGATTCTCTTATTATTTTATTTCTCAATGATTTGTATCGTTGCTGGCCTTCTTGGCTATCATTATTCTTGTATTTTCTCCTTTCATTTGTCAATTCTAAAATTTCTCCCGTTATCCATGGTTTTTTAGGTTCTACTCCATCATTCTTCAAAATCTTATCCGCACATTCTCTTATATTCCCCTTCATCTTTATCCATCTCCCCTCTATTCCCAAGTCTTTCTCTTTTTGATCTCCCAATTTTTCATCCAACATTTTCTCGAATGCCTCATGTGTTTGTTTTTGCTTGAGGTTCTTCAAATTCCATCTTTTCTGCATTTCCCTTTTCTTCTTCAGAGATTTGAATTTCAGAGAACATTTCATCATCAATATATTATGATCACTATCTATATCTGCACCGGGATGAGTTTTACAGTTTTTCACTTGGTTTCTAAATCTTTGTTTCACTGATATGTAATCAATTTGGTATCTTGCTGTATCTCCTGGCATTTTCCAAGTGCAGATTGTTCTTGGATGATTTTCGAATAAAGTGTTTGTGATAACCATCTTATGATTTTCACAAAAGTCGACTAAACGTTGTCCTCTATCGTTCCTCCTCCCTAACGCGAAATCTCGTATAATGTTGTCCTCTTTTCCTTGTCCTACTACCGCATTCCAATCCCCCATCACTATCCAATTCTCTTCTCCCTTCACATATTCTATCACTTCTTCTATCTCTTCGTACGTTTTTTCAATATCTTCCTCCGAATATGCAGATGTGGGCATGTATACTTGGACTATGACTGTGTCTACTGGTTTTGTTCTGATTCTAACCATCATCACACGTTCATCATGTTGCGAATAATTTTCTATTCTATTTCCTACTCTTTTATGCATTACAATTCCTACACTTGCTTGACCGTTCTTTGATCGTGTATGAATTATTCTATAATCCCCACTGCAGAAATCGCCCTCTTGTGGCCATCTCATTTCGCTAATCCCCATTACGTCTATATTCAACCTATTCATTTCTAATTTCAAATTTCCTAATTTTCCCGCTTGCCTCAGTGATCTAACATTCCACGCTCCGACTCGAAGAATGTTGTTTCTTTTCCCTATCCTATTCTTCGGTGTTCGTTCCTTGCTGATGAAGCTTCCTCGAGCAGCCTCCACCCGGAGATCCGAACGGGAGACTAGTTCACCTCCGGAATATTTCACCCGAGAGAGCGCCATCATGTATTTATTAATTTGTTTGTTTGTTTTTGTTACATAATATTTCAGGTTAGGAAAAAGGTTTCATTTCCTCGGGAAGTATTGAAACATGTCAAGGAAGGTAGTTTCCCCTTGCTTTCCTTCCGTTTAATTTTGCCGATGTTTCTGACATTAGGATGATTTCGTTTCTCTCAGTTTGTATTCTTTCTCTTGAGTAGTTCATTCCACTCAAAAAAAAGATCCAACTCTGAGATACTTATCCTCCTCACCACGTAAAGGAAGCAGATACTACCAGGGATGGATAAAAAAGATATCAAGGACAGGTATCATGAATATCCCCCTGGAAGACCCGCAATCATCCACGGGGAGGCATGATAAATGTCCTATCGAATACTGGCGTGATTCTAATCTTGAATCCTTGAAAGTTTTCGCCAAAATATATTCAAGTCTACCTGCGACTTCAGTTTCAAACGAAAGAATTTTTTCAAAGGCAGGTTTAATCCATAATGATCGTAGAAATAGGTTGGAACCAGAGTATATTAACCAATCACTTTTATTAAACCACAATCTTCAGTTTTTGAGAAAGGATTGAATATTAATTTTTATTACTTTTATATGTTTATTTTTGTAATATCATAGTTCGATATCTTGTGTTATGTTGTTCTTAATGTGATCCTTCATTCAATGTTGACATACGTTTTTAATGACTTTGCTGGCTGTATGTTGATTATTTTGAATAAAAATTTCTAAACATTAAATCGTGGGGAAACACTTTTCAATCTTCCGATGGTATCGATGAATAATCGATAGTTATGTGAAAAATATCGATATTATCGTATTTTTCAACTATCGAGGTTCAACGAACACTAACATTCAATCATTTCTGGATGTCCTCCGAGAGATTTAATTTTTCCGCATGTAACCGGTTATATGCTCTGAACGTCGTATGTCCTGGAAGAAATAACCCTAGGAACACACAATCTTCGTCAAACGTTCTGAGAATGTTTGCAGAACGTTTAAATATTCTAGGAACGTTCGGAGAATATTTTACGCACATTGGTGGTACTTGGGAATATGGAACACAAAGCATCGTATTCCAAAACTTCACCAACATAATTCGATTCGAATTATTATATGTATTTCTGAAAAACTTACCTCGAAAACATCAGGCGCCACACTGCACTTCCACAACAACGATGAACGCGATAATATATTCTTGACTTCAACACGGAGAATCAATTTCCCCTCTTCCAGGAATCAACCTCGCATTCATCATAACGATCTCCAAAACTTCCCAAACATTTTTTCAATGAATCTAAATATTTTCTACTTCATCGTTGCTCCATATCGTTCTACTTTCATCTATTGGTGAAAAGTCATAATTCTAGGTTACTCATTTCACTCATATGTATCAATGATTCGTAATCAAATGAACTCCATATGAACTTGGAAGGTTCGCTACATTTATACAAAATCATAGATGGGCGGCAAAAAAGTCGGATCTTGAATCACAAAGATGCAAATTCCATTCCGAATTAAATCTCATTTTTTCCTTTGTTATTTCAATTGTGCATTGTAATGTTTTTCCCGGCGACGAAAATTTCCCAATTCGACTCGTACGGTTGAACAATTCATCTTCCTTTGGTATTTTCCCTCATAGTTCCGTTCAGAATTTCTTTATTTCATCACTGTTTCCAAATATTATAAATATATATGTATATATATATATATATATATATCAATCTGACAGTTCAGGGACCTTCTTATACATCCCAATTTCATGATATACATTTGTTCGTACCGAGTTTGATATGGTATACATCATAATTATTTTGCGTAAAAACGTTTTATGGTGGATGTACATGACTTTGTCTATACGCCAGTCATTCCGAGGACGTTTCCATACATCTCACAAAGCGAGGACCTATCAGAGTTTATGTCAGAGGTACACTGCTTTTTGGGGACTTTGTGATACATTACGCAGTCTGAGGACTTTCTAATGTACCACGCAGTTTGAGAACTCTTTGAAATGTATATGGAATCCCATATACAGCTGACATTTCGAGGACTCTCTTGTACATTACGAAATTTGAGTACTCATGGAAATCCGTGCATGCTGTATTCCAGGTGGAAAAATGCTATGTAAAACGATTGGATGGGTCAAAAACCGCATAAAGCACGATAACATTCTATCGGTTGCTATGCGGTTTTTGACCAATCCAATCGTTTTTTATCGGATTTTATCCACTAGGAAAAGGCACCTTAAACAAACCAGTCCCTTCGATGACTTGAATATACATGGAACACTTTGGGGACTTGTAGAAGATTATCCTCATTAGAATATATAATTCAGCTGGAATGGAACAACAGGAGACATAAAACGTTCAAAGATCAATTGAGAATAAATCGTATGTCTAGTCCCTTCAGACAAACTCACCCCCAGCCAACAGCACCTCAGTTCAGGAAGACTGCATGAGGAGTTCAATTGGGGACTGAGGAGCTCATTATGGATTCTTCAGAATTCTTTTTGGAATTCTCTGCTAAGTGGGGAGCTTCAATTTTTCTGTATATCAATAAACTCGAAAAAACTATGAAAAATCGGTATGGGGAACTATACAGTACTTCCATGTTTTCAATGAGAATGAAAATACATGTCTATTGCACCTTTTCGGTTGTTGAATTTGAATTTGTATCCTGATGTAAACGGTATTCACGAAATTTTCAAAAGTTGTTCCAAACCTTAGTGCTCACCTTTTTATTCCCTCCATTCCGATTTGCTTGAGATTTATATCACTAAATCACCACCCTCGTGAATTGAGTATGCCCAAAGTTCCACGAAATTTGGATGATACGAACACAGAAAAGGCACGCTTCCAAAACATCGTCCAATAATGCGGATCTCGGAAAAATTTTGTTTCACAGTTTTCACCCAATTGGAATGAAACTCGTATGGAAGCACTGTCGGATCACAACTCAAACGTGATACAAATTTCATGGCAATCGGATAATAGGAAGCGGAGATATGAGCGGTTGCAGAATCATGATTTTCAAAAACGTATTCCGCAATTTTTTCAAAACGTGTTATCCGATCGGGACCAAAATCAATAGGCCTCGTGTCCTCTCCGAGACGAACATTTGAAAAGAAGAATTATTCAAATCAGTCCATTTTGAGGAGAGTTATCGCATGCCAAACACAAAAATCACGATTTTCAGAAACATATTCCGCGATATTTTCAAAACGTGTTATCTGATCGGAACCAGAATCAATAGACCTCAATGCGCCTCTGATTCGAAAATATTGAAAAAAGAATCATCCTGATCAGTGCATTCTGAGGAGAGTTATCGTACGCCAAAGAGTGCACATACATACACACACACGCGCACGCACGCAAACATTTCTGAGGATCGCGTTTTTTCGACGTTCCGAAGCGTTTGGCAAAGGTGGAATACCCCCTTCTGCCTCATCGATTTTTGACCCTATTACAATACTTCCGTTTCCTTGAATATAAGGGACATGGAAGTGAAAGAACGCGATAATAAGTTCATGAAAATATGTCAATCTCTCAGAATAACAACTGACAAAAAATTCTTTAAATGAAAATTTCAGTGTGTCAAGAATTTTACTTGAACCAGCAAATATATACCATGAAAAAAAAAGATGTGAAATCCATATCAGTCACCAAGTACATTTGGTGATCCAAATGATATGTGAACAATTTCTGGTATATTGTAATTTAAAGTCAAAAATTCATTCATAGTGGTTTTAATTTCTAAGAACCATCCTCATCCTCAGAATATGTACGAAGGAAAATGAAACGAAAATTGGGTCCATCCACTTCAGACACTAGAAACAACTCTGAGTTACTCTAAACCAAACGCGTTGGTTGTTTCAAATATGTTTTGAAATCCACATTCATGCGGAATATTTGGCGTGGATGATTATGATTTTGTGAAATCATATTATGCAAATTTCGATTTTGATGCTCTTCACAAATTTTCTTGGATATAATCAAGATCTCAACCCCATATTTTACTTTGAAAACATGTTTACACACAAAAAAAAGTACTTAAACTAAAAGTACTCGCCCAGTACAAAAATGCCCATCTCTGAATATAATCAAGACTCATGCTATCGATGTTATATGTTCAATTTTCATTGAGTTAATCATGAATACTCCGCTTACCCATTTACCGGTGCGTTTGTAAAGTATAGGAGTAAGAAAAGGTCAGCTTCACATGATTGTATTGTTTGAGGAATTTTGAAATTTATGAGACATGTAGTTAATCATGATTCCTATTCACAGATTCTGTGCAGGCAGAAGTATAACAGCTATCCAACAATTTTTGGTGTCGAGTCCATTGCTGTTGATGTTTTCATTATGATTCACAGACAAAAGTAAAGCAACTTGTATAGGGCCTTCCCACAGAAAATTGAATGCATGGAACACCATTCTCTATGTAGAAATTAGTCAAGATTAACTATATTTCGGTCTGACTGAAATCATTGGAAACACGACGTATGTCAAAATGACCTGAATACCTCATCGGGTGTAAAATAACACAATTGCATCTCACTTCTGAATTCATTGTGACTTGAAGCCTGGATTTTGGATATAACATTAGTTTGTAGTCGTATATCCAGTTGCTTCAGTCAAGTTGAACCACAATTACTCTTTGGTAGGTATAAACTAGTCTATACAGAAGATATGACTTCATATGCTCAATTCTCTTCATGCAGACTGTATAGTTCCCTTTACATTTGTTCACAATTCTGAATCAAGAAACAACAGTCTTCTGAACACAAGGATTTTTAGCGTATGCACTATGATTCTGCTTATAAAGAAATTATGATTAGATAGAATACTCTTCATCAAAACTACACAGACAATGGAATCATATTAAACCTACCTTTTCTTACCAGACATCTTTTTATAGTTTCCTTTCTTAAGACAGATGGAAAAAGATTTGAAACTGTTACTTTAGGAAGAGCAACATCTCCAGTCGCTTTGGCTAAGCTTAAGTGTAGTCATTATGGATCAGGGTATGCAGCGAGGACAATATTTCATTCATTCACTTCCCCATGAGCAGGCTCAATATCATGTGTTTCATCATTTGCTCACGATTGTGGTTAAGAAATAGTATAGATGAGTGGACTGTCCATCAAGGGTATGGTATATCCACTATGATTTTACCTGTGAAGAAATAGCAAATGAACTTGAATAATCATCCTTGAGCGGGCTCGGTATGATCTTTTCCATAAATTGCCTTTGATCGTAATTGGAGAGACCGACAAAAGCTGGCTGTCTGTCAAGAGTTATGATATATCCCTCACGTCTTGGCCGGTAGAAAAATTGCAAATTAATTTGAATTATTCTCCTTAAGGCCCATGGAGCTCCAGAAAAATTGGCAAAATTTTGCTATGTACTTTTCCAACAACTAAGCATTAAATTAAGATTTTTTATATGCAGTGATGGAACACATTGCCAAGATTAGACTATGAATATTAATATAACCAAATTTGGTTGAATCTGGAAAAGATTTCTGGAAATTATGCAAAGAATTATAAACATAATAACCTACAAATGTCAATAATTTCCATAAATTATTTTTTTCCATGTTGAGATATTACTTTGGAGCTTCAATTTATATTCAAAGTCTAACCTTGGCAATATGGTCCATCATTGCATATTAAAAAATTATATTCATTGCTTAGTTGTTGGAAAAGTATGTAGCAAAGTTTTGCCCGTTTTCTTAGAGCTCCATGGCCGTTAAGCATACTCTATATGATGTATCCGATATCCGATCATCTGCCAACAACTCTATTAGGGGAATAGGACAGCAGCAGACTGTCCGTGACAGTGTTCGGAACTTCTAGGATCTTACACGATTCTGATTGATCGCTTCTCATAGAATGTTGGAGGTGATTGGTCCTCAATAAGAATTGACCAATAAACATCGTGGACGATTCTAGGAGTTCCAAACACTGGTCCGTGAAGGGATTGTGGGATATCCGATATGTTTTTGTCTCAAAAGTAATGAATGAATTTGAATTATTTTCCTTGACTAGACCTTGTATGATTTTTTATCATCAGCCTCTGGTTTTGGTTGGAGGAACCAACAGTAGCAAACTGTCCGTCAGGGATTTTGGTATATCTGCTATCAGCGTGACCAGTGAATCCTGCTAGATGATGATGATTGGTTGATTCTTGTAGAGCCACCCAATTCGATTGCCATCTTCATAGGGATTGATCAATCAGCGGAATCTAGCAGGATTTTCTTGGTCACGCTTTCTGCTATGCTTAAATCTGTGAAGGAATTATAGGAGCCTTCCGAAGTAGCTGATCGAAGTGATCCGGATCACTTTTCAAGCTTTTCTATTGGTTGGAAAGTGATCTGGATCACTTGGATCAGCTACTTCGGAAGGCTCCATATATTGTATGAATAATCCACCATACAGAGCTCACCTTTGTTTGTCTTCCAATTTTCCGAATGTAGCAAACAGATTTATACCTTGCTCAAACTTTTCCTATGTTTTTTCTCCACAAATAACATCTTTTTCCATTCATTCATTCATTCATTCATCCATCCATCAATTTTTCTATATAATATATATTTCAAATTATTCTTGTTTGATTGTTGTTCTGAATTACAAATCCTGTAGCAATCTGTAATCCATCCATTTTTGAATTATTCTTTTGATATTATAATAACCTGTCAACACATCACCTCATTGACGGATTATTTACGTTTTGATAATAGCTGTGTTCGTTCTAACGTGTTTTGAGGGGATACTAGCGATAGTATCGAATTTCTCTTTCTATCGTATAGTCGTATCCTTTTCTAACCAAGGTGCTCGGATGGTGGAACCACTAGTAATCCCAACCAGGGAGGTTCAATGAGAAATTCTTTTAGTGTGAGAGCGCAAGAATCGCGCACAGCTTGTCGAATGAAATTTATTATTGTACAAGATGAATTTTCATTGGATCATCAATGAAAGCTATGCGCGATTCTTGCGCTCTCACACTAAAAAACTTTCTAATTGAACTAAATTCATAACAACAGTATTTCCAATGAAGTTGCACCCCGCTGCACAGTGCAGTCGGCGGATTTAATCCGTTCCCTGCAAATTTCATCAACTTGAGAACACCCACAATTAAATTCCGATTGTAACCATAATATTTGATTTTGGAACTTTTAAACGATCTCATCGATCAGCATGAATCATTCCTCAAGTGTTTAGGTGTTCGGGATTTAATTTTCACCAGAAATTTGTGGAGTGTGGCATAGTTTTCCACAACTCATCAAAAGTAGCAGGGAACGGATTGAATCCACCCACTGTGGACCCGAATGGCAATAGTCCCGAATGAAATTTGGTTTTGTGTTTTCCGATCTGCAGACGACTAGTAATGTATAGTTATATTTCAGGACAATTGTTATTCGGGATTATGGACTTCGAGATCGTTTGTATTCGAGGTTATACCTCGGGGGCACGGTGTAAGAAGTATAGGTGATCCAACCTCACCCCCCCCCCCCCCTCGTCATAGTATGAATGTTCTTATTTGACTCGGTTTGCGCTATGAATCCTTGAGGGCAGCACAGGGAATAATGGCCTGAGTGTGAGGGAGGAACAAGTACCATTTATAGATACTATATATTTTTTTCATAGTGCAAACCGAGTGATATAAGAACAAAAATGGCGGACTGGTTGAAGTACCTATACTTCTTCTACCGTGGTTGTAACTTTTCTTTGAAACAGTGCATATGATAAAATATTGAGAGGAAACATGGAATAATATCACGTCTTATACGCGGAAAGAAGAAAATTGAGGAATTTACTATACAGTTTGACAACGCGTCCCTTCGAGTCTTTATTGAATTTTACCGAAATTTTGTTGGATCAAGTTGAATTTTGCTAATTTTCAATATAAACAGAGTATGCTAAAACTGAACAACATTCAACCAAATTCAACGGAATTTTCCTAGCAGGGGTGTGATGAATGGAAAACTGAATCATGGTTTCCCCCAATGCACATGAATTGGTATTATGTAACATGCCCGACTGGTAATAAGCCCGACTCCACTATCATTGGTGGATCACTAGTAATGTTCAGTAATTTCACTAGAAATCTCCAGTTCCCAGCCAATAAAAAGCAGTCGGGCTTCTCGCATACTACCCACGAATTTCGTTGAATTCTATCCACATTCACATTCAATGAAAGAGGACAGACATCGATATCACGCGAAAAAAAATCCATGCTTTTCAGGACGTGAACCCGGGTCCACAGGGTTGCAATCTCTCACCTTGACTATGCGATCACGGAGGCTCGCTTGCGTACAATGAAACTATAGCCGTACATAGGGAATATTAGATTCCTTTCTAAAGTTCGGTGATAACGAAAGTCTACCCACACTGTTAAAAAAATCTGCCTTAAGTTTCATGAACGTATTATGAAACTTTTTACTTAACACGATCTGTGAAAATTCCGGGTATCATATTGATTTCAATGAGTTGGTTCTTAAAGTTGAGAATTTTCTTCTTAATTTTGATGATATTTGTAAATTTAATGATTAGTTTCTTACATTTCAATAAGCAATTCCAAAATTTCATAACTCTCATTGAATATGAAGCTGGAACTAGCAGCCGTGTAGCTAGCAGCTGATTGTTGTGAGTTTGATTAAAGGTTGTTGAAGCCTTTTTCATATCAGAAACCGATTGAGCAGCCTTCCACTACACTTTCCAGATGCTTAAACTCTTGATAAAAATTTATTGTGGAGAGTTATAACAATCGGCTGCTAGCTTCACGACTACCAGCTTCAGCTTCATATATTGAATTTGAGGACTTGATCAAATTTAATATGGGAATATTAAATCTTACAAGGAATTTTCCAAGAAATTTGAGAATTTTTCTGAAAGTGCAGTCAGTATCGATATAAGTGCACAAGAGAGACTTCGAGATGCTGCATAAAGATTTCGATATACATTCCTAACAGTCTTGGAACTGCGTGATATATCAGAATGTCCTCAAACCGCGGTATATGTCAGAGAGTCCTCAAACTGCATGATACATTAGAAAGTCCTCAGACTGTGCAATCTAGCGGAAAGTCCCCGAAGATTGGGGTACCTCTGAAACACATTCTGATGCGTCCTCGTTTTGCGGGCTGTATAAAAACGTCCCTGAAATGACTGGCCTGTAGACAATGGCCTGCGCATTCGCCATGCATCGTTTCGACGTCGGATCATTTGAAGACGAATGAAATTGGAAATTCGGATATGCAATGGAGAATACGATATTTCACAAGGGGAGAGTTCCAAACAGGAGATCCAGACTTCATGAAACTCTGCAGATTTGTGAGGCTCAGTATCAAGCTCAAAATTCCCCAGCCATTCGTGCAATTAAGCAACTATTTCTAAGAAACAAGGATTTTGAAAATACAGACGTTCATACAGTACGCCTCCGATTTCTTTCTACGCAAGCTAGCCTTGGTAACTGATCGGTGGAGGTGATAGACTGCGAAAGCGCGGACCCGGGTTCGCGTTCTGCAGAGTATGAGGCCTTTTTGCATGATATTGGTGTGTTGTATTTTTTTCCGCATTAAATGTAGATACATGGATAGAAATCAACACAAGTGATGTGAATTGGGAAGGAATACCATTCATCCTCTCATTAATCTCTTTCATTAGTATCTGATTTATGGCATCGTCATGGTAAGTGGTTCATTGATTCGTTGAAACATCTCGAAGTAAAATATCTTATGCTTGAATTCGAATTGTTGTGATATCTTCTCCGCAACGCAGGAGTATTACCCAGACAGCACAAGAGTTCAGGAAGAGATCGTCATGGATACATTGTATTCGTTCAGAACTCTTTCAGAACTCTTGTGCTGCCTGGGTATACAATGAATCTTTATTCCGTGGCACGCTGAATTACTGCGTTGCGGAAGACATATTGGACGAATGTGGATGTGGTGGATTGTGATTTTTGCGTCTCGATTCATAATTCGATTCCAATTAACGCTCCAGCCAAAGATACTCCAATTCGAATTATTTTGACAAATGGATGGACCACATATCATCAGCTCTCACGATGGAAGGAAAAGATATCATACAGTGCCTGGTGGAAAAATTCTGTTGAAGTTCGTTCACCTTTGACACAGCCATATTTCAATAGAATTCAATAGAAATGATCAAACTCCAAGACATCTCAACGGAAGTCAACAAATTTCACTGAAAATTTACTGAATTTGGCGGACAATTATTGAATTTCACCGAAATTTTGTTGAATTGGGTTGAATTCTGCTAATTTTCAATAAAAAACGGATGTGCCAAAAAGGAACGAAACTGTACAAAATTCAACGAAATTTTTCCAGCAGGGGTGTGATTAATCAAGAATTGAATCATATTTTCCCCCGATGCACATGAATTGTCTTGAAATCCATCCATATTCACATTCGATGGAAGAAAAGAAACATCAATATCATGAGAAAAAATCCATGCTTTTCAGGACGTGAACCCGGGTCCGCAGGGTCGCAATCACTCACCTTGAGCATCCAGTCAGGGAGGCTCGCTTGTGTACAATGAAACTATAGCCTTACTTGAGGAATATCAGATCCCTTCCCGAAGTTCGGTCATAATGATAGTCCACCCAGTCAGTATCAATATGAGTGCATCAGAGAGCCTTCGTGATGCTGCATCAGAAATTCGATATACATTTCGAAGAGTCTCGAACTGCGGGATATATCAGAATGTCCTGAAACTGCGGTATATGTCGGGAAGTTCTCAAACTGCGTGATATATCAGGAAGTCATCGAACTGTGTCCCCAAAGATCGGTGTACCTCTGGAATACATTGTGGTGCGTCCTCGTTTTGCGGGATGTATAAAAACGTCCCTCAAATAACTGGCATGTAGACAATCTCCTGCACATTCGCCATATATCGTTTCGAAATTGAATTGTTTAAAAACGAATAAGATCCGAAATCAGGATATGCAATGAAGAATACAATATTCCACAAGGAGAGAGTGCCAAACAGGGGATCCCAATTTTTGTGGAACTCTGGAGGTTTGTGGGGCCCAGTATCGAGCCCAAAGCCCTCCAGTCCCTTGTGCAAATGAACAACCATTTTCTGGACATAAGAATTTCAAAGATCCAGGAGTTCATAAAGGACATCGCCAATTTCGTTCCATGCAAGCTGGCCTGGGTGACTGAACGGTGGAGGTAATAGATTACGAAAGTGTGGACCCGGGTTCGCATTCTGAAAAGTATGGGTCCTCTTTCCATGATATTGGTGTGCTGTATTTCATTGTACATTTAGTGTACATATATATATAATAATCAACACAATTCAAGAGAATGGGGCAGAATACGATTTATCCTTTCATTCATCACATTTCATAGTCGCTTGTCTACGATTCATCGCAACCAATGACGAGTGGTTCATTGATTCGTTGAAACATCTGAAGTGAAATATTTCATGTTCAAATCGTTCACTTGGATTTGAATTCTTGTGACATCTCCTCCGGATGCAGATATATTATACCATGGATTATTATTCGGTGGCTTGATGAATTATTGCGTTGCGAAAAACATATCACCCGAATGTTGATGTGATGAATTTCGATTCCCCCTTCCCGATTCGTAATTCAATTCCAATGAACGACCCAACTATCAAATACCCCAATTCGAATTATTTTGACGAATGAATGAACCACTGATCATCAGCTCTCATGATGGAAAGAAAAGTCACTAAACATTGTGATGGATGGAGAACTGAATAATATTCTCCCCCCATGCACATGGATTATGTTGAGATCTATCTATATTCACATTCAATGGAAGAAGAAAAAAATCAATATCATGAAAAAAAAATTCATGCTTTCCAGGACGTGAACCCGGGTCCGAAGGGTCGCAATCACTCACCTTGACCATTCAGTCAGGGAGGCTCGCTTGTGTACAATGAAACTACAGCCGTACTTGGGGAATATCTGATCCCTTCCCAAAGTTCGTTAATAACGAAAGTCCACCCAGTCGGTATCGATATGAGTGCATCAGAGAGGCTTCGTGATGCTGCATCAGAAATTCGATATACATCACGAAGAGTCTCGAACTGCGTGATATATAAGAATGTCCGGAAACTGCGGTATACGTCAGGAAGTTCTCAAACCGCGTGATATATCAAAAAGTCTCCAAAGATCGGTGTACCTCTGAAATACATTGTGATGCGTCCTCGCTTTGCGGGATGTATTAAAACGTCCCTCAAATAACTGGCATGTAGACAATCTCCTGCGCATTAGTCATTTATCGTTCTGACATTGAATTGTTTAAAAACGTTTATAAAACGTTGTTTCATTCGTACTATCAAATCAGCTCATTGAAATTCATTTTTTGAAATTAAAAATTCACTCTATTGACTGAATAACTACTTTTTCTTGTCAATATCATCTTTTATCCGATTTATAACTCTGATTTGATGAATTCCAAAGTGAAAATCAATGAAATACAACTTCAATACGTAATTCATACCGTAATTCATAACGTGAAGTTTCGCATGGAAATCGAGGTTGATTATACTTAGGATTTGAAATTCTTAACATCCAAGTATTTGACATGATAATTGTCTTCTTCACCAGATTAATTATTGACTCCAGGTGAAAATATATTTCATCAAATGAATAGACGTGGCTTACGAATGATGAACTTCTCCCATCATGAGAAAAACAACGCGAGATCGGGTTAATGAAATAATTATTATATTCAAGAACATGAAGTTATAGGACGAAAAATACTGTTATTCATAAACCGGTACAGTTGAGAGTATAATAATCTCATTCAATTCAATACAAGTGGTTTTGTTCGGATAATAAAATAAAATCATATACCGAATAGTTGTGAATTTTAATTCCGAGAGTTCTATTTTTTCAACAGAAAATTAAATTCATGATCACAAGGAAATACTTCTTCTGTTCAAACTCCAGAGCAATTTCTTTGGATAATATATATTTTATAGAACAGATTTCATATGAACAATGATGGTTAGGATAGTTTCGAAATCAATAAAATGAAGTATTATAACCCATGATTTGGGAATTCAAATCGGATGAAGCTATTTTATTCATGCTAATGAATGGGTTCTCGGAGTTTGAATCGTTCATAGAAACAAAACGAAAATTAAAACTCACGAAATCTGATAAATCATGGTTACATATCTTTTCGAATCAATTCTTTGCCACTGGAAACATCGTTCAAATAATGTACTGCAAGATTTTTGGGTTTTAATAGTTGAATATTATCTTATTCGATGGTTAATTGGTTTCAATAAACGATTCAAACTTCAGTAACATCTAAAAAATTAGCTCATTAAAAATTTTCATTTATGATTGAAGAAGGATTCTAGTCAATAAACTGTTAACCTGATTATTCTCGTCAATACTACGTTTGATGAGGTCAAAATTTATACATTCTGCAAAATTCCAGTGCTTTTTGCAAATAAAGATTTCATCGAGTCCATAAAATGGATGGATCGATCGAATTTATGAAATCATTGAAACAAAGAAATATGTTTTTGAAATAAAAATGTATTGAATTCACTCCGACAAATTGCGTTTACTTCTCAGAAGGTGGCAATGCTTTCTCACAAGCTATCTTCCTGCAGTACAGTTTGCATATGAAGAACTAATTCACCGTAAGCCTATAGTAAGTAATGTTCCGTCCTAATAAATATTTCTTCCAGGTTCCGGCATCGAACATCATCAACGGATATGACTTGATGGCAGAGAAAAACAGTTTCTTCGAACTTCTTGATCATATTAACCATGTGATCGCATAATCCAATTGTTTCAAAACAATTACAGATTACACAGAGGATGCTTCCGACATTCGTGCAAACTTTGCAAACTTCAATAAGAGGAAAAAGGATACAAGTATTGAAGTTTGCAAAATTTGCGAAATTTGCACGAATTTCGGAAGCATCCTGGAACTAGGGAGGTTGTTGGCTCCGCCCTTGCGCGAATGCTCTGACTCCTGCTCATTCCTTGTTATTCTGGAAATTTTGTAAAATATCATTCATCCAATCAAAATGAATCCCATTGATTTGAAGAAAGATTCATTTATATCAATAAGTTCTCTGAAGGATGAGAAAATCTCTTTGTACATTGTATGGAATAATTTCTTAGATAGGGAAGAATATTCATTGTTTCAAATATTGATTCATTTACAGAAAATTTTCATTTCATATTCATGAAAACATTTGATTTCGAATGCAAGGAATATTTATATTATTTATGTTGATATTTTCCTATTCGAAACCTGTTTTTATTGAAATAATTAAATATTTTATTGGAAGGGGAAATTATTATTTTGGCACTACAGTTGGTTATTACAGTGTTATGAATGGCTTCTGCCCATCAAATGCATAATTCATTTAATCAAATTAAATTCCATGAATTCGAAAATCAAAATTTCCCATCCAATAACTTTTTCATCAATCCTAAGTATCTCATATTCCAAATGATGGACCCACCACTTCCGTGTGAATCACATATTGAATGAAGTTGATGCAATAACTCCACAGATAACATTGGAGGAATTCATTTATTAGACTCAAAGAACAATTTATCGGTTCGAAACATTTTTCTTCTCAGTGTGGAATTCGATATACATTCCGAAAAGTCTTGAGACTGGGTGATATATCAGAATGTCCTGGAAACCGGGGTATATGTCCGGAAGTTCTCAAACTGCGTGATATATCGAAAAGTCCTCAAACTGTGTAATTTATCGAAAAGTGCCCGAAGATCGGTGTACCTCTGAAATACATTGTGGTGCGTCCTCGTTTTGCGGGATGTATAAAAACGTCCCTCAAATAACTGGCATGTAGACAATCTCCTGCGCATTCGTCATGCGTCGTTTTGATGTCGGATCATTTGAAAACGAATGGGATTGAAAATTTGGATATGCAATGGAGAATACGATATTCCACAAGGGGAGAGTTCCAAACAGGGAATCCCAATTTTATGAAACTCTAGAGGTTTGTGGGGCCCAGTATCAAGCTCAAAATTCTCCAGCCCCTCGTGCAAATGAAGAACCATTTTTCAGCCATAAGAATTTCAAAGATCCGGACGTTCATAAAGGACATCGCCAACTGCGTTCTACGCAAGCTGGCCTGGGTGACTGATCGGTGGAGGCAATAGATTGCGAAAGTGTGGACCCGGGTTCGCGTTCTGGAAAGTATGGGTCCTCTTTCCATGATGATGGTGTGTTGTATTTAATTGTACATTCAATGTGAATATATATATGGAAATCAACACAATTCAAGAGAATGGGGCAGAATACGATTTATCCTTTCATTCACCACATTTCATAGTCGCTTGTCTCCGATTCATCGCATGTCAATGACGAGTGGTTCATTGATTCGTTGAAACATCTAAACTGAAACATTTCATGTTCAAATCGTTCACTTGGATTTGAATTCTTGTGACATCTCTTCCGGAACGCAGATATATTATACCATGGATCATTATTCGGTGGCTCCATGAATTATTGCGTTGCAAAAAACATATCACCCGAATGTTGATGTGGTGGATTTTGATTTCCCCTTCCCGATTCGTAATTCGATTCCAATGAACGACCCAACTATCAAATAACCCAAATCGAATTATTTTGACGAATGAATGAACCACTGATCATCAGCTCTCATGATGGAAAGAAAAGTCATTATACAGTGTCATGAATGGAAAACTGAATCATATTTCCCCCCGATGTACATGGATTGTGTTGAAATCTATCCTTATTCACATTCAATGAAAGAAGAAAAACATCAATATCATGAGAGAAAAAATTCATGCTTTTCAGGATGTGAACCCGGGTCCGCAGGGGCGCAATCACTCACCTTGAGCATTCAGTCAGGGAGGCTCGCTTGTGTACAATGAAACTATAGCCGTACTTGGGGAATATCAGATCCCTTCCTAATGTCCGGTCATAACGACAGTCAACCCAGTCAGTATCGATATGAGTGCATCAGAGAGTCTTCGGGATGCTGCATAAGGAATTCGATATACATTCCGAAATGTCTTGAGACTGCGTGATATATCAGAATGTCCTGGAAACCGGGGTATATGTCGGGAAGTTCTCAAACTGCGTGATATATCGAGAAGTCCTCAAACTGTGTAATCTATCGAGAAGTCCCCAAAGATCGGTAGACGCGAAAGGTGTGAGATAAAAACGAAAGAAAGGTAGGTATAGGAAAAGAATGCTGTCAGGAGAAAGAGCAGAGAAGGCGATCAATTCAACTACGAAAGATAACTTCAATCAACTCAATGCTCATTCCGGAAAAGACTGAGCAGCTGCCGCCTATCAAAGAAAACCTCATACATATGCTAACAGTTCAAACAAATGTTTCTCAAAACTGTATTGCCCACAGATGTTCATAAACGTGCGAGCTATGCATAGCACAAGTACAGAAACTCCACACGCACACTTGTTCCCAATTATGATTCACCCGCTCTCACTCTCACAGCACGCACTCACAATACACCTTGCAGAAGAAGGTGGTGAACATTGGCAGAAACTCAGAAAGAATTGAATGCAAGATTCGAATTGTTTACAAACATAAACCCGGGAAGAAAATACTTTGAATCTATGATAGAAGGTGCATAGGACAAAGATTCAGCAGGAGTCCTTGCACACACGCACGCATACGTGAGTCACACGTAACCACTCCCGGAGCACAGATAACCTCATCATACATGGAAATATGGAGCAAAAGGTATCTCTGCGGGGAACGAAAAAAGTTAAACAACAGTTGCACAATCTCGGCGGGAGACTTGCAGCGAACAAAGGAAAGAACGAACGCTGAGTTACAGAGCACTCAGCGAGTATCTGTGCTCTCCGAAGGGGTCACGCGTGAACTGACGAAATTTGAAATCGCTTCCGCGTACGCGAAAAGCAATGATGAACACCGATCATAATCAGGTGATCATGGTGGTCGATGAACCCGGATCTAAGCTCATCGATACGCAATACTAAAACTAAATGCACACATACACACCCCCAAATCGCACCGAATCTCAAACAATCGGTGTACCTTTGAAATACATTGTGGTGCGTCCGCTTTTGCGGGATGTATAAAAACGTCCCTCAAATAACTGGCATGTAGACAATCTCCTGCGCATCTGCCATACATCGTTCCGACACTGAATTGGTCGAAAACGGATTAAATCCAAAATTTGGATATGCAATGAAGAATACAATATTTCACAAGGGGAGGGGCCCAAACGGGGGATCCCAATTTTTGTGGAACTCTGGAGGTTTTTGGGCCCCAGTTCCAAGCTCAAAATTCTCCAGCCATTTGTGCAAATAAGCAACTATTTTTGAGAAACAAGGATTTTGAAAATCTAGACGTTCATACAGTACGTCTATGATTCCCTTCTGCGCAAGCTAGCCTTGGTAACTGATCGGTGGAGGTGATAGACGGCGAAAGTGCGCACCCTGGTTCGCGTCCTGCAGAGTATGGGTCCTTCTCGCATGATATTGGTGTGTTATATTTTTTCCTACATTGGACGTAAATATATGGATGGAAATCAACACAATTCATGCGAACGGGGCAGAATACGATTTATCCTTCCATCCATCACACTTCATAGCCGCTCGTCTACGATTCATCGCATGTGAATGATAAGTGGTTCATGGATTCGTTGGAACATCTCGAAGTGAGATATTTCATCTCCGAATCGTTCATTCGAATCCGAATTCTTGTGATATCTCGTCCGGAACGCGGAATTATTATACAATGGATCATTATTCTGTGGCACGATGAATTATTGCGTTGCGAAAAACATACCAGCTGAATGTTGATGTGGTAAATTTTGATTCCCGCTTTCCGATTCGTAATTTGATCCCAATGAACGACTCAGCTATCAAATCCCCCAATTCGAATTATTTTGACGAATGAATGAACCACTTATCATCAGCTCTCATGATGAAAGAAAAAGTCATTATACAGTGTGATGAATGGAAAACTGAACCATATTTTCCTGCGATGCACATGATTTGTGCTGAATTCCATCCATATTCATATTCAATTGAAAAGAAAAGACACCAATATCATGGAAAAAAAATCCATACTCCTCAGGACGTGAATTCGGGTCCGCAGCGTCGCAATTCCTCACCCTGAGCATACAGTATTCGAGGCTCGCTCGCATACAATGGGATTATAGTCGTACTCGAGGAATATCAGATCTCTTCCCGAAGTTCGGTCATAACAATAGTTTACCCAGTCAGTATCGATATCAGCTTCTTCGGAATGCTGTTTATGAAATTCGATATACATTCTGCAGAGTTCTCAAACTGCGTGATATATCAGAAAGTCCTCAAACTGCGGTATATTTCGGAAAGCCCTCAAACTGTGCAATGTATCGAAAAGTTCCCGATGATCGGTCTACCTCTAAAATACATTCTGATGCGTTCTCGTTTCGCAGGATGTATAAGAACGCCATCAGAATGACTGGCCTGTAGACAATGTCCTGCACATTCGCCATAGATCCTTCAGACGCTGAGTTATTTTAGAATGAACGCAATCAAAAATTTGGTTGTGCAATGAGAAATATTATATCTCACAATGGGACAGTTCCATCAATATATTGTTGACATTTCAAAGTGATGAGGACATCACAACCAAAATATATTGACCAAAAGAATTTCCCTCCATCAACACAATAAATTCATGTATCACCTTATCGTTGTCGCAATAATTTCGTCAGGCAGAGGAAATTATACGCATCAGTTCTCTCCAATTGCAGTATTGATATCATTATTATGTAGCAAATTTCCCGAGATGTCCTCGAAATACATTATGCATCCAGGTAATTCATATAACAAGCGTAAGTCCCCAAACGGATGGATTCTCATGTAGACATTTCGGGGACAAATCTCTCTGTACATAATTTTCCGAAATGTCCTTGAAGTGTCCGGTATATCCGAGTGATCTATAGACCTTGAGTGAGTCCCCAATTTGATATATTGCTATGCAAACATTTTGGGGACGTCCCCGAAGTATTGGATTGATTGAAAATACTTTGAGGACGGTCCTCAAAATCCCAAAATGTCCTCGCAGTTACTATGTTATCGCGAAAATGGTCCTCGAAGTGTTGGATTGATAAACATATATGTATGTATATATGTATATATATCTAACGGCCCATGGGCCGTCTCAATCAACTGTTGGAGATGAAAAAAGAGAAAACATCGGAGGGGTGATGAGGTGACAGGGCACACTCTCAACCCCTTTCCCCTAAAAAGGGACACAAAGGAACATACATCAAGAAGAAAAAAAAACGCATGATTCTCAGAATCGCGCGACACATTTTTTTTCTCGGAACCGAAATCGGGTGGTTGGGGAAGGGGGAGGGGGGAAATCATACATGTAAACGGCATAATTCCCGGAATAACAATCATAAATAAAAATGTTCCGGAAAAAAAAATCCGCGCGGTTGTCCGAGGTTCGTGACTCCGCTAAAAGCCGGTCGGGGGGGTTTGTGAGCCCGCTAAAAATTTGGTGGTGGGACGTCGGTGATGCCGGTAAGTAGGGATCTTGGAGTAGAACTCCCCTTGCCTACCTATTGAAATCTCTAAATAATGTTGAAGTAAGCGCAGCTCAGTTCTGCTTAGCGCAATATAACTCAGCTTGAAACTCACCGATCCACATAGGGGTATTTGACCGATCTGGCTGGCCAAGAGTCCATTTTCTAAAAATCATTGTACGTGAATAAAAAATGTGCTCCGGTGTTGGTAGGTGGTCAAGAAATAATGAGCATCCCCTCCGAAATCTCCCGAAGCTACCCTCAAACTTTGCATTCCTGTATGATTTCTCAAATTGGATTCATTGCAGTAGGAATTGAATTTTCCACGAGTAGCCATAACACACAAAGACGAGTTTTTCTCATGGAACGTACGAGGACAGGATGGTTCCCCAGAGACCCCAATAGAAGTGGCAACTATCAGTTCTCAGTACAATTATTAGGAAGCAGTACAAAATTCGAAATGTTCGAATGAGAAAGGGTAATTCATTATTCTTGGTAATTCTTCTTGCATTTACTTGGGTACAGATTGAATTCTTTTATCCCCTGCTGAATATTGAACCGATGATGGGCTGATTTGAATCTCTATAATCAGGGTGTCTACTGTGGTCAAGAAATTTGATTCCAGAACTTTTCCAGGAGTTCCCAGGACGATAGATTGAAAAATTCCAGGACTGATAATTTTGTTCTATTATAAATCTTTAGGATAAAATTAGCTCCTCAAACGTCGAATCGAAAGACAGAGACATCAGCATATACAGGGTAATTCTTGATTGGGTACAATCAACTCTAATCTCAAGCCCAAGATCAGAAAATATTGGAGGAAAAAGTTGTTTGGTTTCATACGTAGAATACGCTTATGTAGTACGACCTACGAGTTATCACTAGACTGCAAAAGTTTATACAAATATATATTTTTCATGTAACATATCATGTGACATATCTGCATATTTTATATCAATGACATAGAGTAGTACGCTATGTGATTGCTTTCCAAGTTAAAAGATGATGGATATCGTCTAATGTCTTTTACGTAGAATATATACAGAATAAGCAGCATGAAAAATCTATATTTGCATAAACTTCTGCAGCCTAGTTATCACCCTATATATGCACTAATACAAAAATTGACCTCCGTTTATCAGTTATAAGAATAAGCTTTATTTGAAAAAAATTGTGAATCAAAGTCCAAAAGGATGTTCTTAAACTCACATATTAATTTTTCTTTCGACGTTTCTTTATAACATATCAACTGTTATTCTATCAGTTTTTCACATCCATTCTGTGAATGATGTCCGCAATGAAAAATAAAGCTTATACATTGTGTTACACGAATAAAATCATAATTTCATACAACAATTTGAAAATATATTTTCATCTTTTTTTGAAGGATAATATTATAGGAATAAACGAATTATTTTTTGACTTCCCTTCAAGTTTCTTGAGCTCTTTATCAGATAAATTAATTTCAATTCTCTTTTCGTCCAAAGTCTCTAGAGCTTCTTCTTTTCTGATTTTTAGAGTTATAATGCCCTCAAGTCTTTTTCGAAGCGTTTTTGAATGCTACGATCATATTTGAATTCATCTGGATATCAGTGACTTTACCTACCCACATGATGTAATCGAGAACGCTTCTTTGAGCGATCAAACTATGTTCCTCCAAATTTTCCACGAAAAATTCCTTGTTTCAAGAAACGCTCCTCTCTAACGTCGCATTGCCATGGAAAAGAACTGAAATAATCTTTATAAAATTAACAAATTTAGTCGAACCACCCGTGTAGAAATTCCATCAGTAACGTCATAATAATAATCGGGGCCTAACAAGGATTAAATGGTGAATGTGACGCAAAAATCGTTACAACCTAATTGGGTATCGACAAGGCTCCCATCGGGGCCGGATTAATTCCATTTTATACCTGTTTTTTTCATTATTCATGGAGAAAATTTGATGAAATATGGATGAAATTGAAGAAAAACAATTTGATTCATCAGTTGAAGGGTAATTCATAGTTTTATTCACAATTCAAACTCATTCAAATTTGTGAATAACACGAATGGAGGTTATGAATCATTAAGCTAAACCCAGAAACCTAAAGCTAGCAGCTAATTGTTGTAACTTTTGCTTCAATGTGGTTCCAGCTGTGTTCAAACCAAAAATCAATTGAGTGGCATTCTACTGAATGTCTCAGATATTTGAATCTTTGATAAAAGTTTTGTGGAAAAAGTTATGATAATAGGCTGCTAGCCTTACGGGTGCCAGTTTCAGTTTCATTTATAAGTCAGATTCCATTTCAAAAAACAAATCCCATTATCGAAAATCCACATCTAACAATGAGTACTTCCATCATTCATACTTCTAATACCAATAATTGCGTCTATTTCTTTTTGCGGAGCTGGCGAATGTTGCAATTACGCAATTGTCGAAAGCATGAAATTTCCATCGGTAAATCAATTCAACAAGTACAAGTGTAATAGGGATCAGAAATATCACTTTTTCCCACACCTGCACGGAAAGTTGATGTTTTCTGACCTCTTTTTAGGGGAGAAAGTGCTGAATTCCAAGCGAATGTGTCACAGCGGGAGGAGAATATTTTTCGCCCGCTCGCAGCGGGGGGAAAATGCAAACTATCTTTTCGTTTTGAAATATGCATATGAATATTTTATATGCATGTAAGTTTTACGGCTTTCAAACTTAGCCGCCTACAGGCGATGGTCACATGACTAGCAGCCTGTGGTCGGTTGAGCTCGTGCTCGTTACCAATGACGTGCCTCGAGAGGAGTCAGTCACCGATAACCGACAACGTGTGCTAGATTCCCACGCGCTATTATAGCATACTCATTATTTCGGTATTAGATACTATCGGTGATACGTACCGACACTTGTGTTGATTCAGGTCAAACCTGTGTCACGTATAAATCTTGTATAGTTATTGTTAAAGTAAATTTCATTACAGTATTGCACTGCAACAACACGCGTTGGTTATTCCAATCGAATCCCTCCATTTACTAAGTCTCCACGGCCGGGACTTACATGCAATTAAACAGATGATTTTCACTTTCCTTGCAGTTGCGGGAAAAAATAGTATGTTCACCTCGGGAGAAGTGGGAAATTTCCACTCGTGTGATTGTCTCCCTCGCCTTTGGCTCAGGAAGACAGACTTCACACTCGTCGGAAATTTCCCACTTTCCCCCCTTGATGAACAATATACCATTTTCAAATATTTCCAAGTTGAAACGATCTAGGGATTCGCGAGTTTCGTAACGCTTGACTAACCTAAAACTAGACACTTGCGAGTGCTTCGTACATTGAAAAAAATGGTAGAGTGTCGCAGTTCCGAAAGTCCATTTTCCCGGAGGTTCGATATACCGAAATATTCCTAGATGTTACTAGCCATCTAACTATTATATTTTGAGGTACTGAAATTTTGTCGTGACATTGCAGCTTCCACCACGTGTCCAATACCTATGGAAACAATGGATTTCTAGAAATAAAATTTGGGGTGTTCCAAGCCAACTAGCATCGTTGGTTTTACTACCCAGAAAGCACAGAAAGTTCTCTCAACGTTTTGAAAACATGCACTTGGTTTTGCGTGTTTTGGTCCTCGAGGAGTAAGTTTTTTGAATATTTAGAGTACCTGCATTTTGGATGCCCCTGAATACGTTCTCAACTCGTTCTTTTCATCTACTACGGGCCGTTCTCATAACTTTTTCCCAACATACTTTCATGGAAACTAACCTTCAAAAACATATGCGCGGCTTCACATAACGTATTGCACTGAAAAAAAAATTTATTCTAGTCAAATAAATATTTATTTGTCCCGTAGCAAAGAAATATTCATCAGAATTAGAAGAATATACTTTCGAACCAAAATAATTTATTTGAATTAAATAGATGGTTTCAATCGTTTATTTGATTCCAATAAATTATTTTGGTTTCAAAGAATATTTTGTTAATTCTAATGAATATTTCTTTGGTACAGGACAAATAAATATTTATTTGACTGGAATAAATTTTCTTTTTCCAGTGTGGAAATTTTCATTGAACACGTTTCCAGAACGTCGCACGGTGCAAATGAATAGAACGAACCGCGACATTTGCACGTACCTGGGACATACATATGACGTTCTTAGAACATCCCGAAACGTTATTTTCGCGTTCTCTGTGTGATCAAGCACGTTTTTTGAACATTCAAAAGACCTCCCATTGCTGTATGGGTACTACCAGGATTTGTAGATGTCCAACACACAACAGGATTCTGCATTTCGGTGTATCGGACTTTCGTGAAAATTGACCTCCGGGACTCAGACACTCTACCGAAAAAAGTGTGTGGTTATCCGAACGATCTGGAGTATGGATTCTCCTATGAATTCAAATTAGAGTATTTTGGTAGAAAGTATGCTCGGATGGTAACATTCGTATTCTTCAGGGTGCCTATCGGCTGAAAATTCTGTGCGCCATTGGTTATTCTATTCAACATGAATTTTTGGTGGGTTGATTCCGTTAGGCATTTGGTTTGACTGGAATTGAGGCCTAGAAATGTGACCCATGAACAGATTTGAGCAACAATGTTGATATCAAAATGAATTCCTGATGAATGAATATAAATCATCAATCTCATATCAATTTATTTGAAAAATGTCATGACAGGAACATTTCAAATCGAAGAATTATGAAAGCTTGTGAATACTAATCATATAAAATATATAAGCTTGGGTGATATCTATGGAAAATGTCTCTATTTTATATTTTTACAAATAAAAATGTATGAATAGTTAACCTTTAGAGGACGGGGAATTTTCAGTACAAATCGACCCCTTTGAAATCGTGTATTTGATGCATAAATCAAATATATAACTCACGACCAACCTCCGACCAAACAGGTGGTCCCTTTTGGGACCAATCCCGTCCGGAAGAGAAAGGTCAATGCAAAAAAATGTGTGAAATGATTTTTGGGTGTTTTTCATCATAATTTTTTGCGCTGAAAACGAAAAAAATAGTGGAAAAAATCAAAGATGCGTCCTTGACCTTGAAAAAGGTCGATTTGAGGTCGAATTTTTTTTTCTCCATATATTCAACTCAAACTGTGTAGATCGACGTTTTTTGATGTGCTGAGTACGAGAATAATGATGGAAGAAATCCTGAATGCAGCCTTGACTTTGAAGAAGGTCGATTTAAGGTCGAATTTTTTTTCTCTCCATATATTCAACTCAAATTGTGTACATCGACGTTTATTGATTGGTCGAGTGCGAGAATAATGATGAAAAAGATCCTGGATGCAGCCTTGACCTTGTAAAAGGTCAATTCGAGGTGGAGGTCCTTTTCTTTCTTATATTGAACTCACATTTTGTGTACGTAGTTTTTTTGAAATGCTGAGTACGAGAAAAATTAGGGAAAAAATCCTGAAAGCGTCCTTGACCTTGAAAAAGGTAATTCCAAGATCCAATTTATTCATTTATTTCATATTTTGAACTCTCACCTCTCACATCTATGTTTTTTGATGTGCTGAGTGAGGAAAAAATTGTGAAAAGTCCTGGAAGTATTATTGATTCTACATGAAAACACTTCAAGGTGGAATATTGTTTCCATCATTCCGACCCAAGACATCTTGAAGTTCGTTGAGGATCTGGGTACGACAAAAACAGTACAAAATTCGGAAAATATATTTCAGCTGTAGATACAGTTTATCAAGAAACCAAAGCAATTATATGACTGTTCGCTCTCAGCATGACCCAGGACCAGCGACGTGGACGCGGCAAAAATTTGATCCCTTTGGGGTGCTTGTTTTTCGTGAGTCCCCTTGCCTCTCACGTCGGGGTGCTTTATTACCGTGAGTCCCCTTGCCTCTCACGTCGGGGTGCTTTATTACCGTGAGTCCCCTTGCCTCTCACGTCGGGGTGCTTCATTACCGTGAGTCCCTTTGCCTCTCACATCGGGGTGCTTCATCACCGTGAGTCCCCTTGCGCCTCATGTGATCTTGAATCAATCAATCTCATGGCAATGTCACTTTAGTGTGGTACTCTTCAAAGCATGGCGTTATGCATAGAGGTATATTGCAAATGGAACATATATAGTTCGTTCGAGATGTTTTTTTACGCAAACTACACAATTGGCACCTTCGTTTTGGAATACATTGGGGGAAGTGGCGACCAAGTAATCGAGTGGCACAGAGTTCGTTACGGGGAATGTTTTCAGGAGACTCCAGTTTCATTGATCCTCTAGCTACTTGTAAACGAAATGAAGGAAAAGATGTTTGTTCTTGATTTTTCAGTCTGTATAAAGCATGAGCATTACACAGGCATAAATCAATAAGGTGAAAAAAAAGCTTCCTATACCACTCCATTGTTTTTCGCACTGTTTCCGTTATCGAGAGTTGCCTATCAACATTATCAATGCCGCCCATATTCTTATCGTATTCATGGATACACGTTGGCTTTATAATGTCTTCTTTTGTTTTGTAATTTTTTTTCCCAGTTGCACAGAATTCTGGTTCGTGTACACTTGTAAGCATGCGAACACTTCGTTTGTCTTCCCATTTCATTGCCATCCAAGCATAATTATGAGGGACTTGTATTTCACCTCGCTGTAATTTGTTTCCCAGCTTTGGCATTCCCTTTCTATTTGCTTTGACTGTTCCACAAATTCCCGTATCACGATCATGCAGAAATTCAGCCGAACTAGGGGATGTGTACCAATTGTCTGTATATATAACATGACCCTCATAAAAATAAAGTTGTAGAAAGTGAGCGACAATATCACCGGTAACACCTAAACCGAACTTTTGATACTCAGTATCTGATCCGGTGTGAACAATAAAGCCTAGAATGAATCCAGTATCGCAGTCTACCAACTCAAACAACTTGATGCCGAAACGATTCCTTTTCAACGGAATATATTGTTTGAATCGAAGCCTACCTTTCCACAATAACAGACTTTCGTCTATACACAGGTTTTTGCCTGGTATGAGAGCTGCCGAAAATTTACTTTGTAGGTGGTCTATCACTGGTTTTATTTTCCGTAAAGGATGATTGACAAATTCTGAATCATCTTCATTATCTTGGAAGTGTAATTGTCGCAGAATTTGCAAATATCTATCACGATGCATTCTTTCTCGAAAAATCGGAGTATGAAGCAAAGGATCCGTAGACCAATAATCTTCCAAATCACCTTTCCGAACATGGCCCTTGAGAATTGAGAGACCAAGAAACATTTCAAATTCATCTTTGGTCAAAGGGCACCAGTCTTTCATATGGGGAGATGAACTTTGAGGATTCTGGGCATGGTAACGATTTGTCTCGTCTACAATCCTTTGAACCAGGGAAGGATCGGAAAAATAATTGAAAAAATCTATTGGCAAATTTCCCGTTATAAGAGCGTTAGGATTCATTCTGGAGTTCCCTTCGAAATCTCTGATCGATGGGTGAAAATTCGCATCATGAAAAATTTGAGTTCGGTCATAGGTGGGGTCTTCCAAATTAATGGCTTCAAATTCTTCATTCCCAGGATCTTGTTCTTCTGGTTCGGATTCACCGCTACTCCAAGCCTCTCTGTCAGTCATTTTATAAAACAGCAGCTACTGAATAAATAGGATCTGCACCTGAGAAGGAAGACCGTCAAATGTTCTAATAGGAATTTTTGGTGAAATAACCACAGGCAAATGAGGATCCGTTCGAAATATCTTGGAAAAGCCTGCGTGAGGTACTATCGCCGGACCTGTGGAGAGGAACCGCGAAATATCCTAAAGAAGAATGTTGATCAAATAACCACCGCCAAATGAGAACGCTCTTGAACTATCCTGAAAAGGACCGTCCAAGTTATGATCACCGTACCTGAGATGAACGAACGCGAAATTTGTATGATTATATGGATATATTTATATTTATATATGGATATGTACCCAAGATTTCAAACGAACACAGAGTGGGTAATTTACTTCAAACACTGATTTTCTTAGGAATCCCTTCTTTGCCATTAGGCACACCCGGTTCAAGGATGAATCCGCAGGGTACCCAAAGTATAATGTAGAAACGAAAACACGAGTTCCAGCGCCGCGTACATCTTGGTCGGGAACTAAAGCTCACACACACAACGATACCACATATACGTTTACACTCACACTAAAGGCGCTATTAGTATGAGGGTAAACGTGTATGTAGTATCGTTGTGTGTGTGGGCTTTAGTTCCCGACCAGGTTGTAGGCGGTGCTGGAACTCGTGTTTTTGGTTCTACATTATACCTTGGGTACCCTGTGAATCCGGTCTAAAGATGTGATCGAATAGTGGGTAACGCTCCTCAGCTGCATAACCTACTATTTGAGGTTTTCACAGCCGTGCTCCGATTACCTCCCATGCTCTACTGGGTCTGTCACATTGGATTCCTGAGAAGTTCAGTGTGTGAAGTGAATTACCCATCCCGTGTTCGTTTGACATCTTGAGTACGTATGCATATGTCCCAGAACACATGTCCGACCTTTTGAGAGCATATTCTGCAACCAAATGCAATTTTTTCCCGTTTGAAAAAAAATTTTTGGAGGCTCCGTTCTTGAAATATGAGCATTTTTAGATTTTTTTAAATCCCAAATAATTCAGAAGCATCGTATGTTACATACTTCAGTCTAATACCATTCGCCAAGTTGGAAAACGGCGGATCTCTAGAAAAAAAATTGAACTATTATATCTCTATTTGTTCCGGAGCTACAGCGATTTGAAGTTGCTGAATTCTGATTGGCTGGAAGCTCAAAAATTTCAAATCACTGTAGCTCCGGAACGAATAGGGATATAATAGTTTAATTTTTTTTCTGGAGATCCGCCGTTTTCCAACTTAGCGAGTTGTATCAGACTGAAGTATGTAGTATACGATGCTTCTGAGTTATTTGGATTTTTGAAAAAATCTAAAAATGCTCATATCTCAAGAACGAAGCCTCCAAAAATTTTATTCCAAACGGGAAAAAATTGCATTTTGGTTGCAGAATATGCTCTCAAAAGATCAGACATGTGTTCTGGGACACCCTGTATATATATATATATATAAATATATCCACATACATATATACAAATTTCGCGTTCATTCATCTAAGGTACGGTGATCATATCTTGGACGGTCCTTTTCAGAATAGTCAAAATATGAAAGAAATAAGTTAATTGGATCTTGGAATTACCTTCTCCAAAGTGAAGGACGCATCCAGAATTTTTTTTCACCATTTTTCTCGTACTCAGCACATCGAAAAACGTAGATATACACAGTTTGAGTGCAAAAAATAGAGAAAAGAAAATTCAACCTCGAATCGATCTTTTTCAAGGTCAAAGACGGATTCAGAATTTTTTCCACTATTTTTTCCGTACTCAGCACATCGAAGGACGGGGATATACACAGTTTGAGTTCAATATATGGAGAGCAAAAAATTTGACCTTGAATTAACCTTTGTCAAGGTCCAGGACGCATTCAGGATCTTTTTCACCATTTTTTCGTACTCAGCACATAAAAAAACGTAGATATACACAGTTTGAGTTCAATATATGGAGAAAAAAAAATCGACCTTGAATCGACTTTTTCCAAAGTCAAGGACGCATCCTGGATTTTTTTCATTATTTTTTTCGTACTCAGCGCATCAAAGAACGTAGATATACACAATTTGAGTTCAATATATGGACAGAAAAAAATTCGACCTTGAATTGACCTTTTTCAAGGTCAAGGACGCATCCAGGATTTTTTTCACTTTTTTTTCGTACTCAGCACATCAAAAAACGTAGTTATACACAGTTTGAGTTCAATATATGGAGAAAAAAAAATTTGACCTTGAATTGACTTTTTTCAAGGTCAAGGACGCATCCTGGATTTTTTTCATTATTTTTCTCGTTCTCAGCACAAAAATTCACCCTCGAAAAACACTCGAAATCCTCTTTCCCCGGGTGGTCCCTTTTGGGACCAGTCCCGTCCTCTGAAGGTTAATAAAATATGATGATAATAAAAACAACAATAAGAACAACAACAATAATAATAATGATACACGATCAATAATAATGTTCACAATCAAGGATTATCTTTGGAGTATTTTCCTGTCTAATAGAACAAAGTACAAAGTAATGAAATTATAGTTGAATTTTGGAGGTAAGGGGTCTTCTGACCAAGAAAGTTCTTGGCCGAATGGACATGATTTGACAATCGCTAGTCATTTCTCAGTGTTCTGTGAAATCGATTAGTAATTGTCAAATCATGTCGATTCGGCCAAAAGACCCCCTACCAATTTTGGAATATCTTGAATACAAAATTGGCCACAATATATTCGGGAGCTCTAGTGGATCATGCATACATACATTAGGGGTGTGCGGGTAGCACTTTTTATCGGGTCGGGTCGGGTTCGGGTATTTGTATTTCTTTTCGGGTCGGGTCGGGTCGGGTCGGGTCCCCGATTGAATCGGGTTTCCCAAGTCGGGTACCCGAATATAATGAAATCGCTTGAATTTAATATTTTAAACTTCTATTCGAAGTTGCCATTGCCGTTGATATTTTAAGGACAAATTGTCTTGAGCGATTGTAGGAATAAGGGGATTCCATATCAATTCAATCGTAATATGAAGGATGCCATATTCACTACAAGTCTATCAGGGTTGTTACTCCATGTAATTGATTATGCAGCGCATTAAGAAATCTCCAAATTGTTTCATGGAATGGTAATATTTATTCTTCAATTCAATTCAAAAATATAATCACATTTATATCTCATAAATAATATATTATCTATTTTCGTATTCAGTAACCACAATATAGAATCTTGAACATCAATGAAAATAAATTTTCTTCTTATAAATATCATTCTCTTTCCATATTTTTGGATTTAAATGGAGGAAGCACAACTGAGGGTCCGGATGCAAGAACCGACGATACGCTCGAAAAGTGATAGAAGTATTGTCCAAGCCATGACGTCACACGTCAAAATCAAAAGTTGCAATTTCGGGAATTGAAAAATACTAGGTGATAGGTATTGAAAAATCAACCCGAGTCTCTCTCTACGATTTTTCCCTATGATCGATAGTTTCCGAGGAAAAAAATAAAAACTACCTATTATTTCACACCAAAAATAAATGTTTTTGAACATTAAACTCATTCTAACTCGGCCATTTTTCAATGTATCGAAATAAATCTTGCGAATTCTGATTCGCGAGACTTTTTCAAAGACGACAATATTGAAAAAATGTGTAGAAATTGATGAGAAATTGATAAATTTTCAATCCAAAGTAAAAACCACGCTTTTCATGCTCCGCACTGAAAAAGTGGTGAAGAGAATATGAGCTACGAAGAATTTCCAGCAACAAAGTTGTTCGTCAGGATACAAAGAAATTTTATGAAAATCTTCAGATCGATTGAACTAATAGTTTGCAAAATACAGCGATTTTTGTATGAGCATGCAACGGAAATTTCTCATGATCTTGCGTCGTTTATCGAGTGAAGTCAATAATTGATGATCTTTGCTAGTTTATAAGATACGAAACTATGATGTCACGAAAAATAGGTGTTTTTTTTCATAATATATATATATATACATATAAAGTTATATTATGTGAAAATATATAATAAATACATGATATCAATATTTTGCTTTACATTACTATCTTAAGAAATCTTTTTTGTTCGAATAATTCCACCATAAAACCAATGTTTAGCACGTGGAGTCGATTTGTGTAAATCGACAGTAACAGTGTAAACAGTTGAGAAAAAGAGAAAACGTTTTATAGAAAATTTCTTCGTCACAAAATGAAAGAACCGTATTTTTTTTTGAGCAATTTCCCTTCAGAATCAACAGTTTGTCCATCAAAAAAGTTATAAACAAAGAAATTGTTTATAAGAAGAATTATATTGCTACAGGTGCGAGAAAAGTTCGATAATCGGATTCTCCGACCTCAAAAACATAAACATACGTTGAGAAATCAAAGGAGTACAATCTTTCGTACGGACTCCGACTTCACTTGATAAACAATGCAAGATCATGAAAAATTCGCGTTGCGCGCTCATACAAAAATCGCTGTATTTTGCAAACGATTAGTTCAATCGATCTGAAAATTTCCAGTTAATTTCTTCATATCCTAAAGAACAACTTTGTCGCTGGAAATTCTTCGTAGCTCATATTCCCTTCACCACTTTTTCAGTGCGGAGCATAAAAAGCGTGGTTTTTACTTCGGATTGGAAATTTATCAATTTCTTATCAATTTCTACACATTTTTTCAATATTGTCGTCTTCGAAAAAGTCTCACGAATCAAAATTCATGGGATTTATTTTGATACATTGGAAAATGGCCGAGTTAGAATGAGTTCAATGTTCAGAAACATTGATTTTGGGTGTGAAATAATAGGTAGTTTTTATTTTTTTTCTCGAAAACTATCGATCATAGAAAAAAATCGTGAACGGTGACTCGGGTTGATTTTTCAATACCTATCACCCAGTATTTTTCAATTTCCGAAATTCCAACTTTTGATTTTGACGTGTGACGTCATGGCTTGGACAATACTTCTATCACTCTTCGAGCGTATCGTCGGTTCTTGAATCCGGACCCTTAACTCTTCCACATGTTTTGTCAGCAATCTTGATCGAGTTGCTGTCACAATATTTCCTGGTGAGGAAAACGTTTGCTATATTTGAATTACCCGGATGTAATCGGGTACCTGAAAAACTCGGGTAATTGAAAAACCCGACCCGAAGGGTACCCGACCCGATAAAAACCCGATGACTCGGGTACCCGTACACCCCTAACATACATACATACATATATGTATATATACATATACAAATATATCAATAAACACACGTAAATTCATTCATACATCTATTTACACATATATACATACCCATATCCATGTTTATATCTATATACCGGGTGTTTCATAGTTCACTGAAAGAATTTCACAGGCGTATTTCCGGTCTGAAAAATTTTTGTTGAGTCTTAGTTTTTGAGATAGGAGCATTTTTAGAATTTTTTTCGAATCCACATCATTCAAAAGCATTGTGTGTTACATATTTCAGCTTGACACGATTCGTCAAATTGGAAAATCGCGGATCTCTGAAAAAAAAATCAAAGTATCTAGTCATCCCATGTTTTGTAGCTATGATAACTCGAAGTTGCTGGATTCTGATCGGCTGGAAGCCAAAAAATTTCAAATTGCTATAACCTCAAATCGAAAAATGACAGAATAGTACATTTTCTCCAGAGATCCGCCGTTTCCTCACTTAGCCAATGGTGTCAAGCTCAAGTATGTAACACACAGTGCTTTTGAATGATGTGGATTTGAAAAAAAAAAATATATAAATTCTAATATCTCAAAAACTAAACCTCGAACAAATTTTGCCAAATAGGAAATCATTACATTTTGACTACAGAATAACGCCTGTGAAGTTTTTTCAGTGAATTATGAAACATCTAACTTGACTCATACTTGAGAGAGTTGAAATAACCTTCCTTTTCTTTCGGAAAAAATAGAATTGATTGTTTATGAATCAATCAACTGCATCTGCTCCGATAATATTCGAGAATTTGGAATCATTTTAAGATTCATTCATCAATTATGTTAGCTAGGACAATATATTTGGATGTAAGATGATTGTTATGGGCCTGATTGTATCCTCATGGGCACCCGATTAGGACCTGATCGTTTATGCGTCACATTCCACATCGATTCCTCACTTGGCCCTGATTTGTTTGGATTAGGCCCTAATTGAATCCTGATCAATTTTTCCACACGGGTATTGAGAGTAAAAATTAATTCGGTCCGTTTTTTTACAGTTAAAGATGCGTTTATTTCAGAAGAACATGAAGTATCAAATTAATCAAAGTATTGTCCATCGCTGGCTATCACTTTTTCCCATCTTTCGGATAATTTTCGAATCCCGTTACGGAAAAACGTCTCGTCTTTCAAAGCGATCCAAGTTAGGAGCCAATTTTCGAAGTCTTCGAACGAAGTGAACTGGTGGCCTGCCAAATCGGGCTGCATCTGTCAGAATAACCAGTAATCAGGAGGAGCAATGTCCGGTGAGTACGGCAGGTGCGGTAGAATATCCCACTTCAACGTTTCTAGATAATTTGTCACTACTTTTGCGACATGAGGCCGAGCGTTATCGTGTGAAAGAATAACTTTGTCATGTCTTTCCTTGTATTCCGGACGTTTTTATCGTAACGCACGCCTCAAACGAATCAATTGTAGCCTATCCCGATCACCCGTAATAGAATCACCAGGTTTCAGCAACTCATAGTATATAACACCCTTTTGGTCCCACCAGATACACAGCATGATCTTTGAACCATGAATATTTCTCTTTGGTGTCGATGTTGAAGTCGATGGCAACGATTGACCGGGCATAATATAGTATTTTCTTTCCTTGGGGCTATCGCAGAATATCCATTTCTCATCTCCTGTCACAATCCGATGTAAGAACCTCCAATTCCTCGTTTTCGAATTTCAGTGGTTGTCCTGAGCGAGGCTTGTCTTCGACACTGAAATCGTCATTCTTAAAACATCGAAACCATTCCCTACATAATTCATCAGTTGGAGCATTGTCACCATAAACTTTCACAAGCATTCGATGGGCTTCAGCTGCACTTTTTTTTCAATTAAAACAGAAAACTAGCGCCTCTCGCAAATGCTGCTTAGTTAAAACGAAATTTGACATACTTCACCGAGTAAAAATCGGGATTCTAGAAGGAACTCGGAGTGATATCAACTGAATATTATTCACAGGTGTCTAACCTCTCTGGAACAATTGAAATCGGTTGTGACTATGAAACATTCATGAGAGCAGCCCATGTGGAAGAGAACGTTCCGACCGATATTAACCCAATGAAATGCGTTCATAGGTTCAATATTGGAAATGATAACAACGGTTTTATATTGTATCAGTCCAATACGCCAGTATTGGTTTTTCTATACGATACCAATATGAATTGAAACAAATAAATATAACCTTCAAAATTTGGAATCGTTCCAACGCAATCTTGAATAATAATAATACTTGACTTCCTAAATTTCTTAGGCATTTTATGCATATTTTACTCGAAGAAAGATATCGAAATAATTCGTGACATCAATAACAGATGAAGAATATAATAATGAAATTTTTTTCAAATGATAATTCAACTATTCTATGTATTCTACCGGGGGAAAAAAACCACGTGGAAAACAATGTTGGAAACAACGTTGAAAACTAGGTTGAAAACAACGTTGGAAACAATGTTGTTTAGCATGGTAAAATGGTCCCACCTTGGGAGAGAAGAAAACAACGTTGAAAACAACGTTAAAAACAACGTTGAGAACAACGTTAAAAACAACGTTGAGAACAACGTTGGAAACAACGTTGAAAATGTGACAACAAAAGGTACATTCCTGAATGAAAAAAACAAAAAATCGATTTTCCTCGGAATCGAACTTGGATTTTTGAGATCTAAGATCCGACTTCCCTGCCTCTTGGCTACGGTTTTGTATGAATGTAGCAGAGCTCAAAAATGTATATGAACTTTGCTTGGATCAAAATCATCTTGGAAAAAAATAATTAATCCGATTAACAAAATCCCAGTGAATTCCAATCATTATTACAACAACTGAAAGGTCTGGTTGAATTCCATCTGATTATTCGTCAATGACATGTGGTCAGATTTACAGATGTTTTTGTGTTCTTTTTATGTTCGAATCAACTCCTTGGCACTGGAAACATCGTTTCAAGAATGTAATGCAAGATTTTGCATCTTCACCAGCTGAATATTTCATAATTCGATTACCAATTCGTTTTGATGAACGATTCAAACTTCCACAACATGACTTTTGTTTAAAAACAATTTTATTCGCTGTTGCCGAATCTCAAGGGGTTTCAGACGAACTATTTACATTCGTATAATAAATCATGAGGAATGATTC
Source organism: Gonatopus flavifemur (assembly GCA_018340375.1). Classification (NCBI taxonomy): domain Eukaryota; kingdom Metazoa; phylum Arthropoda; class Insecta; order Hymenoptera; family Dryinidae; genus Gonatopus; species Gonatopus flavifemur. Next base: position 470,805 of record JAFFJZ010000067.1, read on the forward strand.
AGAAGAACATCATTTTTGAATAATTCTCCGAGTTTCCGAAAAACAATCATCTCAGATATCCTCTAGAAATGTTATGATCACTTGAAGTTGACTTTGATTATTTCGTGGTTATTCACTGTTTTACCGACGATCAAAGAGATAACATTTTTTCAATTAATCTGTTTTCTCATTCAATAGAGCATGAATCTGAATTATTCAAAGATATATGAGAATTCCTATGGTTGAATAAATTAGATGAACATTTCACATTTCAGGTGTATAAGAAACATATAATACGTATTTTAGACACAATTTCAGTGAAAAAATTGTCTGCATCGTGTAGGAGCCTTATTGATTGATTAAAAGTAATTGTTGTAGTGATATTCAATGAAATTCATTGGTTTTTTCTAATTAGATTAATTATTTTATTCCTAGATGATTTTGATTCAAGCAAAGTTCATATACATTTTTAAGCTCTCCCTGGGAAAAAACGGCGTGCACATAAAGTTCAAACAGCGTACCAATAACGTGATTCTGGCCAATATACGTTCAATGCACGCTTACTTCAATATAAGCGTGAGTACAGCGTGCATGAACGCTTTTCTTCACGCTCGATCCACGCTCAACTGCGCCAATTGACTCTTAATACACTCTCATGTGACGGTAATAACACTCCTATGCGACGCTCCAAATGCACGCTTGATTTTCACCAAGGCTGCTACATTCATACGAAACCAAGAGGCAGGGGAGTCGGATCTTAGATCTCAAAAATCCAAGTTCGATTCCGAGGAATATCGATGTTTGTTTTCATTCAGGAATGTAACTTTTGTTGTCACATTTTCAACGTTGTTTCCAACGTTGTTTTCGACGTTGTTTTCGACGTTGTTTTCAACGTTGTTTTTAACGTTGTTTCCTTCTCTCTCAAGGTGGGACCATTTTACCATGTTAAACAACGTTGTTTTCAACCTAGTTTCCCACGTCGTTTTTTTCCCCCGGGATAAGTATGCTACGATCATTCTATATTATTGAAGACCGCGTTATTAGAACTAGGTTATTTCTGATTTGTTGAAGACTAGGTTATTTTTAATTTGTTTGTTTCACAATTCATGTCGGTATCGTATAGGAAAAACAATATTAGCGTGTTGGATTGATACGGTATAAAACCGTTGTTATCATTTCCAATATCAAACCTATGAACGCATTTCATTGGGTTAATATCGGTCAGAACGTTCTCTCCCACATGGGAGGAGTCATCTTTCCAAACCGGACCGAACTAATTTGTACTCCCGATATTATAATTTTCACACAAATCCATCAGAAACGTATCAACCCTATGATTTTTCCGGTCGAAAGTGTCCAAATCCTCCTTAGTCTTCTCGTCCGTGATGAAAGATATGTACTCTTTTACAATACGTTCACCTTCAATGTCAGTGATGTGATTAGTCTCCTCTAATTCATTTAGAGCTATTTCGATTCGAGCTTTTGCAGTATTAGGAAATTGCATCACAAAATGTGATAGACAACTCGCTCCCTTTACAATAGAATATTGTGAGGGACATTTTAGTATTATTCCTTGACAGAGTTCAACAATGAATTTTTGGCAATCCATTCCAAATTTCACACCATCAGACTCTTTTATGTCTTTGCAATTCCTTAGAGGATTTTTCGCAATACATCCAATATCTGTATTTGATGGCAAACAAAGATGGTCTTTTTTATCCAAGTCAATTTTCATGAAATTAGTTGCGTGCTTAATATTTTCTACAACATCTTTTCTCAAAATCCGTGTCAGTAAAGATTTAAGTAATGTATATAGATCATCAAAAAGAAACGGTAACAAAGGTTTTTGATCTTGATAAGAACGTAAAAATTTTTCCCAGTCCAAGGAAATACTTATTAAAAATCTTAATTTAGCATCTAACAACTTGTCTTCAACAAATTTATTGACAATTTGAAAGTTTTGTGTATCAGGAGGCTTCTTATGCACTGCTTGTACGTAGGCTTTCAAGGGAGGGATCATTCGTCTTGCTTTGTCCATCACGCTTGAGTTCTCCGTCCACCGTATGGAACAAAATTTTGAAGGAAAAATACTTGAGCCGGTAAAGCGAACGTAAGTTCCGCGGCGGACTGGATAATCTTCGAATAAAAAATATAATGACCGCAGGAATTCATTGACTCCCCAACCTGTTTTGTTGTGTGCAGTTTTGTGAGCACCATTAACGATGTGCAATGAGCAAGTTCCAGTGCTTAAAATATTCGTCCCGTCTTCCAGTGTAGACAAATGGGATTTAAAATCTTTCAGAAATTTTAAATTCACGTTCAGCCCATCTACTGAGACTTGGATTGTTCTCTCCAATTTCAGACCTAATTCTATAATGCCTGACCTTAAAGCCACCAAAAGATCCTCTGCAGTTTTAGCTGTGAGGAAACAAGAATTTAAGTACCTCGTTTCTATTTTTTCATAGTCTATCCAATAACGTACGATAATATCCATCAGCTCCTTTTAGGCTACCCACTGAGCATTTCCGTTAGAACCTTGCATTGACATTGCATCGATGTTGATGCGGTCTTGAAAGTACCTGTTATGAGAATTACAACAGTGCGATATTACAACATCCAATTACAAGTGAATTGCAGCAATGTTACGTTGTCAGGAGATATTTCAACGATTTTTTTGCAAGTTATTTTCGTAATATTGCATTTGTAAATTGAAAGACAAGTACTTTCAAGATCGCATCAATATCGTTATCAATGTCGTTAATGCAAGGTTCTAATGGAAATGCTCAGTGGGTATTTTATTCAAGCTTTGATCAAACGAAATGCTAAAAAATTTCCATTTCCGCACTGTATTAGCAAGCTCTTCTCGACAGTGAGGACCTAAACCGTGAACGCCATAACTTAATTCGTCCTTATGAATTTGCATTCTGTTTACAATCTCACTGTCAGGGAACATCAATGGGAGACAGTCTGATGATTCTGAAAAGCATCTTAGAGATGCTTGCTTTTTAACTTGGGACACACTGTGGTAGATTCCAGCTGGAGCAACATCTTCAGTAGTCACATATCTATTTGATGTAGAAACTTTTTGTACTTTAGTCACACTATTGGTTTTTTGGTGTGATTCAGCATTCGAATTACACTGACTAGTCGTATTATGATTTGTTCCTTTATCACTCGCTGCGATAGACTGATTTCCAGAAACGTTCTCCAGATTATCATTATTATTATTCATCATCATGAAGTAATCAGTCTTATGACTGGTTTGATGAAATCCTCCAACCCTGTCTATTATCCACAGACCGCTCAATTTCTGCATATCTACGACAACCCTTATCTTGTATAATTTGCTTCATATAACTTAATCTAGGTCTACCTCTTCGAGTTTTATCATTCATTTTTCCTTCCAATATTGTTTTCAATAAGTTATCATGCATTCTGATTAGTCGGATTTGTATTCATACAAGGAACTATATTGCAGGTTCTCTTCAAATTCTCAGCCACGTTCTGGTTCTTAGATTTTGCATGCGATGACAATGATGTAACTCCCATATTCCCAATGTCGAAATCATAATGGCATAATTTACAAAAAGCTCTATTGTTATTCTCGCCCTGGTGGAAAAAATTTGTTGAATGCCGATTAAATCTTTGTTGAAAAAAATTGAAAAAATTTCGGTGAAATTTAACAGAAATAACCGGATTTCATGATGTTATAAAAAATGTTGAGATTTATTGTAGGAATTCAAATTTATTCGTCGAAATTACGTTGAACGGCTTTATTGAATAACGTTGAAGTTTTCCGAATTACTCAATTGTTTTTTTATTGAAACAAAGAAATTTTTTGTTGTACGATATTGAATTTCGGTGATAAATATGAAAGTTCATTGAATGCATAAGATTTGTTTCCTTGCCAATCGTTGAAAAACAGCAACAATATGTTTGTTGAAAATGATCAATAAATAATGATATTTTTCGAAATTGGTTGAAATACAGTAATATCTAAATGAACGAATTATTGAATGTTGTGGAAATTCCTTGCAATGCTACTGTTTCATTTTATTGAACCTCCTTAAAATTCTTTATGAAACAATGAATTTGAATGGGAATTTTCACGAATTTCTTGAATGGAGACCATGAATTTCTTCGATATCCGTCGAAAACGTGCTTTGAATACATTATTCAAATTTCTTGAAGTCTGATGAGTTACTTTGAATTTTTTCGAAAACTATTGCGGGGACTTGTTGAAATAGTATAGTTTTATATCGTCAAAAGGAGTTGCATTCCAATGAAACGTGATGATTCGGTTTGTAAAAATGGAGAAAAACGTTGGAGGATCATGATGAAAGTCACTGAACGTTGTGGAAAATTTGAGTTGGAAATTTTATCTCACAAGTTTGAGTCCCTTTCAAATTCATTGAATTCAGACGAATTGGGATGAATTTTAATGGAAGAGAATTTGAAATTCAGTGATATTTTGTAAACCCGTTGTTGTCGTGGTCACTCCAAACCAATTGAATTTCAAGGATTTTGCATGAGTCTCCCTAAAAATCGTTGACATCCACTGGAAAATAAGATCCAATCTTCTTGAATTGTATTGCTAATTGAGTTCACGGACATGTTCACTGTAGTTCCGATTAGAAATGAAAATCAGTGAAACTCGCTGAATTCTGAAACAAATCATTATTGCATTGTGCGGAACTTTCTTCAAATGTTGCTGTTTTGTTTTATTGAATCACCTTCGAACTTCTTCTCAGAACGATGAATTTGCATGAAAACTTTTGCAAACTTATTGATTGGAAACCATGAATTTCTTCCCCTAGTAAAAAACGAACATATATGACCCATACATAATCCATACATAATACATATAAAATTCATATATGATTCATATATGAAAATGCATAGAATCATATACAATCCATATTTGATCCATACGTGATCCATATATGATCATATATGACTCATATTTACCCATATAAAATCCATATACGAAAGATATTTCATATGTGACAGAATGTTTTCACATGTATGGGAAAGTCTTGCATCGAAAGGTCATATATGGATTCTGTATGGGCCATATATGATCATATACGGATTCAATATGGATTGCGTATGAATTATATATGGTCATATATGACCATATATGGTTTCTATATGCTTTATGTATGTTCTTATATGATTCATTTTTACTAGGGTCAAATTCCGTGGCCAATGTGCTTTGAATGAATTGTTGAAATTTGTTGAGATTTGATGGGTTATTTCGAAATTGATTGAAAACTGTTGTGGAAACCTGTTGTAATTTATTGAAATCGTATAGTTTTATACTGTCGAAATGAGTTGCATTCCAATGAACCGTAATGATTCTGTTCATAAAAATGGAGAAAATCGTTGAAGAATCATGATGAAGTTCACTGAACGTTGTGGAAAATTTGAGTTGGGAATTTTATTTCACAAGTTGATCTCTCTTCCAGATTCACTGAAGTTAAACGAATGGGGATGAATTTTGATGGAGAAGAATTTGAAATCCAGTGATATTTTGTAAAATCATGTTTGTCGCTTTTATTCTAAAACAATCGAATTCCACGGATTTTGCATGAATTTCCCTGAAAACTGTCAAAATTTACTAAAAAATAGAATTGAATCTTGATGAAACGTGTTGCTTCGTTTGTCACACTTTCTTGCAACGCTGCTGTTTCGTTTCATTGAATCACTTCGAACTTCGTCACTAAACAATGCATTTGCATGAAAATTTCTGCGAATTTATTGAATGGGAACCATGGACTGCTTTGAATTCCACGGTCCATCAGTGATACCAGATGACCAGACAGGACCGGAATTACCCTCTTCATGAATTCATCGCCTACACGCACGCTATAACTATATATATGGTGGATATAGTGCCAATTGTGCTACATGCTGTAACTATATATATTCCATGTATAATTACAGCGTGCGTGTATTAGACCGGAGCGAAAAACAAAAAAGTTTTCAAATGGAATCGTAATAGTGCGGAAAAGTTGCTACTCGTTAACACAAACACAGGGAAAAAAAAATTTTTGAAATCGGACAATATCTTCCGTTTGCGCATCGCGTTCAAAATTTTTCCGAATTTGAACAAATTTGAACAGATATACGAAAAACTGTAGGAGGTGTGAATCCTGTCCGGTCAAGCTCATTTTTTATACATAACATTGTTTTGAAGTGTAGAATAGGGGAAGAATGCCGCATACCTCTCTTCTACCCCCCCCCCCCCCACCCCTAAGCCCCTCGAAGGTGTGAAGATGAACAAGTTTCGTTAAAAGCAGTTCGTATTGCAGAAGATGCAAATACTGAACTATTGACTTGATTTTTCGTACATAAGGCAACTTTAAGGCTGAAAGTAAAAAAAGTATTCCCCTTCCTTTCGTTATTTCCCCTGAGGGGCCGAAGATTTGCAGCTCTTGGCCCGTCCTTCCTTGAACGACTCAGAACTTACCACGGGAAGGTGGCTGCACTGCAAGTTCCACCCACACCCTGCCCAACCAACCAACCAAACGTGGGCGTGGAGAATTATGCACATTCAGGGACTACGAATTCCGATTTGGTCTCAAATTTTGACATGGTAGCACGAGAGGCGAGTGTAGTTCTTATGAAACCATCACGTTTCTCATGACCATAAACTGCTGAAGAGGCCTGTGTTACTAGCTTAACACTGCGCTCTACGGCTTGAGTATGACAGGGTTTGTCTGCTAGATTCAGAGAAAGAGTTGGTTTTTTTCCTTGAGAAATCAAGTCTGCAATATCAGCTGATGGAAGGGTTGCCAAAAGAGGTGGACATGTGATTTTGGTTGCAGACCAATTTATGATATCAAAATAATCATGAGCATCAAAATTCATGGCCGGAACTAAGAAATTTCTGATAGATTTACCCTTTGTGGTAGTTTCTTTGGATTTCAATACTCGCCGAAGGCCCAGCTCCCGAACATCCTGCCTATCATCCATAACCATCGAAAGAAGAAGGTTTTCGGGATGGGCGAAGAAGGCATTCCTTTGAATAACTTTCTTCGCCACTTCTTGGACTTCTGCAGGTAAGCCTCTACATCTCTTTGCATTCTGATGCATTCAAAAATATGCTTCGGTCCTTCAACTATTGAAGATCTTGTCTTAATTTCAAACCACATGGGTACGTATACAGTCATGATGTATGTAACGAAGTTAATGAGATTTTCGGGTGGGTTTTCAAATGAAATATAAAGTCTCAAAAACCGGTTCGCTGTCGTCAACCACCGAGCATGAGATATTGGTCCCGGATCTCGATTCGCTAGATCCGAGGAACAAGACCCAGCAGCAATGGAAACGGCAATGTCATGTAGGTATCTCTGGTCTTTACTCAGAATTTGTGGGTCAATTTGTGGAATGACACATTCAATTTCATTAAATGCAACTACAGGCAAAGACTCGCAACCAACCAGCCGTTCGCCGAGAGGGCCACTCGAAGACTTCGGTCCTGCGGTTGTACCATCAAATGTTTCTACAAGATGCCTCAAAGGTAACTCATTGAAATGTAAAAGACAGATCACCCACTGTATTGGCCTCTTCAAACGCATTTCTATATACTTAATTGCTCCCCGTTTCCAGCCAGTGTTTGTTGCTGTCCCATCAGTCCCAACTACTTCAATTTTAGAAGTACCTATCTCATTTTCTTCGAAATAGTCTATGATGCAGGAAGCAGTGTCCTTTCCACTTTTGGGAGTAGGTACTAGATGGCAAAGATACTTTGAACCCGGTTCCTCAATTACTGTAATATGATCCTCTTTTTTTACAGATTGGTATCGTTTTACTCCTTTTTCAACCAACACTAAAGTGTTATCTGCCCTACCATCAAAGTATACACACATTGGGCCGTTCATTTGATGTTCCCGTCGCTCTAAATTAGTACGTTTTACTCTGCACTTTTCTTTTTCTCTTCTAATTTTGCTCCTATCAACGATCAGAGATATATCACTATCAGTAATAAGACCTAGGTCTTTCAGCACGCTAGATGTGATAGCAGCTGTTGCTCTGTCAGACAGGCCAAAACGAGTACTTGTCAAAGCAGTTGTTGGAAGCGACAGGCGCATCTGTGAGGACTTTGAGCTTCTCGACAGGGCAGACGAAAAACGTGTGGGCTGAAAGTCCGAATCATCATCGACATTAAAATTTGTCTCTTCTGTTTCCGGATCGGTACTGCCAACCGAGGGACCAGGCAAGTCTTGTATTTGCATGCTAAGCAGATTCAGCTGACGAGCTTTTCTTTGTAACTTTGATGTAAGTTTCTGTGTTTCCTTCTCATCTACCGTCAATCCAATTTTACCTATTCTGAGGTGTCTTTGTGCGTGGAGAAACTTCAGTTCCAATGTAGGTATTTTCCTATCCTTACGGCAATTGCAGCTGACAACGACAGGATTTGGACAAATACATTTCTCAAAGGTTTTTCTGCAATTGCATTGTAGTGTCATCTTGCACTTGCAAGATGATATGTCAAATAATGTGTTATAAGATTTATGAATGAAGTCATTGTACTTATTCTTTTTTTCAGCCCTGGTTTTGTCCCTTTGATATGATTTACGAAGTGCATGATAGCAATCATGCAGTTGCTTGATCTTTTGAACGACTCTTGTGTGACACACGACAGGAATCGAAGCTTTGGAATGTATTGACTCAATCTGTTGAGCTACAATGTTTGCCACGTCTGAGAAGCTCAAGTTCCTCCCAGGTTTACAGTCACTAGACTTTACTGCCATGTCATACTTGACTTCATTCCAACATTTTACGATATCGGCATTGGTGGGAAGAACCGCCGGTGGTAGTGGTTTTGGTGCACCAAAAAATGGGCAGGGTGCATGAGCATGAGCACTACGAGTGAGTGCCATAATCAACATCAAGAGAGGTGATTGGTCACACCTGACATTGTAAGATTCGTATTATTGTTTAAAAATTCTTGAAATTTCAATAAATTCTCGAAATTATATTCGTCACTCAAAGACAATCCAATATTGTTAGATTGGTTCGTTCTAATATGGATATTTCCACGTCAACCTGATGCACTAAACATCCTAGATATAATTAGATTTAATTAACATTAGCGAAGAATGTTCTGCGACAAGCCAATGAATTATATGATCATACGATTTAATAACATACATGAAATGAAATTGGTGATCGATGTGATCGTGATCTAATGCAGGCTATGAAATTTTGAGCAACGCTGATAAAAAAAGTTTTCAGTCCAAGAAGCGCTCCTTTGCTATGCAACAAGCCAGATAATCATATACTTCCAGTGACCAGTAGAGTGCTTCCTCGCTCATACGCTCCGTTTCTTGGAATCCCAGAGTCGAGAAGAAGGGAGTGGGGAACGAAGCCGAGACGCCGACCGAACGGATGGCAATCAAAACAAAACGTAACGCGTTCTACAAGGAAATTTTGCCAAATATCTGCAATTCCTATTTTAGCTCGTGTAGTCGGGACAGAGCCCCCCTCCCCCTTGGGGGGAACATGCAGAGAGGAGGTAGAGAATAATTTTTTCCACTTCGCGCCTCAAAACATCTAATGTACGAAAAATCAGGTCGATGGGTTACCATTTGCACCTCCTGTAATACAAGCTATTTTTAACGGAAATTGTCCATTATCACCCCTTCGAAGGGGTTGGAAAGAGGTAGAGGAGAGTTGTCCGGCATTTTTCCCTCATTCTATGCCTCGAAGCCATGTTAAATACAAAAAAAATGGGCTCAATTGGACAGCATATACCCCTTCTGCAATTTTGTGCATATTCGTTAAATTCTTGTTCGAATTCGAAAATTTTGAACGCGATGCGCAAACGGAAGATATTGTCCGATTTCAAAAATTTTTTTTTCCCTGTGTTTGTGTTAACGAGTGGCAACTTTTCCGCACCATTACAATTCCATTTGAAAACTTTTCTGTTCTTCGCTCCGGTCTAGCATGTATGCGATGGATCCACGGAGGCGGTAATTTTGGTCCCTCCAAAATGTACTCTGGCTCCACTGCTTCGAATGGGGTGTTGAAAATTCTTCAATTTCCCTGACATTAATTTCAATGTTTTGAATGTGAAGAATAATAACATTCATTCAAATATATGTACATGAGATATTCTGAATGATCTACGAACGAACATTGCATATTATATTGGGTTGGCAACTAAGTAATTGCGGATTTTTGTTAGGAAATCAGAGACATTCTTTCCATGGAACTAAATAACTTTATTCTGTAATGTATTGCCCATTTTGATCAATGACCTTTTGTGAAAGCAAAGAAATAAGAATAAAATAATACTCTTAATACTGTTTATTGTAATTTTTCCATACCTGACTCTATATCTGATTATTCATTCCAAATAAATACTGATAAATAGATTTGAAAATAATGGTTATTATTCCAATTAGCCCTGCTAAATTATCCCCATAAAGAACGATACAAAACGATAAATTTTTCCTATAGTTTTCAATGAGGTTTCTGAATACGGAATTTACGAAGTTATATCGTTATCAAACGATGGAACTCTATCGTTCCTTACCGTTTTCTATAAAAATTTAACAGATTGTATAGGGTTTTATCGTGAAATTCGTATTGAAAAAGTACTACTTATTCTAGAACACATAACTATTTTTTTCCAAATAACTGATACTCCTCCTATACGAATTTCACGATAAAACCCTATACAATCTGTTAAATTTTTATAGAAAACGATAAAGAACGATAGAGTTCTATCGTTTGATAACGATATAACTTCGTCAATTCCGTATTCAGAAACCTCATTGAAAACTATGGAAAACATTTATCGTTTTGTATCGGTCCTTATTGGGAAAATTTAGCAGGGAGAGGATCAATCACTCAGGAAGAGAGAAAGAGAGAGAGAGAGAGAGAGAGAGAGAGAGGGAGAAAGAGCTAATTCGCAGGGTGGTGCAAATATCCCCACAGGGTGGTGCAAGTCTCCCGCCATGTGGGGAGAGTTGCACCAAACGCAATGTTTTTGAAGAACACTTATATCATTGATAGGATGTTAGATTCGACCTTGCTATCATTTGCAACTTAGGAAGGGATGTTTGCTCTGTCAAAATCCCATAAATAATATATCGAATGAAGTTAACCACGAAAGTTATAACAATGTAAAAAAAAAGTGGTGCAAGTGTCCCCACTCTCCCCTAACTGCCGTGGTTCAAGGAACTCACCAGGCTTCACAAAATTTTAATCATATAATTCCAAAGACTATACATAATATTCCGAATAAAAATTCAATGGGGTTCGGGGGCACACTTTACACGCAACGGGTTGAAGGGAGGGAACGAGGGGCAGAATCCGTCGAAGACAGCGGCGTGGTCCACACGGCACCACCCGCACCGTTTTCCAAGTATTGAGTAATTCGAAAGATTAATGGGCGATCGCCACCCACCACTCGCCGTATGAATCCACGTATTTTCCGATTCCACGGATGAAATTTCGCTGAACCTTCTACGAATTTCGCTGAACCTTCTACGAGGTATCCAAATCGATGGAAATTGATATGAAGAGTCAGAGCGACGTCCGTTCGCAATTCCGTATTCTCACAGAATCTTCCGCTTCTTCTTCTTCAATCTTCGTGTGTTCGGAAATGCTCTCCCCCTTGCCTTCGTAGAGGTCTCCTCTTCCCATTGGTAGGTCTGAACCAACATCGTTGTTGGCCAATAAGAACTCGTGAATTTGGGCTGGCACCACTAGTTATTCCTTCTTAGTGGAAGGTCCACGTTGAGTGGTCTCCCATATAGTGATTCCCTAGTAACTTCCTAGGATCGGTGGATTTGGATTGGTTGGGGGTCCCGAAGCTCGTGTACGGCTTGGTAAACAGCGTTTTTGGCCTCGTGGTCGGTCTCCAACGAGTCGTAGTTAGTGTGAGTGGTGGTGGAGTGGGGGAGGGGAACAGGGTTGGCTGCGGGCTTGGCTGGAGCGGCGGAGTAGCGCGGTTTGCGGGTGGGCCTTCATGGTGTTCTAAGTCACGATCCTCGTTGTCGTTCCTTGTGGATGGCGTCAGGCGTCAACCGTTTCCTGGTGGGCTGGGCTGGTCCTCTGCAGACGTCGTCTTCGATGGGGAAAAGGGACCTAGGAAATAAATGGAATACATAAGTGAACAGATCGGTATCTTAGTGTGCCCCTGAGAGACTCTGTTGAACGGAGGTCGCCGCATCACGCTATCCCTATTCAAATTATGGCTAACGAACGTGTTCGTGACAGATGGCGATCAAGACTGTTTCGTGCGTGATTTGTCACGTCACAAACCCTCCCGATCTAGCCTTTTTCCCCACGGTGAGAGTGGCTGAACGTATCAACCTTTTGCCACTAGGCCATGCTACCCAATTCACAAGATGCACTTAGCGACTCCGTCCCCAGTTCCCTCGGGTTCACACCTTCCTTTTTGAACATCAACACCAACAAAATCCAGGATATTTTCAACCCAACTTTAAGATAACATCCTATCTCTTTACATTTCCGAATCCCTGGATAAAGTGTACTGCTAAAGAACAAAATGAAATTCCAGTACTCTCGGGCTGTCGGACTGTTAGTCACAATTGCAACTACTGAGATCATATAAGAGGAGGCTCACTTCGAAGGTTCCGGGGGGCTGATGGTCGGCTGATAGGGGTGGTCTTGTAAAGACCTACCTCTCCATCGTGCGGTTTGGTCGGGCGTCGTGAATGGCTCGCGCTACCTGGGCGGTGGCTTCCACCTGTCCTTGTGAGAATTCACTTGCTCCAGGGGCGAGACTGGGGCTGGGTACAGTGGTGTGGGAGATGGACGAGGAGCAGGGTCGCGTCGAAAGGGCTGAAGTTGGGGACGACGATTACGTGAGGGGGGAGTTTACTGGGGTCGTTGAGGGCATTCATACCATCGGTGCCCCTCCTTCAGGCAATGGTGACACTGATTGAAAGAGCGGGTTGGGGAGGAACGAGGTCTGGGGTCCTCGAACCCGGGGGGCTTGATCACCTCTAGTGACATGATAGGCGGAGGAGGGTCTGGGGAGAGGTCCAGGAAGTGGTCAAGGAAGTTCAAGTAGGGGAGTCAAGAGACAGTGTGTTGCCGAGGGGCGGGGCTGATAAGGCTGGGAACGGGCGTTTGGGAGGAGGGCATCAGGTCGCGAGGGGTGAAGAGAAGGGAGTTGGGGGAAGAGGAACACAGTATCAGGGGTGCTAAGGTAGGGGTGAGGGTTAGGCGATGAAGGATTCGGGATATAAAGGGATATAATAACCCCCCTGCTGTCTCCCCTCATGGCACCGGCGAGAACCCCAGAGCGCCATACCGCACCCGGAGTCATGGGCCCTAGAGGGCGATTGTCAGCGTTGGTTGCCTCCCTCTCCAGGGGTCTACTGCGTCCTCGTGGCCTCACTGGGGGTTTGAACCCCACGAACATGGGCGTACGAGGCCCTGAACGAGGGGATGCTTCGGGTCGGTTCCGCACTCTGGGCTCCTCTACGAACCGTACGGAAGGGATAGGCGTGCGAGGTAGAGATCCCGACGTGGATGCAACGGGGGAGGAACGACGGATCGAGGGTGGTGTAAGAGGGCGCTCACGGCGATGAGGGACTGGGGGGCGGGAATAGCCGAAGCCGGGGAAGGGGGGCTGCAAATTCATGAGGGGTTCCGGAGAGTACTCCGGATCCTCAGGAACCTTCAAGTCTCGTGCCCTAAGGCGTACGGGTCGTGGACCCGTCCCCTGGAGCCGCGCCATAGTGGAACGGGGTGCCCCAGGGTTGGGGGACCACGGTTTGAGGTTAGGTGTGCGTTCGGAGTTCATCTGGAAACGGCAAGCAAAGGGAATCTTCCATTATTATACGGGAATCAGATGTCCCCAGGACATGACAGAGACAACACGACGGCGGGCTTGAGGATTTTCCCCTTCTACCCTCTTTGATGCCTGGGACAACGGGATGGCTTCGGTAACACGAAAATACGCAGAGACTTGGTCGTCACGACTTCCCAATCACGTTCCCCACTATACCGCGGAAGTTGCTCGGTCTCAGGTATCTCTCGGCAGTAGTCTACTTCTTCTTGGATCGGAGCCTCATCGAGTGCGTGTTTCCAGGGTCATTGTCGGGGCTGGGGTTATTGATTCGAGGGATAGGGCTAACAGGGCGTGGAGGGATCTCGTACGGGGGGCTGTGAGGTTTCAAGTCGACGATCGAAAATCTTCCGATTACTTGTCCTTGACCGTCAGTCAGTTCGAAAACGCTAGGTGAGCATACCTCGCTGATCGTATAGAGTCCAGTGTAACGTTTGGCTAACTCAGCTGCGAAACGTTCTGATGCGTCAGAGAGTACGAAAATTCGTTTCATTACTTTATCTCCTATCTGATAGGAAACTTCTCGTCGACCACGGTCATAATATTTAGCTTGTTTTTCGAAAGCTTGGTCTAAGTGGTGGCTTACAATATCTCTCAACGCTGTGATTCGCAACATATGGTCTTTCCATTTCCTCAGGTCGCTCTGATTGGGTGAGTCAGTAAGGGCGGTGTGGGAGCCTTCAATGCTCCTACGATAGGACATGGAGGGGCGAGGATTAAAACCGTAGTTTAGGAGGGCTGGGCTGATATGCGTGGATGAGTGAACCGCTGTATTATGAGCCATCCGAAATTCCGGCAAGTATTTATCCCACTGGCGATGGTCCTCATCTTGATAAGCCCGAAACATCGTTTCCCATACCCGGTTCACCCGTTCCACGGGATTGGCTTGAGGATGGTAGGCTGGAGTGAGAGATTGGCGAATGCCATGGTACGCCAGGTACTGGGTCATTTCTTTATTGGCAAATTCCGTGCCATTATCGGTAATCAGGACCTCAGGAGCCCCGTGGCGATTAATCATCATATCGTTCAAACGTACTATCATCGTTTTCGCATGAGCCTGTCTCATGGCAAATATCTCGATCGCTTCCGTTAGCAAATCCAGGCACACCAAAAGGTAACAGTGACCGAAGTGCTCATGGGCAACGAGCTCATGACGTCGGCCGCTACCACGCTCCAGGCCCGCGTAATTCTCCTGAAGCCCATCATACCAGGAGGGGCCAGCTGCGAAACTTTGGCCTCTTGGCAGGTCCGGCATTCTTCTATATACCGTTTGATATCCTCGAACATGCCGGGCCGACAATATAACTGGGAGACTCGTTTAAATGTCTTTTCAATACCATAATGGCCGGACTCCGGGGCATCATGGCACTCGCAGATCATTGATCCTCTGAGATCCTCGGGAATGACCAGTTCCCACTCTTCCAAATAGTCCATCGCTTGGCTTACGAGCGGGTCTGGAGGGTGAACGTAGATGCGGTCGTTCACGATTCTCCGGTTTGGATACTGTTGCGAGTGGGCTTGAATGGCATGATACCTACGGCTGTACCTATCTATGGAGTTATCGTTTGTCAGCGGGACGGTCGGTGGGTCAGGAGTTCGAAAAGTGGTGGGTTGAAGTGCGGATGCAGTAGGGGAATCGTCTTCGTACATCCGTGACAGGACATCTGGGACGTGATGAAGGGCACCCTTCCTATGTACTATATCAAAATCATATTTCAGGAGTTCTAGAGCCCATCGAGTCAGTCTTCCTGTTGGATTATGAAGTTGATACAGCCACTCCAAACTCGCATGGTCGGTTATCACAGTGAAGTGATAACCTTCCAGGTATTCGCGGAATTTCTTCATGGCCCATACGACGGCTGGACATTCCCGCTCTGTCACAGTGTAATTCCTCTCAGCGCTGTTCAGAGTTCTGCTCGCAACAGCAATAACTCTCTTCCCTCCCTCTAGAGTCTGGGTGAGGACGGCACCGAGACCAGTGTTACTGGCATCCGTTTGTAGGGCCAAGGGTTGGGAGAAATCCGGGTAGATCAGGATGGGGGCTGTGGCTATGGCTTCCTCAAGACCCTCAAAGGCCTGTTGTTCTTCATCTCCCCACCTCCATGGTGAACCTTCTTAGGTCACCCGGTGGAGCGGGGCAGCCATCGTAGCAAATTGGTCTATAAACCGCCTGTACCACGAGGTCATTCCGAGGAACCTTTGAAGCTTCTCAAGATTGGTTGGTACCGGGTAGTTCAGGACGGGTTCTACTTTGGTTGAATCCATTTGGAGACCATTTTGATTGACCAGAAAGCCGAGGTATCCAACTTCTGGCTTGCACCATTCCGCTTATCGGGGTTTATAACTAATCTCGCTTCTCTGATTCTATCCAGACCTCTCTTTAGCCAGAAAAGATGGTCTTCAAATGTTTTCGACACCACGACTACGTCGTCGAGATACGTGATTGCATGTGGTACTAAGTCAGGGCCAATTCCTTCGTCCATGAGCCGTTGGAAGGTGGCAGGGGCATTGGTCAGGCCATAGGGCATTCGGGTGAACTGGAATAGGCCACGGCCAGGGATCGTGAAGGCCGTGATTCCCTTAGAACGGGGGTCCATGGGGATTTGGTGGTAAGCTTGCCTGAGGTCGATGGTGGTGATGTAGTGTGCGGGACCGAGCATATCCAAAATGTTAGGCATGCGAGGGATGGGATAACGATCTTTTTTGGTGCGTTCATTGACCCAGCGGTAGTCTACACAGAATCGATACTCGCTTTTAGGCTTGCTTTCCTCTCCCGGAGTGATAATTTGTCGCAATTCCACCTTCCATTTCTTCACCATGACGACAGGACTCGACCAATCACTCCAGGAGGGCTCGATTTTCTCTTCGGCCAGCATCCGGTCGACCTCTTCATACATTTCTTCACGAATTTTCGGGCTCACTGGGTAATATCTGTGCTTCTTACCGCTCCGTCCTTGGACATCTATGTGGTGGGAGGTTAGCAAGGTAACACCAGGGGACCGGGTTAGGGCAGGAATTTCTTGTTTCAAGACATTTTCTAAACGGGTCCGTTGGGAGGGGTTAAGAGGTTGTAGGCCTTGAAGGATTGGGGGCTGGGGCTGGGAATACGAGGTTGGGGTGAAGTACTGCCAGTTCTCCTCCTGTTCTCTGATCCGCCAGCGACAATTGAACCCATCTAGAATCAAGCCAAATTCATAGGAGAAATTCATCCCCAGGATGAAGTCGATGTCCAACCCAGGCACCACTCGACACGTTAGGGTCCTCTTTACATTCAGGAGTTCTATTGTTACCTGGGCTTCCTTCGGAATCGGTTCAATTTTTCCGTTGGCAACCTTGACTGCACCGTATGAGGCATCCCTAACAGGGATTTCGAGAACGTGCAGTAAATCACGACCAGGGAAACCAAAGAAAATACAGGAAGCACCGGTATCGTGGACGAGGGCAGCAATTTCATAGGGGCCAATTTCAATAGTCAGATAGATTCGTGTTAGGGGAATGTCGTTACTGGGGATGGGGCTGGTGGGTTCCTGTTGGGGTATTTCTGACGTAGGGTTGGAGGGGATGTTGTTATTATTCGGGGGAGTTAGTGATAGGGGTGGAAGCAGAGTATTATCCGCTTCTGGGGTTATTCCGCGATCTGAGAGGTTGGTGGGTTTCGTCTTTACGGTTATCTTGGAGGTTGAATGAGTGAGCGGTTTGCTTGCAAGGGTTGTTCTGGAATGTTCCAGGGATTCTGTATTCCTCTTTTTTTTGATAAAGGGTGATCCCTCGAGGAGGTAGGGGAGGTAGGGAGGTTGGTTCCTCGGAGCGAATTGAATCCTCATGGGGATATCCGTCCTCGTATAAGGCCTTATGGACGGAACCCCTTGCGGGGTTTGTGTTTGGTTGGGTAATAGGGGATCCTAGGGGTTCTTTTGGGTCGATTTCTGTGACCGTAAATTCGGGTGGTTGAGATCTGAGTTGGTTCAACTCTTCGAACAGGGTGATTTCCATAAAATCTCGTGTTTGCGGAGTGGGGTCTAGGGGAAGTCGTTTCCGGAGGGTAGATTCTCCGGAAGTGTCTAGGTCATGACCCTCTTGGGGCATTCAATCGAAGAAATTCAAAGGGTTAGGGGCAGGGGTGATGCGATTAATTTGCCCGAATCTGAATTCCGTGGAAAAATAAGATTTCCCTGGATGGTTTCTGTTCCAACTGCTATCCCACGGTCTAAAGTAGGGTCAGTATGTGAATTTGAATCCAGCTGATCTGCCGTATTCCCCAACGGTCGATCTTGTGGTTCCGCAGGTGTATCGACCAACGTGTATCTTTCCTGATTTCGGGTCTTAGGTGTAGGCAAATCGTTCTCGTGAGGAGTTTCCGTCCTGTATCTCTGTCTTTGGGGTAATGGGGGGCTGGGATCTGTTGAAAGGTCCAGGCCTGTTGTTGACGTTGTGGGGATATCGGACTCTAATTCATCCGCAAACGTGACTGATTTCTTTGTGCCAAGGTTGGGTTTTCTAAGTGATCTTTCTTCATTCAGGGTCAGTGAGGGGGTACTATCAGAGGTTAGGTGGACCCTAGTCACCTTCCCTTCGTTTAGTTTTCCTCCTCTTCATCTTGTCTGCTCGGAGAGCGTCTCCGATTCAGGTTAAAACTCCGCGGGATTCCACAGACTCTACTAACGTTTCCTCTTCCATCACAGCGCCAACACTCTACTGGTTCTTCATTGCTACTCTCGTCGAACACTTTCCTCGTCGGACGTGGCGATGTGTTTGGGAAACGATGTGGTGGAAGTCCGGGGGGCGTGAGGATCGACATGAGGGGGACTGCTTGCTTACTGGATTTCGAGGACCGGGGTGGTTTGGGAAGAGGGGGGTATTCTTCCCGTCTCGGAGGCTCAGAAGAGGCAGCCTTTGTTGCGTATGCGGAGTGGGCCTGCTCCTGAGTCTCACGTGTTTGGGTTTTCGAGCTATATCTATGGACTGGCTTTTCACGTTCGTTCGACTCTATTGATTCTACTATTGATACGTGGGGTTGTGGGTGTCTGGGTTGCGACTTCCTCGGCTTGTAAGCCAATTCAGGAAGAGCTAGTTGGGAGGTGGGGATTTGGATGGGAATTTCTCGTGACTTTAGTGAACGCTCGACCTCAAGTGCCCGTTGCTCCATCTGCTCGTGCGTGCTGAATGAACCTTCAATCATAGTGCTTCGGAATTGGGGTCTCATGTTATCCCAAGCGATGGACAATTGTTCTGCCAGGGAGTATGGGTTCCTCATATTACTCCATAGTAATTGCGCACAGTTCAGATAATCGGCGGCAGGTTCATCGGGGCCTTGAAATCGAGTGATCACTTGTAATTTCAGTTTACGTCCATAATCTTCCGACCCGAATCTGTTTCGGAGAGCGTTGTATAACGAGTGCAAGCTGGAGGACGAGGTCTTCTTGATTCTAAACCATTGCAGTGCAACGTCTTTCAATATCGTGGGCATTAGATTCAAAACTTGTGAATTCGACAAGTTGGTAGTCGCTCTGGATGGGGGCCAAATCAACGAAACCGTTAGTTGGACAGAATAAGACATCTCACATCATACATCTCTTCCTTTTCAACCAATGGTTTCGTTGATTTGTCCTTTCGTTGATTCGGCCCCCGCCCGTCGCTCTGCATTCTTCCAAGCATAATATAAATTCCTCGGGATCCTCGTTTAGTCCTGTAAAGGATAAACGCCAATCCCGGGCAATCGCTGCTAAATTGGTTTTGCTAGGACCTGTTTGGGCTTATGGGCGCATTATCGATGATACTTGGGTGCTAGGCCAAGTATGTATTGATGTGTGATTATAATTGGGTACTAGGGAATACGAGGGCTGAATCATTGTATTTTGACGTGCGTTAGCTTGGGATAGTGTGTTGGCTTGTTTTTGCCAATGTAAGGTCAGATGATGGTTGCTCGGGGCTTGAGTTGACATAATTGGCGGAATCGTGGGGGACGGTGGTGCATATAGGGGTTGGTTCACCTGTGAAGTGGCTATCGTGGGGTGTGCAATGTGGGGTACTGCATCTGCGGTACTGATATCGTGGGGTTATTGATCATATTCCCTCCCCAGCTACTTTGAATACTCTGGGTCCCTCGATTGGGGATATTTTGTGAGTATACTGGGGTTGTGAGTATAATGTTAGTCACATTCGTGACAATTGGATGTGGGGTGGTTTGGAATTGTGGATTTTACATCAATGGTTGGGTGCTAGTGTTGCAAGTAACAATTGGGATGGAATAAAGATATCTTGTCGAGGCCACTGGTTATGTTCGGGAATGTCCTCGAAAAATATTGTGGGTTGGTAACTAACGGTGGACTTTGACCTTCCAACCGGAAATCATCCGGATTAGCTCTTATAATTTCTTTTGGGGGGCCTGAGGTGATTGGGACTGTTATTGGAGGCCGGGTATCCACGTCTACGGTGGTCGTCGTGACCGTATATGTGGGTCGTGATACTATCTGAGCCGTCACGGTTGGGGTGGAAAGTTGCGTTGTTTCAACGTTAGTTGAGTCACTGTTTTGTCTCGACGACAGTTCTATCCGTGGAATGTCCCTAACCGATTCGTCTCTTTGTTGTTCCCGGTGCCTATATGTTGACTCTGGGACCGATACCGTTGACCTCAGTGCTGGCGCTAAATCCCCAATCGATCAATAAACATCCGATCTCCCATTGATTCGTTGGTAGTAACGGTGGGCCCGATCCCTACGTTCCTTCATGCTACCCTCACCGTTAAGGGCATGATTTACTTGTAATCTGACCAATTTTTCGGTATCAAGCTCGTCTATCCACCCCAAGTTCGTTAGGTCCTCATCGTATGAAGATCCGCGGGAAAGGGGCCTGTTCAATACATCAAACTGGTCTCGTTGGGACCTACCTGATTGGTCATTGTCGTGTAAGACTTGTTTCCTTAGTGGTTCTAACCGTGTCTGTTGTTGGGAGGCTTGGGGAGTTGTGATTGTGGAAGTCGTGACCGCTGTAGTCACTGTAGGGGGCTGATTTTCTACTTGGTCACCTGTTAAAGTCGAATTCGCGATGTTACGATCGACCGGGGGATCCATGATTTCTCGAATCATTCGTACTGTTGATTCGATGGGACCAGATCTTAGCCCGGAGGAGAAGGATTTCTACGGAGCTGCAAAATTTCGGGTCTCGTCTACGTTAATTCCCGTGTTCCGAACCGAAAGAAATTACGAACGTTTCAACGAATAATTTGGAATGTCTAGAACAGCCTCGCCAAGATTCACCTGCTTTGATTCGATAACAAGCAAAATTATTTTGTCTGAGATCTGGTTTATTCCGTGAATTGAAAAAATTGAATAAATAAGCGACTATGAACTACCGATTCGCGGAAGTTTGAGGTTCACGTATTTACCCGTTTCCAAAATGTTTCGGTAGGGGACAGGTGGAACTTCTGTATGGGATTCTGTGGGGTTCGTTGGCTGGAATCAATTGTTAGTTATACACACAATAAGATATTAATAATACACATATAATACATATAAAGAAATACGGTAATTACTGTAAAATCAAATAATATTCCACATTCATGAACGTGAATCATGTAAATTGTACTTTTATACACAAATGCTTTACAATAATTTCGTAAACGATCATATATTCAGTATTAGGGTACTTTAAAGTTTTTATTCAGGGTGTTTTCTGATAAAAAGGTGGAAAGGGGCTGGAAAAGGGCTGTTTGTGCGCTCTTAGCAGCACTCAAGTACTTCCTATGTGAATTGCTTCAAATATGTGTCAAAGATAACAATCGAATATTACAAAGTTACTATTCAGATCAGTTATTTGTCAAAGGTCTCGATTTTGACTTGTGAATTACATTTCCAGCCATTTAATGTTCTTCATTTGTGTGTAATCTATCAATTTGATGTTATATTCCTTCCAAGTTATTTGTTTTTCCTCCTTGAGATGAAATTAAATGATTTATATGCGTGGTTAACGATTTCACTCTCTCTACTCTTTGAAAATTTGTAATAGTACCTATATATATGTTTTCTCGTTGAACTGGTATTTTCAGGTATTTCTTGTTGTACCTTTCTTTTAAATTACAACTTCGACTTATTTGTGTCTTCAAATTCGCCAGTGAGCTCAATTCAATGCCTATCTTCCACACACATATGAGTCGTATGTAAGAACTCTCCTATACCAGACCCAATACTCAGTGTCGCAGCAATATTTCACCAGTATTTTCTTGTAATTATTCGCATCTTATTCTGATTTCACTTTCTGGTACTTATTTGGGGTCAAAAGGGTTACCTGAGACGTTATTTGAATTAGTTCTAATGTCCCAGGTTCTTATGAAGGGCCTTTGACTAGCGAAAGAGTCCGATAAGTATAAGCCGAGGAACCTTTACTCTATTTTCCTCAATGTGAGAATAAATCCAGTTTTATTCCTTCTTTCTGCTCGTCAATTCTCATCTGGTTATGGATTGAATTCAGTATTTACGTTTACTCCACCAGTATAAATAGTGATAAGAGGCATATATGTTTTGTGGGTTGCGATAACTGGATTTTCACTTTTGTACTAGCTATTTTCCACGTTTAAATTGAAATTTCCTTGTCCATGCTAGTTTATACAAGTGAAAACGAGTAAAATCTCTTTGATGAGTAGGTCCTGACTTCAAAATATGAAGAGGTTTAACATTGAGCACATGTAAGTACTCTCTGACCGTGGGTAACCTAACCTGCACATGTCACATGTGTTCATATACACTTCTTTTTTTTTTTTACTGAGGATTCTTGAATGAATTCATGAATCTTCACCCTTAGGTGAATACCTACATAGATTGACTCATACGTGGGGGCTGATGTGTATGTAAATACCTTCATTTGGGAGAAAAGGAGAGTCGCTAACTATCACCGTGTAGCTGGCTGGCTGTATGGGATGTTTTGAAATGAAATTTGAAACATATACCTTATTGGAGAGGATATTGAGGCCTCGAATACTTAATCTTTGTCCTCCAAGTACAAATTTCCCTGCGTGTGCTTGTATTTCCTTGAGTCCAAGCTTGATTAGCCTCGATACGTCTCAGTCGAGTTTGAAATTTCCAGTTTATCCTTGACGCTGGGAATTTTCCTTTTAATTTATGGGTTTAGGGGCTCAGGGGGGCTCATCCGCCCAGGGTTCGATTATAGTTGGGCGCCAATTTGTGATAAAATTCCTCTGCCTTCACAAACGGCGTTTCATATTGAGCGCCACCCGAGGTACACTCCAAATGGTCCCTGCCTCGGGTCAGTAACGAACCTGAAAACCAATAACAAAACCAGAAAAGGGTCGGCCAGCCAGCCAGTGGAGGAGGGTAAGGGTCAAGGTAAACTCCTAAAGGAAAAAGGGCAAGTTGAAATAACTTCAACTTCAATGTGAAACATAGAGTAACTGCCGTGGTTCAAAGAACTCACCAGGCTTCACAAAATTTTAATCATATAATTCCAAAGACTGAACATAATAATCCGAATGAAAATTCAATGGGGTTCGGGGGCACACTTTACACGCAACGGGGTTGAAGGGAGGGAACGAGGGGCAGAATCCGTCGAAGACAGCGGCGTGGTCCACACGGCACCACCCGCACCGTTTTCCAAGTATTGAGTAATTCGAAAGATTAACGGGCGATCGCCACCCACGACTCACAGTGTGAATCCACGTATTCTCCGATTCCACGAATGAAATTTCGCTGAACCTTCTACGAATTTCGCTGAACCTTCTACGAGGTATCCAAATCGATGGGAATTAATATGAAGAGTCAGAGCGACGTCCGTTCGCAATTTTGTATTCTCACAATGCATAAATTGGCCACATAGTAGAATTGCTGGATTTAGCAGCCTGGCATCCATCAGTGTTAAAAGTGTATGATAAATCCCATTCATAACTCAAAACTTCCCCAGGAGCTGATAATTTTTCATACATTTTGCCATCATAAATGTCTTCAAGAGCTTCATCCGAATGTTTCTTCCGATTGAAACGACATCTCAGATTTTTTACTACATCTGGATTTTCCAAAAGTTCACTGATTTGGGATTGAAAATTAGTTGTTAAAAACAATGTCGACATTTCCTTGATTCCAAATGATTCTCCACAACTGCACGTCACTGAACTTTCTTTGATATTGTCTTTTCGTCCCAAATACTTGAGACAATTTTTGCAATATAGATGATATTTGAAGACATTTTTGCAGATGGAAAATGCTTGAAGATGTTGTACTTTGATTTTGGTAATATTTCCTTCCCAAATAGTTGAATCATAATTGCAATGATATCCATAATGCATCTTCATGTTAGACAGTGCTCCATTCCGAGCATTAAAATCAGTAACAAAGCTTGACCTCTATTCATTTTTGAATTCTCTCAAAGATCTTCATTAAGATGAGGCCCATATTTTTGAGGTTGATTATTGATGATCTGTAAGAATATGGAATTGAAAACGGATGATTTAGTCAATTACAAAACTGACATACATGAAAGCAGATATACCTCGGAACGTATTTGAGATAATGAATATTAGCGTATGGAAAGAACTTTGAAACAATACTCATGTTTCCAGATAAGACAAGAATCTCATATGGACATTCTAAGAACACGTGTTCTAGAGAAGTACTTCTCCAGAATGAGTGTGATTGGAGGTAAAGGCCAATTTGGATAGGATGAAGAATTATTTTATTGTTAAATTTATATTCATGGTGCAACCCTAGGTGAGCACTATGTTGCAATACTTTCTTATTTCAGGATATGAGTTGCTATCTCGCACAAAATTTGTCACAAAATTTTTCCTCACTTAGGCTATACCTCTATATTACCCATATAGCATCGGGAGGTTTTCTGAACGTTCATAAAACGTGCTTGGTTTCACAGCCCTGCTTGAAATGTTATATAGAATCGTATAGAATATTATCGATCAGGAATCAAAAACATGATAGCATTAACAGATTCTATCATAGTGGGCGAATAATCGATCCAATTCTTTAGCCAAGCAAGTTTGTCGAACGAATTTATTTTACCTCCTTCGAGTAGCCGATCGACGTTTCGGATCGATACGATCCTTTATCAAGCTACAAAATTAATATAATCGTAGAGGAGAGAAAACGTTGTTGGAAGAAATTTCATCCGGACCCATCTACTCGGATGTGGGTAGTTTTCAGATATTGGTTAGGATAGTGCTTGGCGCAGGAATTCAATGACTTAGTGGGCGAAAAATCGATTCAATTTTTTAGCCAAGCAAGTTCGTCGAACGAATCTATTTTACGTCCTTCGAGTAGCCGTTCGACGTTTCGGATCGATACGATCCTTTATCAAGATACAAAATTAATATAATCTGTAATACATAAATTACAATACAATGTACATCGCTTTTTTCACAAAAGGTGTGGAAAGTTTTTTAATGTGATAATTTTCGTTGTTACGGTGTTCGGAGCTACTATTTTTCATTACAAAAATTCCATTATCAATTATTGACTATACTATGAGTGTTTTATTGGTGAAGTGGATGTTGTGGAGTTATCAGGCTATTTAAAAAAATATATATGGGGATTCCATGGGGTTTTTCTCGGGATTTTTATGGAAAAAGAGGAATTTTGATGAGAAAAATTGAATTTCCGATGAGAATCGACGTATCTTGTTTGGAATACGTGATTTCGAACAGAAAAATTATTTCTCGAAAAAATCCTTGAGAAACGGTGAATTCGGTTAGGTATTTAAGAAAAAAGTGCGAAAAAGTAGAAAACGTCGGAGAATTGGTAAAAGTAAAAAAAAAAGGCAAGATATAGTCAAGAAGGGGACAAGTTGGAATTTTTTCATTGAAAACGGTGTTTTAATGACTATTGAGTCGACTGGTGCGAAATTATACATATACATTGAAAAAGTTCCACAAGTATTCAAAAAGTGTTCATCCAAAATATATGGGGTTTCTATGGGGTGTTCTTGGGATTTTGATGGAAAAACAGGAATTTTGATGAGAAAAATTGAATTCCCGATGAGAATCGACGTATCTTGTTTGGAATACGTGATTTCAAACAGAAAAATTATTTTTCAAAAAATTCTTCAAAAACGGTAAATTCGAATAGGTATTTATGGAAAAAGTAAGAAAAAGTAGAAAACACGTCGGAAAATTGGTAAAAGTCAAGAAAAAGGCAAGATATAGTCAAGAAAAGGACAAGTTGAAATTTTTTCATTGAAATCGGTGTTTTAATGACCATTGAGTCGATTGGTGCAAATCATGAATATGTGTTGAAAAAGTTCGAAAAGTATTCAAGAAGTGTTCATTCGCGATATGACCTCAAATAACCAGAATATGATGAAAAAATTCCTTCAAATTCATTACTACACACGTAATGTTTCCTTTCACTATTTTGCCAAGAGAGTTTCTTAATTCCATTAAACTCCGGTGAAGAAACAATGACGAGTGCATAGTGAAGAAGTACCCACCGCCCGCTCGCTCCAAGCGACTTCCTCGCTACGGAAGCGCAGCTCGTTCACTCGAGGTTCGTCGCTGCACTCGGACCCGATTTTTTCACATAGAGAGGGCAGTGATGCCAGCATTTGGTCGACCGAGTCGATTTACCCTCTCCATCTGACCATTTCTCGTCCCCACCATTCCAGCCGGGAGTACGCACACATTGAAACCCGTATTTATGTGATTCGGAACCGGTCGGTTCACTTCGAGTCAGCTCGGACAATCGAGAGAGAACCAACTATCCGTCGGTCTTTGTCTTCTCAATATGTTTTACGATCGGCTAACTCCGTGCAAGATCGGAAAAAATTTAAAGCCCACGCGGTCGACTTACCGAAAAGTTTCACCGCTTTTTCTTTTCCAAGCGACAATTTTATTGTAATCAGTATCGAACTGACTTACCCGGCACCCCGGGCAATTCTCGGCCGGGGCCCTTCGATATTTTTTTCGTTTTTTTTTCAAATCAAGAGCCAGTTCAATACTGATTATTAAATTATCACGATGAAATATAAATTTGATGCATAGCATCATTTAATTGAATTAAAATCGAATATGAGTAAATAATTTTTCAATTATTATTTATTTTTCATAAATTTTATAAGATTATTGGTTATTCTTATGACTGATTATGAAGCTTTCAAGAACTCCTATATGTATTGTATAAAAATTTTCTAATAGTTGCGTATTTCTAATCATTATTTTGAATCTTGATGATTTTTCAATGAATTTCATTAGAATTGTCAATCAATCGATGGTTGAAGAATTCTAAGATAGTTTGGGGATCTATGATAAATGTCCTGCGGTGAATTCTATAATTTTCCCTGATAAATTAATTTTCAGAGATCACTATGATATTCCAGTAATGAGGATAATCAAATCAACATCGATTATCAGATGTTGATCAACATCAAAATAATAAGACTGAATATTCAATTGATTGAGTGCAAATTATTTTCAATGCACTGAATAATTAGATTTGAGCATTCAAATAGATATTTCATCATTTCACGCATTATCAGTCTCTTTCCTTCGCTGCATTACTTCATAGACGTAATATGTGGATCGGAATATTACAAGACCCCATAGCCTGGCGGCAAAAGACATGTTTCTTGCTGAAGAACGGTCGGGTTCGATTCTGTGTGGGAGACATTTCATTTTTTTTTGTCATCTCTCTGGTGAATAATTAAATTTCACATCCGATTATTATTTTTTATGTCATTACATCGTCATGTTATCAATAATCCTGATCTTTCGGAATGCACTTGCGGATTCGACCAAGTACAGTTGACCTGTGTCCGAGTCGATTGGAAATTTCCCAAATATTCGTGTCCATGAGATATACACAGTAAAAAATTTTTCGTCAAATTCAACACACAAGCGAATGTTAACCATTTTTCTCCACACTCAACGTGTGTTGATTCCAGAGTGACACTCGCAAAGTGTTAATTTGAACTCGAATAACATTTTAATGTGTTGAAAATGAATCGATCGAACAGCATTTGATCAGTGTGTTAAATGAACACACAAAAGTGTTAAATATTCAACACTTGAATTTTGACACGTACTTCTTTTTTACACAACGACGGAATTTCTTTTTACTGTGTAGACCGATCGATGCAGAATCTTCTGAAATGAGAAATGAATAGCACTTCAGAGGAACGTTTTTGAAGAAGTGATGGAAAAATTTCAAAAATTTGTGTCCATCGAATAAAGACCGATCGATTCGAAATCTAATGAAATGAAAAGTCAAATCACTTCGGAGGAACGTTTTTGAAAAAGTATACTTGCAAATTCCATCAAACCCTTTGACGAATTGATAAAAAAATTTCGAAACTTTGTCTCCGTGGAATATAGACCGATCGATTCTGGATCTCCCCACGGAGAGCAATGGATTCTAAGGAATATGACAAATATCATGAAGGCTGGAATATTTCATAATATATTTTCGAGTATGAGGACAAGTATCTAGATTATAAGTGTTATGAGTACAAGTATCCGTTTATGATGAAGGTGTTTGTTTTGGGGTAGATGGTGCCGTCAACCAGTAATATATCAATATAATAACAGCAAGGAAAAAAAGTTCGTTCCTCTTCAAATCTAAGATCATTACACTTACTATCTTCAGGTGCTTGAAGTGAGAAAAGAATAATATGAAATCGGAAAATAAGATATTCCTCAGGACATGAACCCGCCAAGATACCACACGAAGAATCCTTTTTCAAGAGCGAGAATAGAACTCTTCAAGAATTCTTTGGAGTTGACAGTACCATCTACCCCAAAACAAACACCTTCATCATAAATGGATACTTGTACTTATAACACTTATAATCTAGATACTTGTCCTCATACTCGAAAATATATTATGAAATATTCCAGCCTTCATGATATTTGTCATACTCCTTAGAATCCATTGCTCTGCGTGAGGATTCAGAATCGATCGGTCTATATTCCACGGAGACAAAGTTTCGAAATTTTTTTATCAATTCGTCAAAGGGTTTGATGGAATTTGCAAGTATACTTTTTCAAAAACGTTCCTACGAAGTGATTTGATTTTTCATTTCATTAGATTTCGAATCGATCGGTCTTTATTCGATGGACACAAATTTTTGAAATTTTTTCATCAATTCATCACAGGAATTGATGGAATTTGCAAGTACACTTCTTCAAAAACGTTCCTCTGAAATGCTATTCATTTCTCATTTCAGAAGATTCTGCATCGATCGGTCTACACAGTAAAAAGAAATTCCGCCATTGTGTAAAAAAGAAGTACGTGTCAAAATTCAAGTGTTGAATATTTAACACTTTTGTGTGTTCATTTAACACACTGATCAAATGCTGTTCGATCGATTCATTTTCAACACATTAAAATGTTATTCGAGTTCAAATTAACACTTTGCGAGTGTCACTCTGGAATCAACACACGTTGAGTGTGGAGAAAAATGGTTAACATTCGCTTGTGTGTTGAATTTGACGAAAAATTTTTTACTGTGTATATCTCATGGACACGAATATTTGGGAAATTTCCAATCGACTCGGACACAGGTCAACTGTACTTGGTCGAATCCGCAAGTGCATTCCGAAAGATCAGGATTATTGATAACATGACGATGTAATGACATAAAAAATAATAATCGGATGTGAAATTTAATTATTCACCAGAGAGATGACAAAAAAAAATGAAATGTCTCCCACACAGAATCGAACCCGACCGTTCTTCAGCAAGAAACATGTCTTTTGCCGCCAGGCTATGGGGTCTTGTAATATTCCGATCCACATATTACGTCTATGAAGTAATGCAGCGAAGGAAAGAGACTGATAATGCGTGAAATGATGAAATATCTATTTGAATGCTCAAATCTAATTATTCAGTGCATTGAAAATAATTTGCACTCAATCAATTGAATATTCAGTCTTATTATTTTGATGTTGATCAACATCTGATAATCGATGTTGATTTGATTATCCTCATTACTGGAATATCATAGTGATCTCTGAAAATTAATTTATCAGGGAAAATTATAGAATTCACCGCAGGACATTTATCATAGATCCCCAAACTATCTTAGAATTCTTCAACCATCGATTGATTGACAATTCTAATGAAATTCATTGAAAAATCATCAAGATTCAAAATAATGATTAGAAATACGCAACTATTAGAAAATTTTTATACAATACATATAGGAGTTCTTGAAAGCTTCATAATCAGTCATAAGAATAACCAATAATCTTATAAAATTTATGAAAAATAAATAATAATTGAAAAATTATTTACTCATATTCGATTTTAATTCAATTAAATGATGCTATGCATCAAATTTATATTTCATCGTGATAATTTAATAATCAGTATTGAACTGGCTCTTGATTTGAAAAAACGAAAAATATCGAAGGGCCCCGGCCGAGAATTGCCCGGGGTGCCGGGTAAGTCAGTTCGATACTGATTACAATAAAATTGTCGCTTGGAAAAGAAAAAGCGGTGAAACTTTTCGGTAAGTCGACCGCGTGGGCTTTAAATTTTTTCCGATCTTGCACGGAGTTAGCCGATCGTAAAACATATTGAGAAGACAAAGACCGACGGATAGTTGGTTCTCTCTCGATTGTCCGAGCTGACTCGAAGTGAACCGACCGGTTCCGAATCACATAAATACGGGTTTCAATGTGTGCGTACTCCCGGCTGGAATGGTGGGGACGAGAAATGGTCAGATGGAGAGGGTAAATCGACTCGGTCGACCAAATGCTGGCATCACTGAGAGAGGGTTCCTCCGCTCGTCACCCGCTTGTTCGCTCGCTTGGGGTTCCTTCTTCGTTCCTCTTCTCTTCCCATGGATTTGAAGGAATTTTTTCATCATATTCTGGTTTTTTGAGGTCATATCGCGAATGAACACTTTTTGAATACTTTTTGAACTTCTTCAACACATATTCATGATTTGCACCAATCGGGTCAATGGTCATCAAAACACCGATTTCAATGAAAACATTTCAACTCGTCCTTTTCTTGACTATATCTTGCCTTTTTCTTGACTTTTACCAATTTTCCGACGTTTTTCCTACTTTTCCTCACTTTTTCCTTAAACACCTATTCGAATTCACCGTTTTTTAAGGATTTTTTGAAAAATAATTTTTCTGTTTGAAATCACGTATTCCAAACAAGATACGTCGATTCTCATCGGGAATTCAATTTTTCTCATCAAAATTCCTGTTTTTCCATAAAAATCCCAAGAAAACCCCATAGAAACCTCATATATATTCTTTGAAATAGCCTGATAACTCCACAACATCCACTTCACCAATAAAACACTCATAGTATGGTCAATAATTGACAATGGAATTTTTGTAATGAAAAAATAGTAGCTTCGAACACCGTACCAACGAAAATTATCACATCAAAAAACTTTTCACACCTTTTGTGAAAAAAGCGATGTACATTGTATTGTAATTTATGTATTACAGATTATATTAATTTTGTATCTTGATAAAGGATCATATCGATCCGAAACGTCGATTGGCTACTCCAAGGAAGTGAAATAGATTCGTTCGACGAACTTGCTTGGCTAAAAAATTGGATCGATTATTCACCCACTAAGTCATTGAATTCCTGCGCCAAGCACTATCCCAACCAATATCTAGATTCTATCATGTTTTCAATCCCTAATCTATGATATTGTATACGGTTTTATCATATTCTATATGACATTTTCAACAGGGAGAGAACGTTAAAACGTTAAAATATTTCAAGATGTTCTAAGAACGTCGTACGTATGTCCCAGGGACATGCAAATGTCCCGTTTAGTTCCATCAATGTTCACCAAGTGACTTTGTGTTTGTGAAGGTTCCCGCACAGCACATCCACCGATGTTCACGTCGCATCTCCGTGGATGCGAGGTGGATAAAAGGGAGTCGTGAATACAAGCTGGATGAACGGAGATGTGATGTATAGGCGACGGAGAAATGTTCGCGATCGGTAAATGTGCTATACGAGTTAGTTTTCATGAAAGTACGTTTGGAAGAGAACGTCCCACAATAGATGAAAAGAACGTGCCTAGAACGTATTCAGGGACATCGAAAGAGAAAGTACTCTGAACGTTTGAGAAACGTACACCCTGGGGACCAAAAACATGCAGAACCAAGAGTACGTCTCCAAAACGTGCGGATGACTTTCTGTGCTGTCTGGGTATAAGTCCATACTTATATATCCACAGCTTTTCTGCGCTCAAGAGCCCTTGAAACATAATCAACGAATTTAATCGAAAATTGATCGAATTCATCGCCGCACTTCAGTATCATTACACGAATTTCGTCGAATTCCAATAAGGTTCATGCCGTTTCAATATCATTACACACTTCGAATTCCTATGTCAATCAATTTTATTCGCTAAAATTCATCAATTATGCTAAAAAATATTTCATGAATTTCAACATATGTCATCACATTCTAGCAAGATGAACTATATTTCAACGCAATTCAATATTTTATATTTTGTGTCCATTTCACTGAAGTTTATCAGGACTCTTCAAAATCTTTCTATCAATTTAATTGACAGCCAATATATATTCAATGAAATTCAAAATATTGCATCACACCTATACAGTTTCTGGTGTGATCCGTCATTGTTCCTTACATTTTTACCAAATTTCGACAACAGTTCTGATAAACATTGATGTATTCATCACATTTATTATAAAAAGTAACGGAATTTTTGGAAATGAAATGCATTTTTGTTGGATTTCATGAATTTTGTGGAATAAGAATTACATACGTTTCAATTTGATGAATCATTTCATAGTTTTCCAATAATACTTCAACAAAATTTCCAAAGAATTTCAATAAAATTTTTCCATTAAGTAAAATATTTTGCAACATTTCGTGAGACGTCCATCATATCTCATCACGCATAGGCCTTTTGGAGAATGATATTTGTTTCAATTTATCATTCAATTTATATTAGCACAAGAAATTAAATTGTGACCACCGAACTTTTGGTTCACACAGATGTCAGTTGTACTGGACTCAAAAAATAATCAATCAAATTCTTCTCGTACATGTATTTTCAATAATACAGTCAAAATAGAGCAAAAGTTTCGAAATAAGTAAAAGAATTGCAATATCTACGGAATCTTCACATACTCGTGGGGAAATATATAGTATTCTGAAGACTCCCTGATGATACAATGTGTACTCGCCTTATAACTCAAGTATGAAAGGCCTCATGCCTTTCACAAGCGTAGATATGCATTAGGGTGTATCGGGAAAAAATTCTTCGAAAATTCGGAATTCCAAGTTGACAGAACGTGGTCAACAAAGCCACACATTCACCAGAAAAAATCTGAGTAAAATTGAGAAACTTTTGGTTCTACGTGTAATGTGTCATTTTCATTGCAAAACAATTTTTATGTATGCTTGAATCAATAATTTGTTTGTATATTCGTAAAAAAAATAGTTAATCACATTTACCCCAGTTGAAGGGCTTTGGCACAAACTTTACAGTTCGGGACTCTTCAATTTCTTGAAATATATGAATTAGTCAAAATGCATTCCAATTTTTCATGACATCGCAATTTTTTTATTTATTTCATCCAATTTGCCCGCATCAAAAAGATAAAAATGTTGACTATAGTGATGTGAATTTCCAAATAATAAACATATTTATCTCTTACATTTTCGGATTTATCTCCATGTAGTGATGATGTGTCAAATCTTTCACAAGATGATTTATTATGGTCATTACAACATCCAAAATCCATAGTGTATTGTTCTACATGTTCCACATCTTCTTGATATATCATGTGGTCCCTAACATAGTCTCCAGAAAGCATCATATTTCCAGAAATATTTTCATCATTGTGCTGGTTTGGATTTGGTGTACTCGTAGCTTGTGGTGGACCAATCTGCTGATTATGATTAAAAATGTATTACTACATACATTTTCTAAACATAACTTGAGAAAAATATTATCACCGTATTTCAGTTCCTAAATTATTATGAACGATACAAATCAACATTGAGTATAAAGTGTAAAAAATCATATATGATTAGAAAATATGAATGTTATCTTTCCAATTAACATTTTTCTCCTCAATATTCCAAATATCCATTATGTTCTGTGAAAAAATATCAAAAAGTTCGCAAATTCATCAGTTTTGGATGCTATTTAAATGTATTTCTCATGATTCAAAAGAGTTATCAAGAAGTTAATCCAGATAACTTGGAGTGCTGGGACATCCATAATGAAAACGATCTCTGCATTTCTCTGAGTTACCCAACATCTGATGAAAACAAAGAAATTTCAGTCAGAATTTCGAACGTTTCCAGGGAAATGCAGAGAAACGCAGGAATCATTTTTATTAGAAATATGTCGAATCAAAATCAGAATTCATTTTCAAGCCAATCAAAAAATCAGGAAATGTTTTGATGAATTTTTTATTAGCTGAAGAATGAATCTTGATCTTGCCCCGAAGCAATGAATTAATTATGAACTCTTTCTGAATTATGGTGCTGTGTGGGACGTTTTGTTAAGATATCTTATAGAATCCGGAAAGATGTCTTATGAAACAAAATAAGAATAATTCATTCTTCAAGAACAAATTGTTCTTAAATTGTTTTCATCGTGTTTCATAAGATATCTGTTTGGATTCTATAAGATATTTTGAAGAAGCCTTAGCAAGACACCTTAAGGCGATTCACCACAAGCCAAGTTACTAGATCTCTCCCCCCAGTGTTCTCAGTAATCAATGAATAGAATCGATTTCAATGAGCAGGTGCATCTTCTTAGGCTATTGAAAAAAATGCAGCTACTCATTATTTTTCATTTTATGTGTTCGTTTCTGAGAAAACTGGGGGTAGGAATTTGGAATGTAGTAACTTTTGCAGGGAGTAATGAATCCCCTTAAAGATTCCTAAATGTGAGCTTGGCAGCAGATCATGGGTTGAAAACCGAACAGAACCAAGCAAATTTCAATGTTCTGCTCGGTTCTTGTCCCTGATTTCGGCATTTTCAGCAGGGAATATTATACTGAATGTAATACATTTTTCTGCTTATGCTTGCAAAGTCTCTCGATTTTCCAAATACAAATCTTCAGAATCCCTACAAACCTCATCAAAGAGCCAATTACAGTTGGTTTCATCATGTTCGTATGGTGTATCTTCTTGCGACAGATTTCTCTCACAATTTGCTTCCAATGTCTCAGATTCATTCACAGTTCTGTCCACCTATCAATGAACATTCAAGGAAATGATAAATATGAAATTCAATTGACCTGTCGTGAAATGTTTCTTTCGAATTTTTCTTCTAAACTAGGCTAACAGTCTTATTATAGTCAAATGATCTTTATACACCCGTCCACTTATTTTTATAAGAATCGAAACTCTTGAGGGGTATGAACCAGTGAGCCCAGAATGCAGGAGCTGGCGGCCCCCACCACGCAGTCGGTGGGACACTAACACTGTCTTACCGCGCGTCCGTATGAGAGAGAAAGAAAGTCTAGAATATAGACTTTCTCTGTTCACACGGACACGCGGTGAAACAGTATTAGTGTCCCACCGACCGCGTGGTGGGGGCCGCCAGCTCCCGCATTCTGGGATCACTGGTATGAACACGGTAAACGTGGAAATTTTACATGTTTTTTATTTGTAAAGTGATGTAATTTCATGAAGCAATTAGAATTGTTTATGTTCATATTCTTTTTATAAAATTATGTGAATATACATATTCGGAATTTTCAATCTTCTCCTTTACATGAATAGGCAAAAAATTACTTTTGTCTAGATTCCTTTCTTTTATACAATGTTCCTGGTGAAAATATAATCTCAGTGGCGCAAAAAAGTATTATTTTTCACACTCAAAAAATGTGAAAGCCTTCCCCATTTACACTTGCTTTCAATTCCTGCACCCCATTACATCGTTCAAACTCCATTTTCACCAGGTTTATCAAGGATAATTACGAATAAAATCGATAAAATGAAGATAATTTTCAATTCTCACCGAAATACTGTTCCCAACATTTGAAACTTTATTTCCTCTTTGTTTGCGTTTTTTCCTGTAGTAAGCTGTACTCTTTGGAATTGAGTGCGCATTCTTGGAGCGTAAATATAATTTGTATTTTTGTTTTGACATTTTATCTGTCAAATCGTCCAAAATGAAATACAAGATTTTTTAAACCTGTTTCGAGTTATAAGTCCGTTATTGAAAGTTTTTCGGTTGAAATACTAGTAGAAAGATTAGGTTGAAACTGCTTCAAACGTTTGCCACGAATCGATGCTTATTTCAATGAGAATACATAAATTGTATTTAATTTAATCGAATATCATTAATTCATATTAAAATATAAAGTAAGGATTATAAGTGTTTGAATACTATATAAAGCATTAATGTTGATATGGCGTTGTATTTTCCTCTGATTCACGATTTAACCACGCCGGAAACATATCATTGTTATCATTAGGCATCAAATTCTATGTGATATTCTTGGATTGTTTAATCAAAAGCACTGTAATACATGAGTTGGGAAAATTCTTCTATGCGAAAGATTCTTATTTGGTAAAAGAAGTAATTGCTATTTCTTCTTTTTGTGTAGACAAATTATCGATATGAGAAATAAATATTAAAACGAGAATATGATTCACGTCGTCCATGGTCATAAGTATGGCGTTCGGTGTCCTGTCCAATCATATTTGATGGTACATTATTCCGTTGTTCTGCGTTGTTCCGGTTGCATGTTATACGCGGTGAGTGGGATCAGCGTCTAATGTGTCCATTTTAACCTCGTTTTCTCATCTATACGAATCGTTATATGCTGTGTTGAATTGTGAAGATGGACGTGGCATATATATTTTTGTCCAAAAAATAAAAATACTTGAAAGTCTATACAAAGGACATAGAAAATTTTGAAAAAGTTAATTACACCAAAGGTATCCCGAAGGATTTCGGAAAACAAGTTTTTTATGTGAAAACTCCAGATATGTCGACAAAGATGAAGTGCCAAATCCTTGTTTTAGCAAGTATGTTGAATGCATTCTATTGTTGATCGCATGGAACGCGAAGAGAAAACTGTATAACTCATGAATTAGGAATTTTCATATTATATATTCAAACAGTGCCTGATGGAAAAATTTGGCTGGAAATGTTTGGAAATTGAAATCCAAACAATAAAAATTACAGCAGTGGGTGTTTTCGATATTCACAGAAGTAAATGAATTGTACAAATTTCAATCCTCGCGTTCTTTCTTCTATCATATTTGCCACTTTTGCACAAATATCGGAAGGATCTAGTATCCAATATCGATTTATTTGAAAAAAAGTCTCAAACTCCCCAACTTGAATCAGAACTAAAAGTTTTCATGTAGAGTAAAAATTGTTGAACTTCGTTGAATGATATTGAAATTTAATGAAAATTGTTATGGCACTTCTGTGTTTTTTTACCAAAAACTCATGCATTTTATGCAAATCACAAGCAATTTTGTTGGAATATAATGGAATTTAGTATGGCATTTGAATGTGCTTTTTTTCACTGAAAATCAATGGATTTAATCGAATTTGCGAGCAATTTTGATTCACTGTCCTGGTGGAGAGATTTCGTCGAATTGTATTGAATTCCGTTCACTTCCAGGACATTAAGTTCTTATCGAGAATCAGGAAAAATTAACTGAATTCAACTACATTGGGGTAAAATTGAATAATTGTCCACATAATTCAATAACTTTCAATGAAATTTGTTGACTTACATGAGAGTTTGTGGAATTTTATTGAATTTTATTGAAAAATCAGTGTCCCAAAAGTGAATGAAATCCAACAAAATTCTTCCACCAGGGAAAACATATCATTCCACTACAGGAAATATTGAATTCACAGGCATTGAAAATTGTTGAACTTCGTTGAATAATGTGGAAATACAATGGATATTGATATGGTATTTTAATTTTTTTTTTCCTACACCTGCACGGAAAGTTGATGTTTTCTGACCTCTTCTGAGGGGAGAAAGTGCTGAATTCCAAGCGAATGTGTCACAGCGGAAGGAAAATACAAACTATCTTCTCGTTCTGAAATATGCATATGAATATTTTATATGCAATTAAACAGACGATTTTCACTTTCCTTGCAGTTGTGGGAAAAAATAGTATGTTCACCTCGGGGAGAAGTGGGAAATTTCCACTTTCCCCCCTTGATGAACAATATACTATTTCTACTGAAAATGAATGAATATCATCCAATTCAAAAGCAGGTTTCATTAATTAGGGATAAAATTGACACAGATTTTGAACTTTGCAGTACAAAGTATTATAGAAATAATCATCGACGAAAGGAATTAAAAAATTTCATATTTTTCGTTCAATGAATTTGCAGAAATCTTCATGCAAATTCATCATCTGTGCAGATATTTGGAAGAGTTGAATAGAAGAAACAAAGAATTGTTCTAAGAAATTTTCACAAGATTCAGTCATCGTTCTTATTGAATTTCATTGTATCGCAATGAATTTTAAAAGATATCATTGTAGATTAAAAATTTTTCATTCCCATGTCATTGATGTTTTTGAATGATTATCAACAAAAAAAAGATGTGCTTTCCTTGAATCATCACAGTTTTTGTAAAAACCCGAAACCCACAGTACACAAGTGTTTCTTTTTCTGAACAAAAGGAAAACGATCAAGTGATTCGAAGAATTGTTGCTTTGGGTAGTGAAGTTTTCAACAGAATTATGAGGAAAAAATCGAAATTCTAATGAAAACTTCCAACATATGCCGCCAAACGATGACATTTGATTATTTCCATTGAATTTTATCGAAATATGTTTAATTTTCATCAACCCATTAATGCCCATGGCGAAACTGCTGGGCCTATGAGAAAAGTCACTATCGGAAATAGAATATCTGGGTGGAGGATGAACATCCACGGAGAAACAAAATTTTCACAATTTGTTTAAACAATTACTGTTTAAACAATTTGTTGAAAATATCAATTCACGTGGATGCAAACCCCGGGATCATGTCCTACGGAGAATTTCATATAAGAATAGGTGGTTTGGAAAGTTTTCAACCATCGCATTTGTTTTCAAATAACAATTATAAACAATTTCGAATACTCCATACCCGTTCGTGCCCACGGTCAAACTGCTGGGCCTACGGGAAAAGTAACTATTGGAAATAGGATATCTGGGTGGAGGATGAGGATCCACGGACAAAAACAATTTTTACAATTTGTTTAAACAATTATTGTTCATTTATCTAGGATCATCTCAAAGAAACGTAATAAACGCGTCGGGGGTCTGAGTCTGGGGGATACTAGTTCGCTCGCGCGTATGTATATATGTGTTGATATATGTGTGTGTCAGCAGGTGAGTGTGGTTCTGGGTGTTTATACTTCTAAACATCGGAACCCTGCAGCTCGTCACTTACGCGGTATTTTTTGACTTCGCACCCTCTACGTGACTTCATGTGTGTGAGTATGAATATGTGGTGTATAATTTGTATAATTCAAAATTTCTTCAACTCACGTGTTTGATAATATGATCGTAACACAAATATATTTCGCAACCTTCACAATAACGATCTGTCTGTTTGTTACATACGCCTTCTGCAACAGATTTCGCACTGCAACGCTTTTCCCGTCCGAATTTCACTACATGCTTGTTTTGAGGGTGTTCTTCTCTTCACATTCACTTCGTCGAAGTAATATTCACATACTTCTCCAGCTATATCTTTTGTTCCACTCTTTTCCAGTGGAGATGCCAAATTGTACAGTACAGTCGCATTAGTCAATGATGCCTGAATTATCTTAAAAAAAAGACACCATGTCCATTCCTTTCCTCGGATAGATGGTTGAAGAGCATTGCAATGCTGATCGTGTAAATCCACACCTCCCATACCCTTATTGTACTTGGAAAATGCCTGAGGGAATTGTATCGATTGTTCACATTTATCAACTCTCCTATTCATTGGAACCTTTGGTTCATCTCCATGAATTGTGGATAGTACAGAGACTTGTTCGGAATCCATAACGGTGATATAATTGATTTCAGAACACTCATCATGTAAGCAAATAGACGTTCCTCGTGCACATTTCTTAGGTGATTGAGTAGTGTTGCTTTTACCCCTATTTTGGCGTACTGTACCCGTAGCGCACAATCCAATTTTTTTCAGGTGAACCATAAGATCTGGAGAGGTAAAGAAATTATCAAAATATATATTATATTCGTGCAATTCTTCTTGGGGGGCTGTTGCTAAATGCCCCTTCAACATTTTCATCACCACTCTAGAACCTGATGTCACGGATTGTAATTCGTTTCTATTCTCTGCACTATTCTTGCCGGTGTAAATTTCCAAATCAAAGATAAATCCTTCTTTCGAACATATGGCCCATTGCTCAATACCAAATCTTATTGGTTTCTGTCTGATACATTGTTTTATGCCGAGTCTACCAAAGTATTTCACCATAATTATTATAATCTATTGATAAATTATAACTGAACCAACCAAACCGTATAATATTTCATAAAGATTTCATAAAGATTTCTGACTTTCCAAACCTTGTCTGCTTCATTCTTTTCCTGGGTTTCATAAAATTTGATTTTGCGTTTTATATTCTCGAAATCATTACGAGTTATATACTTTTGTACTATTTCGCAACGTATTATCGCTTCAGAGGACCAATAATCACGATAATGTTTGCGCGAATTGAATATCGGAAGGATAATTATATCCAGAAATGTGTGGAGAGAATGTTTTGATAATTCCAAGCTGTTCTCACGGGTGCACTCAATGATGTATTGCTGTAACTCGTCAGAGAAGAATAGTTCGAATAACTGACGAGAATTTTTTGTTTGTATGTCTGCTAAAGTGGCTTGATCTAAGCTGATATCGTATTCTGAATATTCTAAATCTGTCGCAGCACCAGCTTGCCAATTGAAAACATGATTGGGGTCCAAAAGGGTTTGAGTATTATCGTAAGAACTTCGAATTTGTTCATAAGAGCCATATGGCAAAAATGTTGAAGAGTGAACATCGTTTTCTACATCGGAATTATCAGAATCCCCATCATCATGATTACTATCGGGTATAAGCGCGATATCAATATAATTTTCATTGACATCATCTTTCTCAACAAAATCAGCCAAGTCGACTACACGTGATCTCCTTGATTTTTTCATAACAGAATGAGTACGGATTATAGGAAGGAGAAATGGAAAGGACAATAAACTGTGGCCACCTGTAGAAACAGCTATAGCTGTATATAATACTAATTATCTGTAGGATTGGTAGATGAGCTTAATAAGGAGATGTTGCAAATACAGATCAAGCAGTGTGAGGAGAAGTGATTGGAAGATTGGAGAATATATAACGAAATTTGATTCAGAGTAGTCATTTATGCGAATGATAAATTATGATGCCCAAGCAACTGATTGTGGATTGGAAGAAACATTTGATTGAAATGGTAAGAGCGGATGATGAATAAAGATTGCGGTGAGTATTTATGGACGGAGTTTACTGGATGGTGGAATTGATTAAACGAGGGGATATCATAGAATGTTTGAAGATCGAGATATGAGAAGAAGTGAAAGAAATGCCCAATCAAATTTCTTATTTATAACAATTGCGATATCTAAAACTTGTCTGAACCAACGATTGTTGCATGAAATTTTCCGTATAACACGATTGCGGGGTTTTTATCCACGTGAATTGATATTTTCAACAAATTGTTTAAACAATAATTGTTCAAACATATTGTTAAAATTTTTCTTTAGTGGATGTTCATCCTCCACCCAGATATCCTATTTCCAATAGTTACTTTTCCCGTAGGTCCAGCAGTTTCACCGTGGGCACGAACAGGTATGGAGTATTCGGAATTGTTTATAATTTTCATTTACAAACAAATGCGGTGGTTGAAAACTTTCCAGGCCACCTATTCTTATATGAAAGTTTCCGTAGAACACGATCCCGGGGTTTTCATTCACGTGAATTGATATGTTCAACAAATTTTTTGAACAATAATTGTTTAAACAGATTGTAAAAATTTTTTTTCTCTCTGGATGTTCATCCTCCACTCAGATATCCCATTCCCAATAGTTACTTTTCCCGTAGGCCCAGCAGTTTCACCGTGGGCACGAACGGGTATGGAGTATTCGAA
This sequence comes from Gonatopus flavifemur, assembly GCA_018340375.1. NCBI lineage: Eukaryota > Metazoa > Arthropoda > Insecta > Hymenoptera > Dryinidae > Gonatopus > Gonatopus flavifemur. Next base: position 512,708 of record JAFFJZ010000067.1, read on the forward strand.
ATTGTTTATAATTGTTATTTACAAACAAATGCGGTGATTGAAAATTTTCCAAATCACCTATTCTTGTATGAAATTTTCCGTAGAACACGATCTCGGGGTTTTCATCCACGTGAATTGATATTCTCAACAAATTGTTTGAACAATAATTGTTTGAACAAATTGTGAAAAGTTTTCTTTCAGTGGATGTTCATCCTCCACCCAGATATCCTATTTCCCATAGTTACTTCTCCCGTAGGCCCAGCAGTTTCACCGTGGGCACGAACGGGTATAGAGTATTCGAAATTGTTTATAATTGTTATTTGAAAACAAATGCGATGGTTGAAAACTTTCCGAACCACCTTTTCTTATATGAAATTTTCCGCAGAACACGATCCCGGGGTTTTCATTCACGTGAATTGATATTTCCAACAAATTGTTTAAACAATAATTGTTTGAACAAATTGTGAAAAGTTTTCTTTCAGTGGATGTTCATCCTCCACCCAAATATCCTATTTCCCATAGTTACTTCTCTCGTAGGCCCAGCAGTTTCACCGTGGGCACGAACGGGTATAGAGTATTCGAAATTGTTTATAATTGTTATTTACAAACAAATGCGATGGTTGAAAACTTTCCGAACCACCTTTTCTTATATGAAATTTTCCGTAGAACACGATCCCGGGGTTTTCATTCACGTGAATTGATATTTCCAACAAATTGTTTGAACAATAATTGTTTGAACAAATTGTAAAAATTTCTTCCCTCCGTGGATGTTCATTCTCGACCCAGATATTCTATTTCCAATAGTTGCTTTCCCCTTAGGCCCAACAGTTTCACCTTGGGCACGAACGGGTATGGAGTATTCGAAATTGTTTTTAATTTTTATTTACAAACAAATGCGATGGTTGAAAACTTTCCAAACCACCTATTCTTATATTAAATTTTCCGTAGAACACGATCCCGGGGTTTCCATTCACGTGAATTGATATTTTCAACAAATTGTTTAAACAGTAATTGTTTAAACAAATTGTGAAAATTTTTTTTCTCCGTGGATGTTCATCCTCCACCCAGATATTCTATTTCCGATAGTTACTTTTCTCATAGGCCCAGCAGTTTCGCCATGGGCATTAATGGGTTGATGAAAATTCCATAAAGTTCCACCAAATTTTTCCACCAGGGAAATTTGATTATACTTCAACATTTTCCAAGGAAAATCAGTAATCTGCAATTCAGAGGGAAGAAAAAATTCAAAGAAATTTCCATGGTTTAAAAAAACAATTTCACGGTTAAAATCATAAATCTCAGTGACGGAATATTCGTCAAAAAGCAAAGTCAGTTGTAGCAATTTGCTGCAGTCACAAACTGCAGGGAAATTAAGAGCATACCAAAGTTTGTTCGAACCTCATGTTCTATAGTATTTTCTTATCAACCTTCTCTAACCAACGCGTTCGGATGGTGGAGCTGGAATCCTCTTAAACAGAGGGTATTAGATTTGTTATCCATATGTAATTCATAAAACGGATTTTTTTTCAAGAATCATTAAATGAATTGGATGACAAACTAAAATCGAAGCGACCAACTGTACCCAAACTCAACAACACACTTCTCGATGAATCCCTTGTCTCATCGGAGTCAGATGAAGAAATTCCACCACACAAGGTGAATCATTAATTTAACGAATAATGGACTCAATACATTGTATAAATAAATACATTGATTACATTTACTGGAATGAACAATAATGTCATCAAGCGATTTGGGAACTCATTTTTTCATACTATTCACATCATTATCTATCCCACAATTGGATAATTCATTCATTTTTTCACAAAAAAGTTGTCATCATGTACGTATATATTCCATACAGCACCGCCATCAATGAGATACATCGCCTCCACTTATGACTTGAGGGGATACTGGTGTTGGTAACAGACCTCTAGTTCTTATGATTCTGTCTCTTTCTAACCAATTATATGAGTTACCGATGCTAGAACCTCTTAACAGAAAAATCGGTGGAGGATCGGTGACTTAGTGCAGAAACAATGCGAAGACAACGCAGAACAATCTAGTCCCGATTTTAATGCTGAAATTTTTAGGTAGCCTTCACGCCCAGACAGCACAGAAAGTCCCCCGCACGTTTCGAAAACGTACTCTTGGTTCTGCATGTTTTGGTTCCCATGCAGTAGGTTTTTCAAACGTTCCTTTTTGATGTCCTTAAATATGTTCTGAAGACGTTCTTTCTATATCTACTACGGGACCTCATGTGAAAAAGTTAGATATAACCATGTGTAAATTAGGCATAATCTATGTGTGGAAATGGACTTACAAAAATTATATATTCAAAAATGACTGATTTATGGATTCTCTTCTCATTTGGCGATTTTGACATGTATAATTTTTGTAAGCCCATTTTCACACATAACATATGCCTAGTTTAGATATGGTTATATCCAACTTTTTCACATGGGACGATCTTTTCATGTCTTCCAAACGTACTTTCATGAAAACTAACCTTCAGAAATGCAACGTCCCATGATGGACATTGATGGAACTGAATGGGACATTTGCATGTCCCGGGGACATATATGCGACGTTCTTAGAACATCCTGAGACGTTATTTGTACGTTCTCTGTGAAACCAAGTACGTCTCCTGGACGTTTAGAAAACCTCCCGGTGCTGTGTGGGCGTTGTCTCTGCACTGAGCCACCGTTCTTCCATCGATTCACGTCATTCACGGATTTTCCTCAAAAATACTGCATGGGGCAACGTACCCAATTAGTGGTGCCGTCTCCTTTCTGTGTGCTACAAAAATTCTATATGTATATATATCATCATAATAATAATTACAATTGTAATGTCAAGAAGGATAGCTAAAGGTGCATCGTTTCATCATATTCTGGAAGCAAAATAATTCATAAAGACAATAGCAATAATGAAATGCATTACAGGAACGCAAAAGTGATGTGGAATCCGCTAAAAAACAAACTTCTCAGAAGATTATAGATGCTTACATGAAATCTACATCAAATGGTAATAAAAACTCGTCCAGTGAAATTGAAGATTCATGTAGCGAAACTACAGAAAATAATACAAATGACGAAGTACGTGAAGAGAAACAGTCCAACAAAAAATCAAATGGAATGACTACAGTAAGTTTCATAATATGTTATTGGAATGTGACTCGTTTATTGAAGTTAACTGATAATCTTATGTTGGCAAAACCAAAAAATATAAACATTTGCACGGAGAAAAAGTTTTCGCAATGAATCTACATATTATTTCATACACCACAAAAGTTCTCGCAAAGACCTTCCATTATGCTAATCAATATGGCTTCATTATGAATATTTCCCGTAGGGAAGTTTTCCCTGTTTTTTCCTTGTTTTTCTCCATGGAAAATTTCAGTATTTTTTGGCAAGATTCTCCCTGTTTTTTTCCTATTTTTTCCATACTTCTCCCATGCTATTCCCCGATTTTCCCCTATTTTTCCCATGTTCATAAAAATCAGGGAAAAACCATGCGAAAATAGGGAAAAAGCATGGAAAAAATAGAGAAAAACAGGGAAAATCTTGCCAAAAAATACCGAAATTTTCCATGGAAGAAACAGGGAAAACTTTCCAACGGGTTTGAATTCAAAATGAACTCTTGATGAACAACTTAGTGTTCCGGAAGAATTCATGTTGAGATTTCATAATAAATTCTGCGGGAATTCAATATGTTCTCACTTTTAATTCATATTGAATCCATTGTTGGTTGCATAACGCGGACTATGGAAGAGGTCTTTGAGAAGTCTTCACAAATTCAAATTGACCATTTGTGCTGGTTTGGATATGTAGAACAGCGAATTGTTTTTGCTAGTCCAGCAAAAAATGTGTTATTTCAATTCTTGATATTGTTCTCAGCGAAAAATCTAAAGATAATGAAAGTTTGAGAGAATCAGTTAGAAAATATAAAATGGAATTAAGAAGAGCGCAAAATGATTGTAAAGAATATCATAGTTTTTACAAGGAACTGAAGAACCAAAAGGTGCTGATTACGGAACGTACAGGACAACAGATCGTCGCCTTATTGAAAAAACAAAGTAAATTTTCTTTATAATGTCATCAATCGGCAAGGTAATTGATACATTTGGTAAATGTTTCAGCTGAAAATACACAGAATTCAGATTCCGGCAAACCTTCAAACCGAGGAAAAGAACTTGAGATGCAAGACATTGGCGGAGTTCTCGTGGAAAAAATGTCTGTGGAAGAAGCAAAGCGCTCATCAGCACCCAGTAAATGCGTGATCACTTTAGCGTATAGTTTATGGGGGTACGAGGAATGATCCAAACGTACAGTTCGCAAATAAAAATCCCAAGATGAAGTGCCAAAGAATTGACACCAATAAAAAAAGAATGCGTGATGAAATTTTTCGAAGAGTGGTTAGACACGCATGGATATGTTGAACGAGCTGCTGAATCGGAATTAAAAAATGTAAATGTATACCTCAGAAGAGCTATTACTGGTGCTCAAAGACATTTGAATTTCAATTCACTCGAACCTGCTCCCGCTGAAAATAACGAATCTTCATCCTCTGCGAAAGAGTAAGAAACAAAGCGTCACATTTATTACCAATTTTTCCAGAAAATACATGATAATACCATTTAGAAGTGAATGACAATAAATTTCATACGTGAGGTTGGCCATTGCTGGATAGTTTGGATCCCTCAGCAATTTCTGAATAATGAGAAATGAAATCTTCAAACCCATTGAAGTCTAAATGTTAGAATTGAACTATTTTGTTGCTTGGCTTTGAGAAATCTGAAGTTTTTGAATATGCATAACCTCAGGTATTGGATTTATCATTATTTCCTTCAATATCCTGGAAATTAGACTTGCTTCCCTTCGATGCTTTAGGCTCTTTAAAAAAGTACCATCGTACCATCCGAGTTAACATTTCTCTGGACTGAATCTATGGAACAGTCTGGAATTTTCGGAGAATTATCTTTGATACTTGACCTATTGCTGTACACAACCCGGATTTTGAATTTAGAGATAAATTTTTTTTTACCGGCTTAGAACAAACAACATCTCTCGAAATTTGGAATCAGAGCTATGTAAAGCAATAGGAAAGGCATAAAAAAATTATTCCCTGGAAATTGCAGACTATTTGCAGAGTCAGTTCAGAGAAATTTTGCAGACAATATGTTTACTGGGATGATACGCTCATATCTCCTTGAGGATACCACTGAAAATAGGAATGGCCAATGTAAACGTATACGTTGTACACTTTAAACGATTTATGTATGCAGAATACGGTTCAGAATGTTGAGCGATACAAATTTTTATACAAATTGTTCTGTAAAATATATTCACGGGATGGATATTAGATTTCAGTTTATATTACTTGATGTTGTGAAAAATTTTTTTGTTCCTTTTATGAGAATGTTTCATATCATGACCTCAGAAATAAAATTCCTAATTATGAATTTTTTTATTGACTATTCTGTTGAAATCCCAACAGCCATATCTTTTAGGTTATTGATTCCCTCTCAAACCTGAATAAATCAATACGTATAATATATATCATCATCATGAGGTGAGTGAAGGTTAGGACTAGTTTCATCAAAGTCTGCAGACCAGCTAACAACTCAACCATATGTGAATATTCATGGATATATTTTATAGGAATTTGTATTATGGAGATTACAGTATTTGTAAATTCAATCAGATCAAGCAGTGTCAAGACTTGAGTATCAACAAACACCATGATACTCCCGGTATTGTAATTTTGGGAGTATTATTGTAATGCAACATATTAAATTATTTATACAGTTTTATACAGTTGACTTCCTGAAATTGACTTGAAATTAGATATTTATTGCACTACACTACGTATACTTACCTATGATGACGTATTTAAAACATTTTCTTTCAGCAAATGATGGAGATATTTTGGAATATTCCCAGATTCTCAGTGCGTTGCATATTTATGAAATTTGTTGATACTTTGTTGAATTTTGGTATCAATCTAAACTAAGGTGTAAAGAAAAATCGAAAAAGAATTCAACAGAATTCAATTTTACACTACAAAAATGTTCAGGAATTCCTAACAAAATTCAACTGTTTTCAATGTATTGAAAATTATTTAATACGTCACAAATTTCAATCTAAATTTTTCAACACCGAATTCAGATAATTCCACAGTGAACTCCTGTTAAAATCTCTATTCGTTTCAGGAAATCATGCGGGAATTTCAAAAAATTCACAAGAATGCAACAACGTTGATAATTGTGCAATTCCGTGGAATCTCTCCATTGTGCAGTAAAAAAATAGGAATGTTTTCTTGGGATTATTGTTGAATTGTTTGAAATTCCCATTGAAGAACGGATATTCAAATTTGTTACATGTTCGACATATCCCGACACATTGAGAATAATTGAATTTTGTTGATAAAATTTGGGATTTTTCATAGAACAAAATTTGATTATGTTTGATATTTTTTGTATTTCTGTCGAGACCAAGGTTTTTATTAGAATCCACCAAATTTTTTCAATAAATTTCATAAAAATTCAACAACACTGAGAACTTTGAAATTTTTTTGATTTGTCCCATCATTTGTTGAGAGAAAATAACAATTGTCAGAAAAATGCATGCATGATTTTCCACAGAATACAATAAAATATCATATAGTAATATCATCCAGGATTCAACAATTTCTAGCACATTGGTAACGGTTGAATCAAGTTGAAGATAACTCAAATTTCTTGAGAAATAAAATGGAAATTTGTTGGATATGTTATTGATTTTCATTGAAGCCCTTGTTCGAATTTATAGTGAAATTTAATGTAACATGTTGAAAAATTTAAGTGAAATCCAACAAAATATTATATATCAATATCATCAGGATTCAACAAGTTCCAGCACATTGGTAACGGTTGAATCAAGTTGAAAATACCTGAAATTTCTTGAGAAATAATATTGAAATTCGTTGAATATTCTGTTGACTTTTGTTGGAACCTTTGTTCGAATTTGTAGTGGAATTCAATAAAACATGTTGACAAATTTAAGTAAAATTCAACAAAATATTATGTATTCATATCATCAGGATTCAACAAGTTCCAGCACATTGGTAACGGTTGAATTAAGTTGAAGATACCTGAAATTTCTTGAGAAATAATATTGAAATTTGTTGAATATTCTGTTGATTTTTGTTGAAACCCTGATTCGAATTCGTAGTAAAATTCAACAAAACATTTCGACGAATTTCAATAAAAGTCAACAAAATTTTTTCGCCAGGGCGCACCTCGCCACCCATTCGCAGAATTGTGGAAATTCATAAGGATCTGTCCAGTTAACGTTGAACTCACACTTTCCTTTTGGTTTACCCATTCTAATATATACTCATATAATCATTCGATCCTGAGAGGATAATACGAAAACTTGAAAAGATGCAGGTGAACTTCGAAGTAACCAGGAGTGCGCGAGTAGTGATTTTTTCAAGTCGAATCGAGTGAGTAAAGTTTCGAGTTGAGTTGAGCCGAGTCCTAGGCTCTTTAAAAAATCTCTATTCGAGACCTAGTTGTTGGAAAAGTACTGAGCAAAGTTGTATGGGAGTAACAAAGGTTAGAAAACGTCTTTTACTGACAAAGAAGTTTTGGCTGAACTGAATAATGAAATCATAGATTAGACTTACCAAATTACATTCGCAATCTCACGTGTTATATCAATACCAACGGTAATTTTTTTTGTCAATATTCAACCCGAAGTCAGTCTTTTCTACAGGTTAAGGGGGTATCCTGGTATACCCTGGTGAAAATAAAGCGTGCATTCGGAGCGTCGCATAGGAGTGTTATTACCGTCACATGAGAGTGTATTAAGAGTCAATTGGCGCAGTTGAGCGTGGATCGAGCGTGAAGAAAAGCGTTCATGCACGCTGTACTCACGCTTATATTGAAGTAAGCGTGCATTGAACGTATATTGGCCAGAATCACGTTATTGGTACGCTGTTTGAACTTTATGTGCACGCCGTTTTTTCGCCAGGGCAGCGGCTTCAAAAAATTGAGTTTTTTTTTTACTGAAAACGATAGTATAATGTCTCTAGAATGTGTTCCCAAAACCCTAAATATGAATTCGTATTTTTAAAGCCAAAATGAGCTTAATTAGCATGCATGCTCGAGCGTTCCGAATACTGAAAAAAGGGTATGGTTCTCACAGCTCTACTATTCATGTGTTCTTGCTGTCAGGAGGTATAAGGAAGAGAACTCCTCGAATGGTGTTTGGGTGGACATTCTCAAAATGCCAATGAGAGTTCCGACGCAACGATTTGACGACTCGCTCTAAAGCATCTTCACTGCGGCCGGAAAATTATTGAAATTGCTGCTTATATAGCAGCAGGAATTTTGAATGAAGGCTGGCTGTCGGTACTCAAAATAATGTCGAACTTGGAAATCGTGATTGGGACAACATGCAGAAATTATTCTGATGGAATTAACCATAGTCGTGTATCTTCGCAGAATCGTCGCAACAATACCGCTCTTCGAAACTTGAGAGATATTCATAAACGACAGCTGCTACAAGAAAATGAACTTTATGAGGAAGTCGAGGGGATTGTATATGGTGCAGGAATAGCAGAATAATAAAAAAGTACGAATAAATTAGGTATAATGAGCTTTTTTCAACCTCTTTCCTCGTTCGAAAACTTCAAACGCGTTTTTCTCGGAACCATGTTTTTGAAACTGGCGTGCAGCATAACTCAAAAAATTCTGAACCGATCACAATGATCTTGGTCTTAAATTGAAGGTAATTGAATTCTCTTGAATATATCCTCAAACTCAGCCCGAAAATTTTCATTTAAAACGAGCTTTCATCAAAAACAAGGTCTTGAAAACTTATGAAAAACACAATTTTTTTCTCAAATAGTGATTTTTTACATTTTTCCCAACAGAATAATTGGTTATTTAGGTATATCTACGAACTGTATTCATAAACTTGACGAGAAAATTTTTTATATTTTTTTCAAACCATCCTACGAGATGCTGGACTGCACGCCGTGCAGGAACAATTTTCGGCAACACTTTTATGTTCATTGATGTACCTTGCTCAGAATCTCATACAATGGCATCAAAGAATTAATTTGAACTCTCCAATATATAGATAATGAACGCTGAAGATTGCAAAACTACACACCAAATAGTCGGCTAAAAAAAAATCCACAAAAAGTGCTTGTTTTTGGTGTTCTATACCAGGATACCCCCTTAATTCATAAAATGGGTATATACAATCTCCGACTTTCTACAGATGATTCAAGTCTGTAATGTGAAGTATCATGATGAGATTGAAAAGTATGATTGTCTCCGAGCAAATAACTGTTGAACGTTTGTGGAGGGATCTTTTATTTACATGTTGAGCATGTCAACATCTTGTTACGCCTATCAAGCACAGTGGCACAGTCTACTACGTGTCAGTACATTTTACTACACACTCTTGCGGCGTTCTCATCAACCCGCATCAGAATGTGTTCCAAAAGTTTCCTCCACGACTTATTCATTGGCTCAATTCGGATGCTCATGTTAGCGACTCTCGCGCGCGACACCATTGGGGGCCTCTCCCATGGAGCGGAGAAGATAGAGGTATCAGACTAGGGGAGGTGAGTGAGTCGAAAGCGCGAAGGTCTGGACAAAAAGAGAGAGCGATAGAGGCTAGCCAATGAGCGACGTTTGTCACAGAACTCCTCTATTCCTCTCTCACTTGTTCTTTCTTTTATCCGAGGTTAGATTTTCACTTACAGCTTTCAACCAACTCCCCTCCTCTATTCTTATATTTGTATGGCGGAGAAGCCCAACGCGGAACGCGCATGAAATTGGTTGATTCCAAGGTATTTTCAAATAAAACTAGGAATCAATCAACCTCGACCGTTGAGCTCTATACAAACTGGAGTGTGCACTGAGTCGATAAAATCGGGACCGAGACAGATACCGCAAGGGGACCCGATCTCTTTTTCTTTCACTGCTACTATCTCAGTTCATAACATTAGGCGAGTACACAATATGACGCAATAAAGAAATGTGATTCATTTTCAAAATAAAGACGTGATTTGTAAAAATGTTCTATGTATCAATAAATTAAAGTGGAAAGAGAGTAATTATAATAAAGAATCGGAATCGACCAATCATGTGTATGCCACGAGAAAAATGCGCTGAATCTCCTTGTAATAATTTCTATGTGAATTAAACAAGTAATGAATTCAAGAATAAAAAATGAATACTCAAATTTTGGGGACCATACGTTGTAAAGCGTGTATTAGATCATCACCGCTATGTTGTTACCGATCCCGGAAGGCACCAGATGACGCAAATGCCATATTGAGGCGTATGCGCAGTTGAAAATATGGAGCCCTGGATTAAGCCAATTATTGATGTTAGTAATTGAGATGTTTTCAGTCATGTTGAGTTATGAATATAAACTTATATTGCTCTGTTGATTTAAGTAATAATATTATGATTTTGTGAATTTTTGTGAGTTCACTGAAGTAGAATAGGAAATTGCCCTATGTTATGTAATGCGAAGATACGGAAATTCGAATTTTATGCTGTATGATTGAAATCTATGTTCGTTCATTTTCATTTATGTACTTATGTTGATCATCTAATTTATGATACGATTTATGATTTTATATGTAATAAGCTACTTATGCTTCAGACTTCTACTTATGTATTCAACCGATCGTGGTTGATCGTTTTCTCAGGATTGACCGAGCTGTAGTGGCGGGCCAGTGATGATTGGCATAGCGGTGTGTACTAGAGTGGGCCAAAAAGACTCAACTTTTTTTTCTCGAGTCACTATACCGCGGAAAAGTTGCGATTTGGAATGACAACAAATATTTGAAAAAAATCAATAAAAAATATCGATGTCTTCCGGTCACGCGAAGCCCCCAAAGTTCATAAAAATAGATAAAAATCCACTATTTCACGTGAATTTTCGAAATAAGTAGAGATATTATGATTCGAACGCTATAGCTGTAACTAATCAATGATGAAATCATCGTAAACAATTGTGAAAAATCACTGAAATCATTCAATGCATTCAGTTTACCCATTAGCATGAAATTCATGCGGAATATTGAGGAAGCAAGTGCGTGCGTGCACTGAAAAAAACAATGTAGCTGAATTTGAATCCGAGTCCATTCTGTAGTTACTGTAACTGTATTATGACCATAAAAATGTGCAATAGGTATGACCGAACTCGTGTGGACCCCTCAGAGAGAGAAGAAAAATGGAATTAGTATTACTTTCTTTATTTAATACAATGTATAGGATAAACCCTAACAGCGCAATGTGTCTCTGGGACGTTTTCTGAACGTTCAGGAAACCTCTTCTACGTTCTATAAACCTTCCATAAACGTTCCAGTGGCACGTTGTGCTGTCTGGGAAGAAACCTTTATTAGTCGGAGTGTTTTCTGTTAAAATATTTTATCTCTTTCCTACATGACTCTTTTCATTTCTCTTATTTATTGCCTTCATTTACTCAATTCTAATTGATTGTCTCTGTTCTATGTCTTTATGATTATGAATGTTGCACTTACTCCCACAGTAACCTCAATAAGAACATGACTTCCGCAACTACAAAACTCAAATTCGATTGCATTCTCTTCTCAATGCGTGATTGCCGTGATTATTAATCTGAAAATTATAAGAAATTCCTGTTTTGTTACTACATAATATAAATATATTACTACGTGAAAAAATTGAGAATATTGACCCAGCTCAGATTGAGGATGGTAAACTACGATTAACCCCTGGGCGCCAGAAATGTACAAACGCCCTTGCTCCTCCTTTTGTTATCATTATGCCATTTTTGCTGAAGCTCTCATGCGTTCACATCTTCATGTTATTCTACGTTTAGTGTTGTGCAGTGTTGTGCTGTGAAGTTTTTGAGATATATAATGGCAGCCCCAAAGGAAATGATCACAAGAAATGTCTTTGAGTGCCCTATATTTGGTAAACCCAGAGATTTTGTGGAAAATATACTTCCCACGCATGAAGACGTGATTCGGTGCTGTTTCCAAGAACAGTATAATTCATCTGTAAAGGTTAATAACAAAAGTGTCAGTTTTTCAAACGTGGCTCATAAAGTAGCTGATAAAATAAAAAGTCTGTTTGAGGAAGCATCTATAGTATAGTATAGTATTTCAACAGAAAACACTCAGACTGATGAAGGTTTCTTTATCCTATACATTGTATTAAATAAAGAAAGTAATACTAATTCCATTTTTCTTCTCTCTCTGAGGGATCCACACGAGTTCGGTCATTTCTGTTGCACATTTTCATGGTCATAATACAGTTACAGTAACTACAGAATGGACTCGGACTCAAATCCAGCTACATTGTTTTGTTCATAGCACGCACGCACTTGCTTCCTCAACATTCCATATGAATTCCATGCTAATGGGTAAACTGAATGCATTGAATGATTTCGGTGATTCTCCACAATTGTTCACGATGATTTCATCATTGATTAATTACAGCTATAGCGTTCGAATCATAATATCTCTACTTATTTCGGAAATTCACGTGAAATAGTGGATTTTTACCTATTTTTATGAACTTTGGGGGCTTTGCGTGACCGGAAGACATCGATATTTTTTATTCATTTTTTTAAATATTTTTTGTCATTCCAAATCGCAACTTTTCCGCGGTATAGCGACTCGAGAAAAAAAAGTTGAGTTTTTTTGGCCCACCCTAGTGTGTACCGCTATCTATCGAGAGAGGGCATGATTGTGAGGGAATATGTGCGTAGCATCTCGTTGTGTTAGAGACGGCCCGTCACACCGTTCAGGCCACGCCGAAAGTCTACTTATTGACTTCATTATTATTGCACGTTAAATAAATATCGATTCTCTACCACAAGTCCTCTAAGTTTCGTTAATTTTCGTGCTTATGTCCCTTCATATCACAGATATCTCACTCGAAACATTCTATGTTGGATATTCCTACGAGATTTCATAGATATTGCAGGTAGAATATTTCATTACAAATATTCTGAGAATCTTGCAATTAAGATATTGCACCTATAATATTCTGCAATGTTCTGGATATCTATGATGGGGGATATATCATTTTTGTCGGAAATGAAATATTCTGAGAATATTTCAGTAGCAGTTTTATGTGACGGTAAGAATTCTCATTCATCAGACCCGGTACTTAGTGAAATTCACAAGTCGAGGGCGGAAGAAACCTCTCTTCTACGACCTATTCAATTTGATTCCTAGAGGATCCTGAATTGATTGGTCTGTATTCCACGGGGAAGAATTGATCAGAAACACGTCATTATGATGACGAAGAGTGGCACTTTGAGGGCATTGAAGTCATCTCAGTGATTAGCTAAGGTGATAGAGGCTTCGATTATGATTCGGAGAACTGGGGTTCAATCCTCACTGAGGGAACTGTCCTAATAATCGACTTCCAATGTGTATTCCCCTCACAAACCTATCCAAAACCATATCCTATGCAACATCTGTAGAGCAATTCACTCTGAATAAAATTTTTCTCTTACCAAAATCAGTATTTTGTACCATTGTTAATACACGTAATTATGAGATGTTCTCCTGTATGAAAAAAACCCTGAGATAATCTCAGCAATATTTCAGAATTTTGCAGAATGTCTCCAGAATGTCACAATGATGTTGACATGAGATATTCTGGAGACATTCTGACAATATTCTTGAGATGTTTGCCAGAATATTGCATGTTTCAAATATAATATTCTGGCAATGTCATTGAGACATTCTTTGCTATGTGGGTGATTGATTCTTCCTATGAAAACGAACTTATGATCAGTATTGGACGACAATATACAACATCCCATGCAGAGCTAGAACAAATTAAAGGAAACGTACAAATGCCCGTGATTTGTTCTATAGGATCGTGGTTTTTCAACCTGGACATCTCTAGTTTGACTTTATTTGCTATAAAAAGGCTCGAAAATTTTCACGTTCAATCACACATAATTAATACTGTTTCGAAGAAATGTGTAAGTTATGGAATCCCGAGAAAAGAAGATTAGATCAAATGAGATCTAAGTGGATTCCATCAGATCTGAATTTTGGTAAGAATCTCTACAAATCTCTCCATATCTACTCACATCTCAATATGTCACCTTCACTGGTGGAAGTTTTTCAGAAATGCTCAGGATATTTCCAGAGATTTTCAGAATTATTTTGAATTCCATAGAGATTCACAGAGAATGTTCGAATTTTGAGTTTTTCAGGGATCCTCAGAAATTCTCAGAGAAATATTTCCACCAGGGTTAGGCAACAATCTTTGAAGTTCCCTGATATCCACTCACTCCCAAAGATTCCAATTTTGAGAGGAACCCAAAAAAATATAAGAGAATTGAAAAAGATATCTGAAGATCTCTGTGGATCTCCGTAGATCTTTTTTTGTCGAAATTCAGATCTGAAAAGATCTATTATACATATACCTTGAGAGATCTACGTATATCTCAAGACTGTCGTCCAAAGTAACATGAGAAGACTTTTATTCTTGAGAGCAAATAGTGTATTCAGTGAAAGTTACAATTGATTGAGATCTTTCACTTGATTTCAGCCTTCCTTATTTTCAACCATTTCTCTCATATTTCCTCGTGTTGTAAAATTATGAATATTGATCTACATGCAGATATTTATGACTAACATCATTCACACAACCATGTCCAATTCCATATACATATATATATATACAGGGTGGTCCATTTGAAATGATATAGTCGAATATCTCGGAAACTAGTGGAGATGGGAAAAAATGGTCCGCATAAAAAGTTTTGGGTTCCAAGGGGGAAGTATGATGCTGACTTTGAAAAATCCCTCAGAGGGCATTTTGAAGGTCATGTAGGGGTCAAGATGGTTTTTTTGAATGGGACTCCCATTTTTTTATCATGGCATGGGAAAGCAGGTTTCAAACCCTTCACGAAACACTGGTCATAGACCCCTTCCCGCCCATTGGGGTGCAAGGTATTGACCGTCGAAGTTATTGATGAACCACTCTTAGCGCTACACAGGAACAACGACGTGGACGTGGTAGTTCTCTGTTCCCTCCGGAGTGCTTGATTATTGAGAGTCCCCTTGCCTCTTACATGTGGGGTGCTTGATTATTGTGAGTCCCCTTGCCTCTCACATGAGGGGTGCTTGATGCTGTTACAATAATTGCTCGAAGTTACCCCCCTCGGCCTGGATACATAATCCCAGTCTCCGCCGAAAATTTGTCACCGTCTTCAGAAACACTGATCGCGGTATGTTGGCACAAACAGTGCGGACGCGATCGATCACGTCCTCCCTCATTGTTGGTTCGGCCTTGAATACTCCGTCTTCCAGGAATCCCCACAAGAAAAAGTCGGGAGATGTCGAGTCGGGTGAGCGAGGAGGCCACGCAACTGGCCCACCCCGTCCAATCCACATTCCCGGGAAATGATGATCAAGGTATTCTCTCACTATCAATGCGTGATGGGGTGGCGCTCCATCCAGTTGGACCCACATCCTCTGCCTTGTTTGTGAATCCAGATCCTCAAACAAGCCTGGTCAATGATCCGCCAGGAATTCTAGAAACATGGGGCCGTTCAAAGTGCCGTTGAAGAAATGTGAACCGACTAAATAGCCATTGACGATCCCGCACCACACATTTACGCTCCAACGATGTTGGTTGTCGATCGCTGGATATCAATGCGGATTAACATCCGACAAATAATGAGAGTTGTGACTATTCAAATGTCCAGTGCTCTGGAAAGATGCTTCGTCGGAGAACATTACAGAGTCGAAGAACTGAGGATCGTCAACCAGCCTTGCTCGTGCCCAGTCACAGGATCTGATTCGAAATCTCATGTCGTTTGGAGTGTGAGCTTGAGTTAACGGAATGTGGTATGGTCGATATTTGACATGCTTCAAGATTCTCAAAACAGGAGTCCGGGGCATACCAGTTATTCGTGCCAACGATCTGCTACTAACATGAGGGTCCAAGTGGATAAGTCCCAATATGGTGAGTGCACGGATATCATTCTCATCGTACCGGTGATGTCTTAGATCTTGCTGCAATACTCCTCGTCGAGCCCTCAGTTCGAGTCGACGGATGATCGTGAGGTGTGCGATGTGACGATCGGGATACCGATCCCGGTAAACTCTCGCGGCTTCGTTGTAATTATTGTGACATGAGCCAAGCACAAGCATATCAATAATTTCAGAGGGTGGATAGTGATTTATTTCTTCGATTGGATCGAATGGGATAAATTGATGAATGTAGATGATTGAATATGCGAAGGAAAAGAACGATTGTGATGGTCTCAGTTTAGAACCAGTATTCAGATGATCACGTATTCCCGTAATCATCCACATAACCAACCATAATAAACAGAAATTCTATGTTCCTGTTTGTTTATGTATTCTCATTCATCGCTTTTCTCCGAAGATCGGGACTGATTTCAATGCAGATTGGAGTTAATTCCATTGGAGGGGAAACGTAAACATAAACAAACGGGAACAGTAATGTGTACGATTCATTACGATTATTGCGTTTCAAATCGGATAAATTATTCCATTTGATTCAATGAGGGTTATAAATGAGTATCGACTCTCAAAAATTGTTGAAAAGTTGCTGGAAACATTGGAAGTATTGACCATACCACATAACGTGGATTAGGATGCACATTCGGACGGATACAAAAATCCTTCGAGCTTCCAGAGAATCACCCAAAGAGAGTTACACTGTGAAAAATTTCTCTGTAGATTCACCCAAAACATTTGGAAGTTTTTTTGAAAATGAGGGAGACCATGATCGATCGCATCTGCACTGTTTGTGCCAACATACCAGGATCATGTATCCAGACAGAGGGGAGTAACTTCGAGCAATTATTGTAACAGCATCAAGCACCCCTCATGTGAGAGGCGAGGAGACTCACGATAATCAAGCACTCCGGAATAAACAGAGAACTACCACGTCCACGTCGTTGTTCCTGGGTATCGCTAATAGTAGTTCATCAACAACTTCGACGGTTCATACCTTGCACCCCAATAGGCGGAAAGGGGTCCATGACCAATGTTTCGTGAAGGGTTTGAAACCAGCTTCCCCATGCCATGATAAAAAAATGAGGGTCCCTTGAAAAAAACCATCTTGACCCCTAAATGACCTCCAAAATGACATCTGAGGGATTTTTCAAGGCCAGCATCATACTTCCCCTTGGAACCCTAAACGTTTCATCTGGACCATTTTTTCCCATCTCCACTAGTTTCCGAGATATTTGACTATATCACTTCAAATGGACCACCCTGTATATATATATTGGGGTGTTTAAAAAAAAATTGTTTCCGAGGGAAGGGTCTCAAACTCTTGATTCCGACCCCCAACTGAACCTCCTGCAACCTGGGGTCCCTATCTTCAGATTAAGAGGTCGCTGAATCGAGTTTTATATTGCGATTTTGATGCCAGTCTGAAAAACCACTTAACCAATTAGGTCCGGGAAATGCAGGATTCCAACTGTAATACTTAACGTTGCAAATGATATATAAATCATTAAAAACCCATGGCAAAAATACCTTACCTACTATTTTCGAGGTTGCTCTTCCGGTTGCTGAGGTCAAAATTACCTCCAGATGGTGCTGGAATACCGATATGGTCGATTTAAGATGAAAAGTCGACAAAAAATTTGAGGATATTTGACTCTGTGATTTTTTCACGGGTTGAAAATGCACTCAAAATTATTCAAAACATTAACCAAGGGTGCACAAAATATCTCAACTTCACGATAGAATTTTTTCCCAGACTTGAAGGAGACCTAACCTCTCTCAATTTACCATATATTCATCAAAATAACTCGCAATTCTGAGAATCTAGAGAAAATTGACATACATATAATTTTATTCGTTTAGTATTCTTCAAGAGAAGTGCCCGGAGGTTTTTGAGGTCACTGACTTCGAATCAAACATCTGATTTCCAAAATTCAAAATGACGGATCCAATATGGCGGACGAAAAGTAAGAAAAAGCCTCGAAAATGGATGAAAATCGGTATGCTTAGGTTTTCGAGGTTGCTGATTACGGATCCATTATCAGATTTCCAAAATTCAAGATGGCGGACCTGAGATGGTGGATGAAAAGTCAAAAAAAGCCTCGGAGATGGATTGAAATCGATCCACCGAGGTTATTGAGATCGCTGATTACGAATTCAGCATTAGATCTCCAGAATTCAAGATGGCGGACCCAAGATGGTGGACGAAAATTCGAGAAAACTCTCAAAGATGGATGAAAATCGGTACACTGGGGTTTCCGAGATCACTGACAACGAATCCAGAACCAGATGTTCAGAATTCAAGATCGCGGATTCAATATGGCATACCGAAATTGATGACCTCACTCAAAATCATGCAATAATGTTTATACGTGAAGTTTCCGCAAGAAAATTGGTTGTTTCCGTCCGTTAATTATTCCATGTGCACGTTTCCCAAGTCAAACTACGTAGCAAGTTTATATTCTTCTATGTTCCCCAATAACTAAGTTCTTCATGCGATGAACTTCGTCTTTATTTTCTCCGATTCAGTTGATGATAATGTCAAATTCAATTACCCTAATAATAACTGATATTCACTTCCAATATTTTCATCACGTGTCACCAGTCTCATTACACTTTAGAATACTAATATTTCTTGAATCATTAAACTCGAAATCCAGACATACTATTGTTTATCCTATACAACTATATTGATTGTTATTCTTTGATATTCGAATATTTTTCCTCACCTGCCAAGGGTAATTGATTTTCAGCCCGCTTTCTCCCCTTCTCGCACCCATTATCACTTGAAATATGGCACCAAAACGCGAAAGAGAGTCAACAAATCGTGAAGATTATGAGATTGACACATCGGATGATGATTATGATCAAATATTACTCCTCCCAAATTCAAATGATTCTGGAGACTCAGATGAAGAATCCGTTATCGATTACGATGGCAATTCCAATGGAATAAATGGAATTCTATCCGAGTGTTCATACAAAAAAGTATCTAGGTCATATGATGATAACCAAACGAAGTTGGAGAAAGATCATGATTATGTTTATGTTGATGGTGAGAAAAAGTATAACAATGAACTAATGAATGAATATATTCTCAGTGGAAGTCAAAAAAGATCTATACGTGAATATTCACATATACTCCAAGTCTGAATGATTTGGACACTTATTTAGGAATTTTGATTTCATCAAGCTTCAATAAACGTGAATCTCAAAAAGATTATTGGTCCCTTGACCCTCTTTGAAGTTGCGAAATTGTTCGATCTGCCATGTCACGTGATACTTTTTTCGAAATCAAATCGAACATGAAGTATTCAAAAACTAGGGATGAAAAAAAAGATGATAAAGCTTGGCGAGTTCGGGTATTGTGTGACGAGCCCGTCTAAGTTTGAGTAATGTGACGAACTCGTCATTCAATTCTGGAACCTGCAACAAATCAATGTCATTAGTATAATGCACTTGATAGGTTTAGTATGGAGACGATACAGCCTTACCGTAACCGTATCACTTTGTTGGGGTGCAACCCTACTTCCTCGTCTCACCAGTCTCAGAAGGTGAAACCTGTAAAGAGTTGACAATTTGAAAAATAGAATTCAATAATCAAAACATTGATTAAAGAGATAGGTGGCATACTTTTTGTAGTCACCACTTGATCCAGCGCTAGTGACCCGAGTGAAACACAACCTGTGAAATAGAGAGAATCAATAAGGGTCAATAAAGTTAACAAAAGGAACGATACATTACTCACCACGTGAAGTTCCAAAAGTCACATGTAAATAGAAAGATTATTAGGAAATAAGATTATGAGAATAAGTAGAGAAATAAGAATACGTATTGAATACGGAAACTATACGTTACCTAATTAGAGACATGATCCAGACGATCGCGAGGGGAGTTTTCGAGGAATTTCGGTCCTTGAAAGCACTTCACGACACTAGACAGTGGTTTTCCACTGAACACTCGCGAGTATACACTTATTAAAAACGTGACGCGAAAAGGATGACAGGTTGTAAACAAACCTGGTCATCCATATTGGATTTCCCAGTTACTGACCGCGCATGTGCAGGGTGTGTTCAATTCGATACTCAAGCGAGACGATCGATAGTATTGAGGTCGACTCTGGTTTGCGCGGCAACCGATAGGTGTCGGAGTCGCCCGTGACTTGGAAATAATTCAAGCCGGGAATAGAAGGAGGTACCCGAGAGGTATTCGGCACTTCACTATCCCGATCGTGAATCCGCAACAAACGGTGATCTTGCAAGGTGAGAGGATTGCTCCACTAAGCAAAGCGATAGTTAAAGTCCGTTGGGTGCTCGCATCCAACGTTAGCTAGGCTTTGATTTATGGCCGGGGGTGGTCAGCTGGAAAGAAACCGCTGCCTCAGAGTAAATGCTGGTTAGGGCACTACATGACGGGGATGGTAATGATACTCCTACGTCATTGGGGGCAAAATCCAGCCCATGGGGTTGGATAGCAGCCACCCTCTCACGGCTGAAAATACTGTGGAAAGACAAATTGCTTGAACTTTCCGTTAGATCTTGGACGGATTCCTTCCGAATCCCTCAGGGCACTCGGTAGCCAATGAGCTTCCAGGATCTCTAGATCTGCGACGTGATTGGTCTCCTCCCGAAACGCACGTTCGCCTTGTCATTGACCGAAATCTAGTTTATCACTAGGATAACTCTAGATTTTTCAGCCACGCGATTGGTCCGCGAGTAATCGGTCGTTTACAATCGCCGCGCGCATGATCCCGTTGGAACCGCGCCTGGTCATGCTATGTAGAGTCACCGCGTAATAGTTTATACGCCTTGTTTCCGTTGGATCCGGTCGAATTTCCAACCAAATAACGTCTTCGCGCAGAACACGTGTGCACACGTTAGGAATAGTCGACTTAGGGTTCCTAAACTGTCAAATTTTCCTAGTCTGTATGATATTGTCAAAATCTTACTTTAATTTTCCTCTTGTTCATTCGCGAACTGACCAGTTCGAATCTTTTGTAAAGAAAAGTGCTTCAATGAATGTCAATTTGGTTTATCAATATTTCAAACTTGTCTTGTTATTTTAATGATAATAATCTGTGACCCGCGTTCCTCAACCTAGAAAACCCGAACCTTGGTCTTCCGACGAGCGAAAGGCAACTTTGAGGGTAAATTCTTCAATTTACGATATCGTCATATATCAACGCGATAGGGTCTTTGAAACGAAACGTCATAATTGTTGGACAAGTTCCGTAAGAATATTCAAGAATTTGGGTTCTTTGAATCTGCGTTATCAGTGGACGAAATGATGGCTGAATCTCATGCCAGAACCAGCTTGAAGCAATTCATCCGCGGAAAACCGATACGATTCGGTTCGAAATTTTGGGGACTTTGTTCAGCAAACGGATATTTTTTTGATCTCGATCTTTACTGTGGAAAGGGATCACGAGTTGATAAACTAAACAAATGCGCCCTCGGTACAAAAGTCGTCATGCATCTATTGGATAAATTTCTCAAGGATACACCCTCCTCTACCATATCGAAATATCATTTGTATCATGACAATTATTTCACTAGCGTTGATCTCATGTTGCACCTGAAGAAATTGGGACTGAAATCCACAGGAACTATTCGAGACAACAAAGTATCGGCTAAAAACATAATTGATCAAAAAGCTCCCAGAGGCACATTCGTTTCAAAACATGATCAAAAGAGTGGAATCAATTATGCCAGTGTGATGAATTCTAAGCAGGTCTCTATAGCTTCATCAGCTACAGGAGTGACTCCAATGTTACCCTCAAAACGATATAATGCAAGAGATCATTCAAGAATATCTCTTCCATTTCCTAACGCTTCTCATGTTTACAATCGATTCATGGGTGGAGTAGATCTCCACGACAGTCACTGCAACAACGTGCAGACATGTATACGTAGTAAAAAGTGGACTTATGTAGTTTTCACACGTTTAATTCACTTGTGATTCATAATTTATCAAATCCTGAATCAAAAAAGATTGGTACGAAAGATGTTGCTATGAGTGTTGCCAGACATTATTCGGATATTGGACAGAAGAGGTATAATAAAAAACACAACTTTCGTCGCGAAGCAAGTCGAAAAAAATGTTCCACGAAAAAATGTATTATCCGCACATACATATACTGCTGCACTTGTGATTTGCATTATTGTAAAAATTGTAAAGACAGATTTCATGCGAATCTTCAAGGAAAAGAAGTGGGAGAATAGGAGCTCTCTATCGATAATTGAGGCTTGAAGATGAATAGAATGAGCTTGTTCAGTCATGTATAAAGTCATGAGTGGGAAAGAGGAAACATCCAGGAGATCATAAAAATATAATTGAAAAATTGGAAAAAATAAAAATAAAAACAATGTAGAAAAAATCAAAAATTCGGAAAAAAAAGGAGAAAAAGAGACTCTTGCCGTCCACCTCCACGTGGTTTGAGTTGGGAAACGTTTATATGAAACGGCTAACGGACGGAAATAACTGATTTTCTTCCGTGAAACCCTGTATATGTTTGATCGCATGATTTTGAGTCGTATGAATTTCGGTATGCCACATTCGATTCGCCATCTGGAATCATTGAGATCCAACTCCAGACACGTTATCACCAATCCCAAAAATCTCCTCGTATACACATTTTCTCGTGATTTGGAAGCGTTTCATGAATTTCAGTATGCTATATTGAATCCGCCATCTCAGATTTTGGTAATCCGATGCTGGATTCGTCGTCAGTGACCTCAAGAACCCAAGTATACCGATTTTCATCCATCTCAGAGAGTTTTATCGAATTTTCGTGTGCCATTTTGGGTCCACCATTTTGAATTCCGGAAATCTGATGCTGGATCCGTAATCAGAGACCTCAAAAACCTCAGCATACCGATTCTCATCCATTTTCAAGGCTTTTTCTGACTTTTCGTCCGCCATCTTGGATTCGTCATTTTGAATTTTGGAAATCAGATGTTTGATTCGTAGTCAGCGACCTCAAAAACCTCCGGGTACTTCTCTTGAAGAATACTGAACGAATAGAATTATATGTTCTGTCAATTTTCTCTAGATTCTCAGAATTGCGAGTTATTTTGGTGAATATATGGTAAATTGAGAGAGGTTAGGTCCCCTTCAAGTCTGGGAAAAAATCTATCGTGAAGTTGAGATATTTTGTGCGCCCTTGGTTGATGTTTTGAATAATTTTGAGTGCATTTTCAACCCGTGAGAAAATCACAAAGTCAAATATCCTCCAATTTTTAGTCGACTTTTTATTTTAAATCGGCCATATCGGTAATCCAGCGCCATTCGAAGGTAATTTTGACCTCAGCAACCGAAAGAGCGACCTCGAAAATAGTAGGTAAGGTATTTTTGCCATGAGTTTTCAATGATTTATATATCATTTGCAACGTTTGAAATTACAGTTGAAATCCCGCATTTCCCGGACTTAATGGGTTAAAGTGGGGAATCCAGGAATTTTGTGTTCATAATCTACTACAAGTCGTAATTCTTGACCGATTCTGATGATTTTTTCTTCAAATGCTCAGAATTGAATTCTTCGAAGAACTGTCGTTCCACATTCTCCAGTCTCTCCCTAATTTTTTCAATAAATAAACAAATAGTGTGGGAGAATCTCCAATATCAGGTATTTGAGCTTGTATCTTCCGAAAAAGTCTTGGGATAAAGTGACTATGCAGCAAGATTATCACAGGTGTGCTCATTAAACATGAATAATTCGAATAGTTACGGATTCAATTACTATGAACAATTTTATAAACAATTTTCATTGAAACATCAGTAATTGGGATAATCTTCAATGTAAATATGAAATTCTCATTTTTAGTTTCTTGGAATTATCCTAGAAAAAATTGTAAGTGAAAGAACAAAGATAAAAGCTAATATCCATATCATTGTTGTAAATAATTTTATAAACAAATTCTCAACTCAGAGGTGTTGTCAGTGGGAAGAATATTTTGTTTCTGTTTTTATATAGAGTTCCCATTAGTTACAATCTGCAATTAAATTTCAGTGAAATTCAACATGGACTATTGTTGTTAACAATTTCGTAAACAAACAAATTCTCAATTGGAAAATTTTTGGATAGGGAAAGAAATGAGTTCAGGGTTGTGAATGTAAAATGTGGATTCCCATTGACTTCCTCCCATCAATGACAATAGTTTCCAATAGATACCGCAGGAATAATATGTTTTTCTTCCATCAAAAAATTCTCTCAAAGGAAAGTTTGGTTCTAATTCCTGCAGGAATTTTGATACAAACTGTGACTCTTAGTATGATACGCACTAAATACATAAAACAATAATGTCTTCCCCTTCTGAACATGTCAACTTCCCAGAGTTTATTAGATATTTACAGCAAAGCTCAGTAATTTTCGAAAGAATGTTCTAATTTTAAGAGATTCCTAGAGGAAATTCTTGATATAGGTTCTCATCAGAAAGTTTCTCAGTTCAAAATTTGTTTATAAAATTGTTTATAACAATTAGGAATATCAATTCAATTTGAAAACTATCCACTACTTGTGACTATTCATGATGATTCCCAATAAATACCACGAAACAAAAATTTCTCTGCCATTCAAAAATTTCCCAATCGAAAATTATTCCAAATACTGATTTTTTAATGAAATTGTTTTCAAAATTCTTTATGATAATTGGATTCGTAATTATTCGAATTGTTCATGTTGAATGAGCAAGCCTGCAATAATCTTTCTGAATAGTGACTTCATCTCAAGACTTTTTCGGAAGATACAAGCTCAAATACCTGAAATTGAAGATTTTTCCACACTATTTGTTTATTTATTGAGAAAATGAGGGAGGGACTAAAGAATGTGGAACGACAGTTCTCTCAAGAATTCAATTCTGAGCATTTGAAAAAACAACATCAAAATCGGTCAAGAATTACGACGTGTAGCAGATTATGAACACAAAATTCCTGAATTCCCCACTTCAAGTGGGTTTTCAGATTGGCATCACAATCGCAATATGAAACTCGATTGAGCGACCTCTAAATCTAAAGCTAGGGATCCCAGGTTGCAGGAGGTTCAGTTTGGGGTCGGAATCGAGAGTTTAAGACCCTTCACTCGAAACCAATTTTTTTTTTAAACACCCTAATATATATATGTATATATGTATACTTATATCGAAAAGATAGAGATAGATCCAATTGATAGACATATATACAGGGTGGGGCATTTAAAGTGTCGCGGGCGTTTTTTCCAAAAATGAAGTGAGATACGAGAAAATTTTTCGGACAAAAGTTGTAGGGTATCGAGGGGGACATCCGATGGTGTCCTTGGCTTTGACCTCAAATCTCATCTTCAAGGGCATTCTGAGATCAACTCTTGTTTTTTGAATAGCATCTCATATTTTTTACTGCAGATTTGGATTCTAGGTCAAAAACCAAGAAACTTTTGTCTGAACCATTTTCCTGAAATCCGCAAAGATGGCGCTCTAATCGATATTGTTCCATACTGAATCTGACATTAGAATAACTCGAAAACGAAGGGTCTTGGAGGAGAATGTTTCGGACAAAAGTTGTCTGATTCCAAGGGGGACCCCTTGAACTGAAACGGAGGTGATGGGGTATAACAGACAAAACACAACACATTTCAATCGTCTACATCACTTGGATAATCTTAATGCAGTAGATGCTCAAAATGATGGCCTTCGACTTCAATACACATTTCAAAACGTTTTACAAAAGATTGCTGAACTCGTGCTAAAATATCTTCATTGATGCTCGCGCATGCATTGATGATTCGTTGACGCATATTCTCAGGTGTAGTCGGTGCTTGTTGATAAACTGTATCTTTTATGTATCCCCATAAAAAAAAATCTGGAGAAGTAAGATCCGGAGAACGGACAGCCCAATGAACTGGTCCACGACGTCCCATCCATCGTCCAGGATAATCTCTGTCAAATATTTCTCGAGCTGTGACTGCATAATGGGATGGACAACCATCGTGTTGATACCACATATTCAATCGTTCCTGAATAGGTATGTCTTCAAGTAATGTTGGAAGTACTTGATCTAAGAAATGTCTGTACTTCTCTCCATTTAGCGTATCTGCAATGAAGTACGGTCCAATTACTCGAGATCGAAAAATACCACACCAAACATTCACAGCCCATTGTCTTTGATGCTCTACTTGACGTAACCATCTTGGATTTTCTGTCGCCCAGTAATGCATATTATGTCGATTTACTTGACCATGATTGGTGAACGTCGACTCATCAGAAAATAATATGTTGATGAAGTTGTTATTGTGCATTTGCGCTAGACCCCATCGACAAAACTGTACACGATTTTCGAAATCATCACCGTGAAGGTCTTGATGCAAACAAATGTGATACGGATGGAATTTGTGACGATTCAGTATTCGAAGAACACTTCTTCGAGAAATTCCCGAATGGAGTTCAATTTCACGAGAGCTCACGTGTGGATTATTGGGTACTGCAGCTAGTACATTAACTTCCGCATTTTCTCCGCTAACAGTTCTCATTCGATGTCGTTTTTCCCTTGTAACACTTCCCGTTTCTGAGAATAATTTTGTAATGCGTTGGAAATACCTAATGGATGGCGTTGTTCTTTCAGGAAATCGTTCTGCATACAAGTCAAATGCTTGTCTGGGGTTCTTATGCACTTCACCGTAAATGTAGATCATATCGATCTTTTCAGAAACCGTGTATCGGATATCCATGATTTTCAATTTGCCATAAACCAAGTAATAATCAAATGTAACTGACAAACAGACTTTCAAAATCGTGAATTTTCACTGAACCCCGTCGTTTGTTTACATCGCGTGAGCTCTGAATGGTGGTAATGTAGACGATTGAAATGTGTTGTGTATTGACAACTTTTGTACGAAACATTCTTTTGCAAGACCCTTCGTTTTCGAGTTATTCGAATGTCAGATTCAAAATGGAACAATATCGATTAGAGCGCCATTTTTGCGGATTTCAGGAAAATGGTTCAGACAAAAGTTTCTTGGTTTTTGACCTAGAATCCAAATCTGCAGTAAAAAATATGAGATGCTATTTCAAAAACAAGAGTTGATCTCAGAATGCCCTTGAAGATGAGATTTGAGGTCAAAGCCAAGGCCACCATCGGATGTCCCCCTCGGTACCCTACAACTTTTGTCCGAAAAATCTTCTCGTATCTCACTTTATTTTTGGAAAAAACGCCCGCGACACTTTAAATGCTCCACCCTGTATATACACATATATAGAGTCGCGTGTAATAATATACGTTTATATTTATATATATATATATTGCTATATGTATAGGTAACAACAAAATCCAAAGATATATAATTAGTTTAAATACCAATCAACGTCAATGATGAATTTCAACGTTGCGAACATTGAAGATCATGATAATAATAACAATATAAAAATCTATTCCTTTGTCACACTCTAATCGGGAAAATTCGATAGCAACTGAACTCAATCGACCGTAGAATATTGATGCTTCGATAAACTAATATGATATTCCTCGCAACAATGTTCTCTGCTTCAATGAAACACCGTTATGGTAATTAACATTCATACGAGGAATTGAAATTTTTCTTACATAGAATGTCGAGGATGCATTGGAAGGGCAGAGCTCACATCACCAACCAGAAGTTTTGAGGAAACGGATGCTTCCTTTCTTATATAACGAGTTCTTCCGTAGGTAAAAGACAAAAAATCCCGTTATATACGTAAAAGAAAATGAAGTACTTTCCCAACCGGAGTGGCTCGATTGGAAAAGCGAGTAGGTACCCGCTCCTGGTTTTAAGCTCTCGATAAGATATAAATTCTCTTATCTTGCACCCCCAGTGTAGTGGTTAAAGGTTAAAGTGAAAGAAATTTAGATGTGGAGGAATTCGTTTAACAAATGCTTTATTCCATTCAAAGAATCCATGGAAAACATGAAACAGATGAGATTTTGTTTATAAACATACATATGAGAATTTCCGAAAAATGATCTGAATGTACAGTGAGTAAAACAGGTATAATCTTGGTTTATTGATGTTTCTACAAGAGTTCCCGAAGAGGAACTCGTAATGTACAAAAGGCGAACATATATAATTCTATTACAGATGATTCTAAGAGAGTTTTCGAGAGGAAACTCGTAATGTACAAAGATTGAAAGTATATAATTTTATCCCAGATGATTCTGCAAGAGTTTTCGGAACGAAACTCGTAATGTGCAATGAATGGAAGACCGAATATGTACTTATTTCGGATGATACTACGAGAGTTTATGAACAGAAAACTCGTAATGTACAAAGATTGAAAGTATATAATTTTATTCCAGATGATTCTGCAAGAGTTTTCGGAACGAAACTCGTAATGTACAATTAATGAAAACCGAATATGTACTTATTTCAGATGGAACTACGAGAGTTTTTTTCAGAAAGAACCTCGTAATGTACAAATATTGAAAGTATATAATTTGATGATAGATGTTTCTAACGAGAGTTTTTCGGAACGAAACTCGTAATGTACACTGAATGAAAACCGAATGTGTACTTATTCCAGATGGAACTACGAGAGTTTTTCAGAAAGAAACTCGTAATGTACAATGAATGAAAACCAAGCAAATTCCCTTGGAGTCGTGTATACCGTGTGTATAGAGGAGGAGGAAGAAAGAACTAATATATTTTTCTTTTCTCTTTTTGCTCTTGACTCACCGTGGTGGGAAAGACGAGTACACGTTAGGTACTTCTTTCCGATCAAAAGGCAACGAGGTGCTGGTTACTTCTGATGGTCCTCCTGTCTCTCTCTCTCTCTTTTGGACGAAGATTTCAGACGTGCTGGTTCACGATTCAAAATTTTACGCGATTTGAATGCCAAAAAAGAATTAGTCGATTACACTGAATTTCACTGATTTTATTATAACAGGAAAAAAAACTGATTCTATTCGCGAATCTCGGTTGGAGTATGAACTTATTCTACAAAGTCACGTTTCACTAAGTGGCAATCGTGGCTAAGGCAAAAGGAATGATTGTTTTGAGAAACGTTGCGTTGGAAAAAATTATTGAGCATGAGTTTCCTACAAAAGACGCCGTGGAACCTTCCAAAGGGACACACTTTTACGATTTATTGCGAACTTGAAGTATGTAATCGTCAACTTGGCCTCAATCGTATCCTCGTTTCTACCCTCTTGCGGAAAAGGACGGACTTGTCTTCGCATATGGAAAATCGGCTGCTCAACAAAACTTTCGCGTAACGAATCTCCCGATTTTCCATTGACCGTCCTATTTACGTGTTTTCCATCTGGGTGATGGAACACGCCAGATCCTGGCAAGAGGGGTTTTTCTGCCGACTCAACTGCCTGATCAGCAGTGATTAGTCAACTTGGTATTCGTGAAGAGAGAGAGACACGGGTATATGGGTACCGTGAACAAAGATAGCGAATTCGCGGGCCTCGAAAATATGCATCGATGTGGACATCGATGCGAGCTCTGACCTAGATTTCTTTCTTCCTGCTCAGCGTTTTGTTTGAGCGTACATTTATTTCTTACGTGCTGTGGGTCGATATATGTATATGTTCAAATATATATATTTTAAATAATGTTTGCGACCCGACTTCCCTTTGATTCTAAATAGGCCACGCACCGGAATACAGGCGGGAATAGGGGTTTTATTCTTCTGTATTCCGGGAGCGAGATTCATCGTCACGTAACACTTCTTAACTCGATTCGAATCCGATGCCTATTATCAGATCTTTTTCCAGAAAATCAGGAACTTTCATCAGCCCTTAGGATGATATTGCTGTACCGATGATGGTCTCGAAATCTCTTCAATAATTTCTCGTACAAGCTCGTAAAATTGTAATAGGAATTGTGGAGTTATCTCACGAGTGCGCACTCCTATACACAGTTGAATTTTTGGTGTCGTTCACAACTTGTGTAACTTTCTTCTCCTTCTGATTTTCTTTTTCGTACCAGCATTTATTCAGATTGGTGTCCGCTCCATTCTCACATCCCTTCCAAATTACCATTTTTACAATTTGTATGTCGATCATGTACATTTGTCACGCGGTCTAAACTTTTGTATAAAATTTTTATATAAATTAGATATAATGATTGCAAAGGCCAATATTTCTTATATTTGATTACATATACCATATGAATATTCATTTTAAATTTCAAGTAAAGTATCTTTCAACAGGACAAAATTCAACGCATTCAACCTTATACAGTAAGAAGACCGTGAGTTGCATTTTTGATGAAGATGGATATTTTATATCATTTTAATCGTTAAAAAAATCTGCATTCTACTGTGTTTTTTATTTTGAAAAAAAACCTGATATTATTTCAATAAAAGCGGTTCGAAGTACGGAGAAATTATGATATACCCTAGAAATGCTTTGCCATTGAAAAATGATTTTGAAAGAAAACAGTTTTTTTCGATTTCCTCGAATTCAAGCCAAATGCACTTACGGTCTTCTTCCTTTGGGCGGCAGAAGAGATCGACCTAGATCTCAGGAAATCTCATCTTTTTTCCCGGGATGTTTATAAATAATAAAGTAAATTATTCATCAATTGAAAACACGTGAATTTTGACGATAAAAAATATGGTTAAAGTTTGAATTGTTTATAGAAACGAAACAAAAATTCAAATGAACAAAATTTGGTGATTCATCGTTATTCATTTCCTTGAATTGACTCCTTGGAACTTGAAACATTATTCGCAGGATATATTGCAAGATTTCGAATCTCAAATGTCGGCACCCCGTTAATTGAAACATCTTGATAACTTTCTTCTTCCGATAAATTGACGTAAAGGTGTCATCATTCGTATCCCGATCAACGACAGCTTTCTTGTTCAATCAACTACAAAAAAATGGGTACAACGCAATGTACGTCAGGAGGAAGTCAATAATGACAATGAAATCGCGGTATTAGCGATAACATTGTGATGTCACACTTCCTTCGTGCTTACCATCATGTGGAGGTAATGTCCTTGTCTCTCAACTATATTGAGAAATCCCTAGCATAATGGAACAATTCGACGGAGGATTGCGATTCCATAATTACGATATTGTAATCTCTGTACGCGAAGTTAAAAAATCGGAATACAATTCCATTAATAAATTCATAAGTACTTGGATTGCGCACGTTTCGATATGGATTGGTGATATGGAGATTTTATCAATGGTGCATTGAAGGATATATTTATCATGATATCAATTGGATTAGAATGAAAGTAGATTGAGACCGAATGAGAGAATCATTTTCTTGATAGTTGAATTCCTTATATAAGTAATGAGTATCATGGAGTACCTGAAAATTAAGAATAATATGGTATTTTATATGAGTTATTGT
The DNA here is from genome assembly GCA_018340375.1 of Gonatopus flavifemur. Taxonomy (NCBI): domain Eukaryota; kingdom Metazoa; phylum Arthropoda; class Insecta; order Hymenoptera; family Dryinidae; genus Gonatopus; species Gonatopus flavifemur. The sequence continues at coordinate 544,023 of JAFFJZ010000067.1, forward strand.
TCTCTTGATTGTCGCTTTGTTAGATGTGTTGTCGATGGAGTGAGAGTTAGGGTATGGGATGTAATATACTCTAGGAAATATGCTGATAAAAATTTGCGATCGTGTAAGGGAATCATACGAAAACCGCGGGATTGCGGAGAAATGTTTTTTGAGTACAAAAAAATTGGTTGAGGTGATTGAGGCTGGCTGAATAATTTACAAGAATTCCAAAGTCGGGAGAAATTTTTTGTTGCTACAGTTGATGTTCGAGAATCCATATATGGACAGAAAATTTGTAGAAAATTTCCAGAACAGACAATAAATCATGTGCATTCTGATGAAAGCAATCTTATCAACGTAAGAGATTACAGTCTCCTGATTATCAACCATTCTAACTGGATTTTGAATTCCTTACATCGAAAGGAAATTCACACCTTCTGTGTGTAAAATTTCATGTATTCAGAGTGCGAACAGATGCATACTCAGATAGCACAAAGTCTATGCGATCAACGCTCCTAATCCATGCTTTTAATGCATGATAGTATATTCGGAAAGTATGAATGCATATGGGTGATTCCGTTTTGACTGTTAAACAGCTATGAAATATCGGAAATTAGAATAAAACTTCAAATTTTGCCTGCCACGTTACTGACTCGTTCATACACGGTACTGACATAAATTATATTTAGTAGATATTCTTTGGGAAAAATAATCAATTTATTCACGAATTGTATTGAAACATTTTGAAACTCTTCATATTGATTATTGACCACTACAATGAATAATAGTAACAATATTTAGAACAAAAAATACATTATAATTCATATAAAATGTGAATTGACTGAAATATAACATTTAGTTGAGGAAAATTAAATTAATTACAATCAAGTTTTCGGTTTCGATCACAATATTTGTTTGATTCTCAAACTTTCACGTAATGGTATTGTCTGACAGTTTTCTGAGCCGTCAACAGCAACGCCTTCTTGAAGAGATTGTGAAGTTCCAGTTAGCTTCAACGGTTTTTTAACTTTTCTCATCGAATGCTTCGGTTCTCGCTTTTGTTTCTTCAACTTATTGTTCATTTTTTCGGCCTCATCAATAATAGAATATTTAAGCTTTCCCATAAAGAAGTGTTTGCACTCAGCCTGAACAGAGCAATTGAAGCAACTTAAGGAATTGAACAAAGTGCGAGTATGCTTTGATTTATTCCACTTATATTGATGAACTTGTATTGTACCCACGAACGATTCAAAATCTCTGGGCAATGTTGCATCAATGTCTAATATTTCCTCTCCTGCAACAAAATCAATATGTACAGATTCAATACGATCACGTGAAACCGACAGCAAAGCATCGAAATTTGATATGTCAGTGCCATATTTTACTTGATCATCTGTTAATTTTTCAATACAACCTCCGTTCCCATCAGCTGAACTTTTCCCATGGCCAGTCCCACTGAAGTTATATGTAACATTTTCGTGAGCTATAAACAAATTCAACTCATATTGAAAATCATCAATTGCTTTTCTAATCGTACATTCAATTTTTTTCCAGCAGTAGTTTTAACGGTTATTGGCGTTTTCGTTTTTTCATTTATTATTTGTTCCGAAGATACTTCACATTTCATGTAGAACGTTTTATCATCAGAATTTGGATTTTGTGAATCAAATTCTAATTCTCCATGTTTACATTTTTCACATGCTCGTGATAGACATAATTCAGAATTACCATCACGTAGAAGACGGTTCAGAATTTCATAAGAAGTATTCTCTGTCAATAACTTAGAACTGTGAAAAGCTTGGCTCAGCAAAGAAGAATTTCCATGAGTAAAGCAGCCCATGTATTCCGATTTGTTACTTTTAGTTCAATCCAATACTTTGGGCGTGAATTCGCGAATGTAGAGTAGCTTATGCGATAAGTACTTTGCGAACAAAATTTAGCATGTAAATCTTCAATAGTTGCATTTACGTAGCGCTTTGTTATTTGCTGACTCTTTATGTTCATACTAGCTTAACTTCATGTTCATACTAGTACAAGCTTCTTCATCAGAAATAACTTTACCAGTTTCTCCATAAAAACGTCTCACTTGATCTTGGATGAAAATTAGATTCCTTTTCTTATTCCTAACATATTTGAATGGATCCACTTATTGTCTCACAATATTAGCTTGAATTTTAAACTTCTTGTGTCTTGACAAGATGATTGTGATTGCTGAACCAAAACTTCGTGGGATATCAATGTTTTGCGAACTTTAGGGTCAACTTTTTCACTTTCCAACAGCTCCTCCACTCTAGATTTAGGTGATGTGGATTCAGACTTCTTAGCTTGTAACCGGTAGAATTTTTCATCCAGCTGTTAATTTTCATTCTCAGAGTCTTATTGGTGCTGATTGATTTATTATTGTCCCTAAAACATTCCCGTGAACTTTTTTGGATTTGTTCCTTCCCTAACCTAGCTTGCTTCAATTCACTATCATTATGATCATTATTCAAGTTTTCAATGTCTCCTAATTCAATGAATTCTTTTTGTTGCGCTCGAGAATTTTTTTTCCACAAATTTTGTTGTTGACGACGTGCTCGCTTTTCTCGATCAGACAATTCTTGTATCAGTTTGAATTTCCCATCTTTCTTTCTCTTCGCATTCCTCGCTTTGTTTTTGACAGTAATTTTCAAATGTCACTGGATCATATCGTATTTTTTGTTTTCTCAATTCCTCTGTACTACGTTTTTGTTCTACACGTTTTCTTCTAACATCAGTATTGGGCTTGTTTTCAGATTTGACTCACTTTTTCAATGACGATTGCTGATTGTTAACATTTGTTTCGTATATAATTTCAGCCTGTTTTCTCGTACGCAGTATTGGAGCCGTCTAGGACGAAAAGGAATCATAACTGATAATTAGAATAATTGTATTCATGATTGAAGATATTTTTATTTGTTTGTGACACGGTACTGACTTTTTTCAGTTCAAACAGCTGATGGAATTGTTTAGTTATGAATTTCAAAATTTTCAAATGAAGTATACTTTGGGTTAGTAATTAGTATGAGAATTGATTATTTACGAGGAGTTACTTGTTGGCAGTCGTACTGAACGGACGTGTGTGTGTCTTACTCTGATCGTACAACAATAACATAAAGTTTGATACTTGATTAACTGGTTTGGTGGTTATTGTTTTTTTTCTCTCCATACATTCTCGCGGAAATGACGACAAATGAAGAGTTGAAAGAACTCATCTTGAATTTAACTACAAAGGTAAATGATGTTGATGTAAACACCGATAGTCTAGAACAAAAATCCAACAATCTCGCCAATGCAAATGAAAAGTTCACGGGTGAAGTGTTAGAATACAAAAAATCATGTAACCGTTTGGAAAAATTGTGCTGTGAACTTGAGAACAAAGTGTCTTCGTTATCTAGTGAAGTTGAATATCTGAAAAGCGCAGAGAAGAGAAAGAATTCAATAATTTTCAATTACAAGAATACGAAGCCGAATGATGATCTCATCGCTGTGGCCTTGGAGATATCCAGTGAAGTCCAGATTAATGTGGATGAAGAGAATATTGACAATGTCAAGTATCTAGAAAGGAAGAAAGACACTCGACCTAGTCCTATATTAATTCCTTTCTCTCAGCCACGCATCAACATTGAGATATTCAAATCTGCAAAGAAGTTTCGAGATCTTAATTTGGCAATCTCAAATGATTATACCAAGGAACAGCGAGAAACTCGAAAATCTTTGAACGCATCGCAAAACAAATTAACCAACTTAGGTGAGGAGTCGACACTGAGAGGAACGAAAATTGTATACAATAACGTCTACCATGACCTGCAGTCAATGCAAGGAGTTACTCGCCGCCTCAATCCAGAACAAGAGAAGGGATGTGACCACAGTGACGGAGAAGGGAGCTCGAGTAGTGAGGAATCAATCACAATAATGCACACAGGCGATATTTCAAAAAAACTTGATCAAAACCTCGAAAACTCAAGTTGTTCTCAGCTATCAGTGCTGTTTTGCATGTGATTGCTGAGGAGTAATTGAAAACAATGTGGAGTTAGCGCATTCACAAACAAATGATTGATCAATTTTATGCCAGGGCAAAGCGCAACTTGTTAGAGGTTGAAAACACGTATCATGGTTCATTGTAAATTTGACTAGAGCAAAAAGTATTGTGATAAAGTCCCGATACATATCTTATGATTCAAGGAATGAGTTAAGGACCTGGAGCTATGTATCTCTCCATTTCACCACAGAGGATTCACTCATCAATATTATCAAGGTTATACGCAAAAACTATAAGCATCACATCGGATACTAATGTTCATTCAAAAAATTTGAGAATGATTATGCTTGAAAGTGACGAATTCATTAAGATCAGATCATTCTACTGATTTAGTTCGGATCTTCCATGTAATAATCAACTATTTATTCAAATTTGATTCCCTAATATGTGCTCATCGATTGAAGTCATAACAATTTGCTATGAGAATCAAAATAATTGGATGAACGTCATCTCTTCTAAAATACAATTCTTTATTGTTTATTGTAGCTGCTCCCACCAATCACATGGGCATATTTTGTCTTCAGCCAATAGAGTATCATAAGGAGTGCACATCAACAGATATCAATGGAAAATTCGAAAATTTAGTTTCTAGGGTTCAAAACAGCATTCAAACCGGTGATTTATCTCCTGGTTCCAGACAAATGCTATCCAAATGTATGCATGAATAGAAATGTAAGTGGGCTTCTTCAAAAAGAAATAAAGACTATTTCAATAAGAGAGAAGCATTCTGGCTGAACCATAAACTGCCCCTTCCTGTTGAATATAAAATTACAAAACAAGTTGGTGGGAGGTCTTTTAAAACATTTTCTGAAAGCAGTGGTAGATCAAAACGTAGGCAAGCAGAAGATTCACGTTCTCGAAGAAGTACGAGTGAACTTGTATTCGTGATTTAAATGAAATCAAGAGCTGACGAGCGGTCAAAAGTTGCTGGACAGTTGAATATTCTAATAACTGAACCAGTGACTGATCATCCTCCAAAACAATTTACGAAATATACCCGGATGGAGCTTTGGGACTTGTTGTTGCTGCTAAACTAAGCAAATTTCAATATAATCCATTGAAAAAAGGTCCAAATGATCACAATTCCAATTTGTATCCCGCTTGCGAAGCAGTAACTCATGCGAAAAAATCATGTTATCCCAACAATATATCCATTAGCGATTCATCAGTTGGAATCCCATTACAAAACTTACTTGATCATACTGCTAGGAGGCTTTTTCAGTCGCTTACCGATGTGATCTCTTCACTTCGTGAAACACAAATTACAACGCTTCGTATGGTATATGACTGGAGATGTGATGGTACTTCGGAACAAGCAGAATACAAACAATTATTTGAAGATGAAACAGTCGCCGATGTAAGTATTTTCTTTATATCAGTAGCTGCAACTCAATTAGAAATTGATAACTTCGAAGGCGAAGGGTCATTTGGAGAAATCCTAGGACATCTCCTACAAGTTGCAGGCCATTGGAGCTTCTTTTTGCAAAAGAAACTAGACAGTTGTTTAAAGACCAAGTGGATTGAATCAACGCTTAAATCAAGATATCAAAACCCACCGAAATAGATTGCAATGGTGATAAAATATTTTTGAAACATAATTTAATTCTAAGTATGATCGATGGTAAAACTGTTGATGAAATAACTGAAACAATAGCACATCAGCGTCGCTATTCATGTGGTTTGAGATCATAATCCTTTAACTGTATATCGCTGTGTTCATCAAAGGAAGTGGATAGCAAACAATACTTAGATTTTGGTATATCACCTCTACATGCATGGATTCGTTTGTTTGAGTGTCTGCTCCATGTGAGTTACCGATTACCGTTATGTGAATGGAGAATCACAAAACAAGGAGAGAGGAATATCATCAGGGTTCGGACAAAACTGAAACTCCGGGAAATTGAGGAAAACTTGGGGAAATAAAAATTGGGCTCAAAACACCGGGAATTCCCAGGGAAATGATCAGAAACTCTCAAAAACCTGGAAATCTCAGGGAAATCACTAAAATTTTATGAGAATAAGAATTTGTTCATTAATTCTATTATTCATTTTCTACAACATATTTTCTTAATTTCTAATCGTGGGATCTCAGAAATTATACACTGAGGAAAAAATTCCTTGGAGCCAATCGAATGCTCCTTCCAATGGTATCGAATCAATAATCGGTCATTAATCAAGTCTAATTAAATATTGACTTGATTGAATAGTCGTTCATCTCAAATCTTATGTCGTACCATTTATCATGAGATAATTGTTTTTCTTTCTTTCAAGATTGTGCTTTAAAAAATAAGTAGCTCCATTCATGAATACATTATTTACAGTATACAGAAGGAATTATTTTTTGATTCAAATAAATATATTTTTATGGAAACAAAATTCTCCATCCAACAGCAAGAAATCTCCCTCTATTCAAAAAAATTTGTTAGTCCAATTGGGCGAAATTGATATTTATAAATATTAATTTGAACATAATGAATCCATTCAAATCGGATAGGATTTATATTAGTCAAATGGATTTCGTTTCCATTAGATAAAAAATGATTCAAGCGGAATAAAATTTTTTTTTGCTCATTGGGATAATATATTCATTTGAATCAAAAAATACTTCCTTCTGCGTACGGGAAATAATTTATTGATAAATGAAATTACTTGTTTCAAAAGTACAGTCTTGGAAGAGGAAAAAAGAATTCTCTTATGATGAATGTAAATGGTACGACATAAGATTAGTGACATTGGATTAGGAAGGAATAATTTATTAGAATACATTGAAGAAATAACTCACTTCCACAAGAATTGAACACGAGTCGTCGAGACTGAAGACCGAGGCTCTACACGGGACGAAAATTCATGCGTTCCGTGCATGGAATATACCATGCTCCTGAAGTGAGCTGACTATCGAGCATTAAATGCATGAATTCATCCTTTTCAAGTATACTGTCATGCATTAAAAGCATGGATTAGGTGCGTTGAGCACATGACTCTATATTTGAGTATGCACATATCTGAACTCTGGATGCATGAGTTGTTATACAAAGAACGTATGAGATTTCTTTCCGTGTGTCACTGAAGTTATCACCGGTTGCTCAGATGAGGGTACAACACATTCTCGCAAATTGTCCGCTTCTTCTCTCCCGTCAACGCAAGGTGAAAACCGTTCGAGCGAGAAAAAGGGTGAGTAGCCCATTCACGAGAGTGCGCTGTACTTTCTGTGTGTATATCGACTTGCGCTCATTTTCTGAACTTGAATATTTCGGAAATTCGACCGCGTGAGGATGAAAAATGATTTTTCTCAAGGGTGCCTAAGGTACACGTACACGTACACATACACGTAATTTCCATTGAAGTAGCTCAATTGCATGCTTGATGCTTGATTGAAAAAAGAATGAAAGATATTGAATCAATATGGACTGCCAGGTACATCTGGTTATCCAAATGGTACGCGAACGACTCTTGGTACATTGTAACTTGAGTTCATTTTACCTGTATTGAAAGTGATTATTAGGGGTGCACGAGACGATATTCTTGCCGATATTCTGAAGGTATCGTCTCGGTATCGAAGAATCCCGTGTGGAAAAATTGATCAGGATTCAATTGGGGCCTAATCCTAACAAATCAGGGCCAAGTGAGGAATCGATGTGGAATGTGACGCATAAACGATCAGGTCCTAATCGGGTGCCCATGAGGGTACAATCAGGCCCATAACAATCATCTTACATTCAAATATATTGTCCTAGCTAACATAATTGATGAATGAATCTTGAAATGACTCCAAATTCTCGAATATTATCGAAGCATATGCAGTTGATTGATTCATAAACAATCAATTCTATTTTTTCCGAAAGAAAAGGGAGGTTATTTCAACTCTCTCAAGTATGAGTCAAGTTAGATGTTTCATAATTCAATGAAAAAACTTCACAGGCGTTATTCTGTAGTAAAAATGTGATGATTTCCTATCTGGCAAAATTTGTTCGAGGTTTAGTTTTTGAGATATTAGAATTTATATATTTTTTTTTTCGAATCCACATCATTCAAAAGCACTGTGTGTTACATACTTGAGCTTGACACCATTGGCTAAGTTAGGAAACGGCGGATCTCTGGGAGAAATGTACTATTCCGTCATTTTTCGATTTAAGGTTATAGCAATTTGAAATTTTTTGGCTTCCAGCCGATCAGAATCCAGCAACTTTGAGTTATCATAGCTAAAAAACATGGGATGACTGGATACTTTGATTTTTTTCTCAGAGATCCGCGATTTTCCAACTTGACGAATCGTGTCAAGCTGAAGTATGTAACACACAGTGCTTTTAAATGATGTGGATTTGAAAAAAATTCTAAAAATGCTCCTATCTCAAAAACTAAGACTCAACAAAAATTTTTCAGATCGGAAATACGCCTGTGAAATTCTCTCAGTGAACTATGGAACACCCGGTATATAGATATAAACATGGATATGGGTATGTATATATGTGTAAATAGATGTATGAATGAATTTACCTGTGTATATTTATGTATTTGTATATGTATGTATATATATGTATGTATGTATGTATACATGATCCACTAGAGCTCCCGAATATATTGTACCAAATTTTGTATTCAAGATATTCCAAAATTGGTAGGGGGTCTCTTGGCCGTATCGACGTGATTTGACAATCACTAATCGATTCCAGAGAACACTAAAGAATGACTAGCGATTGTCAAATCATGTCCATTCGGCCAAAAACTTTTTTGGTCAGGAGACCCCTTACCTCCAAAATTCAACTATAATTTCATTACCTTGTACTCTGTTCTATTAGACAGAAAAATACTCTAAAAATAATCCTTGATTGTGAACATTATTATTGATCGTGTATTATTATTATTATTGTTCTTGTTATTATTGTTGTTTTGATTATCATCATATTTCATTGACTATTCATACATTCTTATTTGTAAAAATATAAAATCAAGACATTTTCCATAGATATCACTCAAGCTTATATATGTTATATGATTAGTATTCACAAGCTTTTATAATTCTTCGATTTGAAATGTTCCTGTCATGACATTTTTTGAATAAATTGATATGAGATTGATGATATTCATTCATCAGGAATTCATTTTTATATCAACAGCGTCGCTCAAATCTGTTCATGGGTCACATTTCTAGTCCTCAATTTCATTCAAACCAAATTTCTAACGGAATCAACCCACCAAAAATTCATGTTGAATAGAATAACCAATGGCGCACAGAATTTCCAGCCGATAGGCACCCTGGAGAATACGAATGTTACCATCCGAGCATGCTTTCTTTCTCCCAAAATACTCTAATTTGAATCCATAGGAAAATCCATACTCCAGATCGTTCGGATAACCACACACTTTTTTCGGTAGAGTGTCCTAGTCCCGAAGTCCAATTTTCCCGAAAGTCCGATACACCGAAATGCAGAATCCTGTTGTGTGTTGAACATCTACAAATCCTGGTAGTACCCATACAGCACCAGGAGGTCTTTTTAATGTTCAAAAAACGTGCTCGATCACACAGAGAACGTGAAAATAACGTTTCGGGATGTTCTAAGAACGTCACATGTATGTCCCAGGTACGTGCGAATGTCGCGGTTCGTTTTATTTATTTGCACCGTTCAATAAAGTTCAATGAAGATTTCCACACTGAACAACAAATTTATTCCAGTCAAATGAATATTTATTTTGTGACGTCCTTCAGCCTTGGTATTAAAAACCTGCAAAGGAACATAATGAGAAACTGGATTTAATTGAAATAAGAGGAACGATCTCTGTTACCTGAGTGGTACTGCTTACGCGATACCTCATGTGAGTCTGGACCCTCCACCGTGGAAAATAACCCTCCGTCCCATCGACTCGAGGAAGCGTACTTTTGGAATATGGGGTTCGGCAGGCTGAGACAGCTAACGAGGAGCCCAAGACGTGAACGACTCGCCTGAGTTGTCGATTCACGGCAACAATCCTTCGTTGCAATGTACTTGTAAAAATAATCATAAATACATGGGGAAATGGTATCAAGGGAAGGAACGATACGATGGTTGTCTTACCCGAACGTACTCCCCATACGAACCTGTAACAAATAGAAAAGAAAGGACGTTAGTTGTAATAATGTTAATAAACAGAGATGAGTATAAATTATGAAACCTTACCTCACCGCCTCCAAAGAGTCACCGCGTAGAAATATCTCTCACTGGACTGAACGTACACGACACTCGCGCAAATCGCAAATAAAAGAATTACCACGACACCCGTCACGCGCGTAACTCAACCAACAGTCGCGACAGGGTTTTCTCGAGCCGAACATAATCCTGGCAACTCGCGAACGCGAATTATGACAGGTTATAAACAAACCCGTCAACCATTTTAGAAATCTCGCGCACAACGCGCAAGCGCAAAAATAACACGGGCGAGCTATATTAAAAGACAAAGACACAGCCATGCTCGGCGGTTGAGTTTCGAACCACCAGACGGCTTGTCGCACTACCGCGTTAACCATGAGCAAAAGTAAGCTTCGGGGTTTTATAAGAGGCTCAAACGGAGGCATAATCATCTTCTTTCCCGACTCGTCTGCTTACACCAGACATTTTTGGAAAAGGTAAGAGCTTGCTCTTGGCCCATAGGGAAAGAAGGTCTAATCGTAGTGCGCAGCACTCGATTAATCATAGCTAGGTTTTCCTAGGGAAGAGGGGGCAGTAGCTGGCAATTGATTGCTGCTGAAGAGTCAAAAAGGGTTAGGGCAAATTCTGGACGAAGACGGTAATAGTCCTCTTCGGGCCATAGGGCCACTCTCTCACGGCCACCAAGGGTTAGATAGAGCCACATTCTGACGGCTTCTCCCATTGGGTCAACCTCTCACGGCTCCATGGGACATGGGGAAAAACACCAGTTTTAGTCCAACCAATCGGGGACTTTCATGAGAGCCTGCCCTTGGGTCAAGATAATTTCGACCAATCACGACTCGCGATTCCGCGCATGTAGAATAATCCTCAGGATTATTACTTTTCACGTCACGAACGGACCCACGGGGGTCCTTTTCACTCGGAACCGTCCATTCACGCGTCACTTTCCGTTGGATCCATCCAAAATAACGGTATAATCGGGTTCTACGACTGACTGACTTAAACTTTCCGTGTGCACACGAAGTAGGGTTATATAGTCCGGACTAATAAGTTCACTTTTCGTTAGATCCTACTGTCGCAATCTGTCTTTAGCTCCTGCGCAAGCTCCTGAATGTTTAATATTTCTTTAAGTTTACTTTAAGGCTTTCCTCCAATCAGTGACTTGTTACGGGTAACTAACCCGAATTGTAATTATTTCTACTTTATTCTGTTTGTAATAAAAATTTGTTGGAGAACTTGGAATAGCTTGAATTTGTCTGTCTTTTTATAATCTGTGACACGCGTTCCCCAACCCATCCTAATCGAACCCTGGGTTCCGACGAGCCAGAGGCATTAACTGGGGGCTAACTAGTCAAGTTAGCGATAATCAACATTTATCAACGCGAGTAATGGTTTGAAACGTCACAATTTGTCCTGTATCAAAGAAATATTCATTAGAATTAACCAAATATTCTTTGGAACCAAAATGATTTATTGGAATCAAATAAACGATTGGAACCATCTATTTAATTCAAATAAATTATTTCGGTTCGAAAGAATATTTTGTTAATTCTAATGAATCTTTCTTTGCTACGGGACAAATAAATATTTATTTGACTGGAATAAATTTTTTTTTCAGTGCAATACGTTGTGCGAAGCTGCGCATATGTTTTTGAAGGTGAGTTTTCATGAAAGTATGTTGGGAAAACAATATGAGAACGGCCCTTAGTAGATAAAAAGAACGAGTTAAGAACGTATTCAGGGGCATCCAAAATGCAGGTACTCTAAATATTTGAAAAACTTACTCCTCGAGGACCAAAACACGCAAAACCAAGTGCATGTTTTCAAAACGTTGAGAGAATTTTCTGTGCTTTCTGGGTAGTGAAACCAACGATGCTAGTTGGCTTGGAACACCTCAAATCATATTTCTACAAATCCATTGTTTTCATAGGTATTGAACACACGGTGGAAGCTGCAATGTCGCGACAAAATTTCAGTACCTGAAAATATATTAGTTTGATGGCTAGTAATATCTAGGAATATTTTGGTATATCGAACTTCCAGGAAAATGGACCTTCGGAACTGTGACACTCTACCATATTTTTCAATGCACGAAGCACTTGCAAGTGTTCAGTTTTAGGCTAGTCAAGCGTTACAAAACTCGCGAATCCTTAGATCATTCCAACTTGGAAATATTTGGAAAAGTAATATTTCTGATCCCTATTATACTTGTACTTGTTGAATTGATTTACCGATCAAAATTTCATGCCTTTGACAATTACGCAACATTCGCTAGCTCCGAAAAAAGAAATAAACGCAATTATTGGTATTAGGAGTATGAATGATGGAAATACTCATTGTTAGATGTAGATTTTCGATAATGAGATTTGTTCTTTGAAATTGAATCTGACTTATAAATGAGACTGAAACTGGCACCCGTAAAGCTAGCAGCCGATTATCATGACTTTTTCCACAAAACTCCTATCAGAGATTCAAATATCTAAGACATTCAGTAGAATGCCACTCAATTGATTTTTGATGTGAACACAGCTGGAACCACATTGAATCAAAAGTTACAACAATTAGCTGCTAGCTTTAGGTTGCTGGTTCTTGCATAATGATTCATAACCTCCATTCGTATTACTCAAAAATTTGAATGAGTTTGAATTGTAAATAAAACTATGAATTACCTTTCAACTGATGAATCAAATTGTTTTTCTTCAATTTTCTCCAATTTTATTCATATTCTATCAAATTTTCTCCATGATCAATGAAAAAACCAGGTATGAAATGGAATTATTCCGGCCCCAATGGGAGCCCTGTTGATACCCAATTAGGTTGTAATGATCTTTGCGTCACATTCACCATTCAATCCTTGTTAGGCTCCGATTATTATTATGGCCTTACTGATGGAATTTCTACACAGGATATGGTAGGACTTGGAGATCGTCTCGGTATCGTTAGGCATAGTATCGGTATCATCTCGACGGTATCGACGAAATATATGTTTCTGAAGTTTGGATCGTTTTTCGGAACAAATTAGTCATTGAAAGACAAAACACTCGATAGCTCGGAGCCTCAGGTCTTTCAGTGAATTCTTGAAATATTTTCTCCTGCTCGATATAGTTCATTTCAAAAGATGGATATCCGGTACTCATCAGATTTCATTAGATTGAATTTTCATTCCATTCCAAAAGAAGGATTCAAATTTCAACTGGGTACATGAAAGTATTCTGTTCAACAATTACTCATAAAATTAATAGTTCAGAGGACCGCAGTTCAATTCCCAACAAATATTCATGAACTCCGAGATCATTAAAGTATTCATGAATTCAAAAGGATGCAAAGAAAAACTGAAGATGTAATGAAGCATTCCACGTTAGAAGTTTTCCGAAACCAAAGGATTCATTCTATCCATGTTCATATATAATTGCATACAATTAGATTTCAGTAATGATAATTCACGATCATTTTTGCTGAGACCGCTTCGTTTAAATCTGCCATTCATGATCCCAATCTTTTGAATCGTTCTGCCAGTGACCAGATTACTTGGCACTTTCTCCCTCCATCTGCACCCCACTTCGGTGGGTTGTGGGAGGCGGGAGTCAAAAATGTCAAGCATCACCTCAAACGGGTGGTGGGTGGTCACACTCTTACTTACGAGGAGTTAAACACTGTCCTCTGCCGTATTGAGGCTTGTTTGAACTCCCGACCGATTTCAGCCATGTCCGATCATTTCGATGACTATGATTGTCTCACGTCGGGTCATCCCTTGGCCGGGTCCGCATTGAAAGCCATCCCAGATCCATCTTCATTAGATTCAAGCGAATCCCGCCTTTCTCGCTGGCAAATTCTGAAGCGAATGAGTGAAAATTTCTGGAAATCATGGTCGACTGATTACTTGTGCTCGCTTTATCAACGACCGAAATGGCGGCACATCCAGAATTTAGCCATGCCTGGTCGATTAGTTCTGCTGCGCAACCCTGCGCTCCCTCCCACTCAGTGGGAATTGGGCCGTGTTCTGGCGTGTCACTGATGGTCTGACTCGAGCAGTTTCAGTGAAAACCGCTGCATCCATCTTCAAGAGGCCGATATCGAAACTTTGTTCCTTACCCGCGGACATCACATTCAGTTCTAGTTACCAAGCCGACATGGCGGGCGGTGACACCCCACAACGCGACCCACCGGTTACTCCGTAGGGAGTTGTAATATAGGCCATTATTAGAATAAACTTAGTTCTCAGTTTTGCTCCAAACGCATCCACATGCGACAAGTTTGTAATATTCGCATCACTATATCAGCTGTACATCAGTTATAGTTCAGTACTTCGGCTGTATCCACCCGAAGCGGGCGGTATGTTCGAGATTCATAGAAAATTCGTCATTGAAGGAATTTATTCGATTCATATAAACTTATAATTTAGCATACCGTTCTCGTTTCGCGTGAGATTTCTTATCTAAGTTTCGTTAAATCCCTGTTCAAGGCCAACATTCTTCTTCGATGAGATCATCGAACGGTATTGTGCGATCTATTCATTAGTTTCTCGTTCGGTGATATCAACAAAAGGGCCTTCGTTGTAAACAGTCAGTTCGTTGTAAATCACCGGCGACTCAACGTTGTCTCTAACGGGTCGTTCACGACGAGTATAATTTGAGTTTTCGAACCAAATTTTCGTTAAATTTGATTATATGAATTCGTCCGCGTTATAATGGATCCATTTGCTTCCGTTGATTTTTTTTATGTTAGTGGAGTCATAGCGATTCGTGAATAACTCTCGCATATTGTTTGTCACATCGTGTGAACACGTTTCAATTAAATATCAGTGTTGAAACTTCAATTCCGTGTTCGTACATTAATTTACGGCCGTCAACCGATTGTCCGATCCCTACGATCCGGCGTGGATCCACGGCTTCATCATCTTCTCGAAGTTGCCGCACTCCAAGGTCACCATTTTGTTCTCTTCTGAATTGGTGTCTTCGGTAAGAAGTTTCGGCTCGTGGATCGCACAACGTTAATTGTGGAAATTCCCATTTGTTTCACCGTGTGAAAAGTATATGAGTGATTTTTTTACTTATTTTCTTATCATTCATCTTCCTTATTTCCCTAATCATTATTTACAAGAGAGAAAAAAGTTGTTTCTCAGGAAGTTTTTCTGTGGTCAACGTTTCATTTCTCATTGGGGAAGGTGTCTATTTGAATTAAAATTTCTTCATAAAATTCTATAATGATTCTAATGCTTACGTCATTTTCCAACGTCTTTTCTATTTGTTCATGTTGAAATCAAAATTTTGGACTGTGTTCATTCATTTGTCTCCATATTAATCACTCCATTGGAGAGTTTGATCTGCAACTTGAGTTATCATTCCTCAATTCTTTCAAAGAGTTCAGAATTATTATGTATGTATGTAACTTCATTTATTCCCGACGCCTGCTCACACTGTTTGCAGACGCCTTCATATAATCTCCTTACACTTCTTCCTCACAAGCTTCTTACATTCATCAACTTAACCTACTCACAGAATTCTATATACACCATACATATCGTCGAGAGAGAGAGAGAGAGAGAGAGAGCAATTCACGCATTCCATTCATTCTTCCATCCGTCTCACACATTCCTCTCCCCTTCGTACCCTTCCCTCCTCTTCTCCTTCAGCCCACGCATCCACTCCTCACCATTTCCCCCCCCCAGGATCTCCCCTATCATTTCCCCCGTCTGCTTATCCTCTCTTTTCATGCGCACTTCCAGCACGTGCTCCCACGTTTCTCCCTCCCATCCACACACCCTGCACTTTTTCTTTTCCTCATTCATTCCTCAATATCTTCCTTCTCTCATCTCATTTCCCAGTCTGAACCTCGCTATTCTCCTCCCCCTCCCCATTCTCTCACCCTCTGTCAGGTATTTTGGCATCTCCTCCACCATCATCTCCTTATACCACCTATCATAATTTGAATCCGCTATCTTATTCCATCTCTCTGATTCCTGCTCCTCCCTGTCCTTTCCCATCCACCCGTTCCCCCCACTCTCTCCTTCCCTCATTCCTCCTGTCCTCTCATCTATCAGGTCCAAACTCTCCAACGTTTCCCTTCTCTCCTGCTCTCACCTTGATATTCCTCTTCCTCTCCTCATCTCCTCCCTACATCTCACCACCACATCTCCCGCCCTTCCTTCTTCTAGCTTCCTTCCAAACTCTACCGCCCTTTTCCTCAATCTTACTCTCACCTCATGCCTCCAGCTTTAGCCTCAGCATCCACTTCATGTACCTCTCTTGCATCCTCTTCACCTCCTCCCGTTCCTTCCATCCCCAAACTTCCGCTCCATACTCCACAACACTTCCAACTAACCTATCCCATAGCCATATTCTTCTTTTCCAATCCAGTTTGAATAACCTCTCTCCAATTCCTCATACTACTCTCATCACGTCTCCTGCTTTTCTCACCCCATCCTTTACCTGCGCCTCTTGTTTCCCATTATTCCTAAAGACATAACCTAGGTATCTGAATTCCTTTGCCTCCTCTATCTCCTCTTCACCCCATTCCCACCTCTTAAACCCCTTTTTCCCTCCTCCTTTCCCAAACCTCATAATCTCTGTTTTTCCCACGTTGACCTCTAACCTCTCAATCCTTAAGTACCTCTCTAACTCTTCCACCACCAACTGCAATTCCTCTTCCTCCATCAGAACTCCTGTGTCATCCGCATAGCTCAGCGTCCATATCTTTCTCCCATCCACAATCACCCCCCCCCCCCCTACTCCACTTCCCGCCATTCCCTCCTCCAGATCCGATATCAATAAATTAAATAACACCGGACTTAATGGACATCCCTGCCCAATCCCTTCCGCTAACCAGAGTTCCTCTGATTCCTCCTCCCCTACCCTGACTCTCACTTTTGTGTCCCTATATATTTCCTTCACTCTATCAATCAGTCCTGTTTCTACTCCCCTCTTCCCCATTGCTTCCCATAATACCTCCCTGTCTATTGAGTCGGAAGCTGCCTTCAGGTCTATAAAAACCGCCGCCAATTGCCCTTCCCTCTCTACCTCTCTTTCCATCGCGTAGGTCAAGGCAGAAATATTGTCGATCGCCCCCACTCCTCTTCTCAAACCTGTCTGATTTCTGGCCAACATACCATTCTCCTCCACTGCGTTCTCTCACCTCCTGATTAGCAGTGTTGCGTAAATTTTGTACATCGTCGGCATCAGTGTCACTCCTCTGTATTCCTCCACTTTTCTTCTTCCCCCTTCTTTCACAATCGGCACTATAATCCCCTCCCTCCATTCCTCCGGTATCCTTCCGCTCCCCCAAATATCCTTCATCACATTCTCTACTTCTTTCCTAATTCGGTTTCCCCCATATATCCAAAATTCATTCTGTATCCCATCTTTTCCCGCCGCCTTTCCTCTCTTCAGCCCTTTCCACATCTCCGTGAGGTCTCTTTCCTCCAGCTGCGCGCACTCCTCTATCCTTCCCCCCCCCCCGTCACCCGCTCTCACCTTCCTTCCCACCCCTCCTAGCGAATTCATATAATGCCTTTTCCATTCCCCCATTTCTATGTCCTCATTTGTCTCCTCCCTTTTCCTCCTTTCTCTGTTCACCCATCTCCACACTTGTCTCTGATCCTTTACCTTACTTATTTCTTCCAATACTTGCTCTTTTTTTATCCTCTTTTCCTCTTCGCATATTTGCCTGTACTCCTTCTTCGCTCCTAGCAACTCATCTATCGTTTCTTTATTCTTCTTCCATTCCCTTATCTTCCTCCTCACATCCCTTTCCTTTTTCCTGCAATCCTCATCCCACCACCAGTTCTTCTTCTCTTCCTTTCCTAACCTAATTCTTTTCCTATTCGTCGCTCCTTTCACTTCCTCCATTATTCTCCTCCTTAGTGATTCGCCCTCCGACCTTCCTCCTTCCCACTCTCCTGTCTTCCTCCTACACTCTCCAATGCCTTCCTCCGACCAGTCGCATCTCTCAACCCATTCTCCTCTCTTTTCTCTTTTCACCCCCTCCCCCTCCAGCTCCAACACAATTACTCTCAACAATATACAATTATACAATAACTCTCCCACAAATCCTCCTGCTTGCCTTCCAGCCCTGAAACATTCCAAAAATCTATTTTCACCCCCCCTTTCTCCTTTTCTCCCTTCTCTCCCTTTCTCTCTCCGTTCCTGCTCTCCATAACCCTTCCTCCTCCCTCATTATTCCGCCCTAGTTCACCTGAAAATCCTTTTCCTTCCTCATCTCTCCCCTGCTCCTCAGCTTCCCCTCTTCTTCAACCCATCTCCACCACCTTCCATCTACCCATATTCCTCCATATCCTGTCCAAATTCTTTCTCCCTCCTTCTTCAACTTGACTCCTATTTCTCTTACTCTCTCTATCATCTTTCATTCCATGTATAATCCTCCTCTAATCTCTCTCCTCTACTCCTCAACATTCCTCTTCTTCTCATTACCTTTTCTTTCTCCTCTATTGATTTGAATCTGATCATTACTATTCTCTTCTTATTCCGTCCCCATAGTCCCAAATCTTTAATCTCTCCCATTTGCCCCTCCACTCTCAACTTCTCCATTACCTCCCTCGGCTCGTCTTCCGCACTCTTTTTCCCTTCCAAGCCCTTCACCACTAAGTTCTTCCTCTTTTCTATTGTCTCTTCGTATTCCATTTCCTTTTCCATCTCCCTCATTCTCTCATCCACCCCCACCCTGACTTCCGGATGACCGTGCATCCTACCTTCTTCCCCTTTTCCTTTTTCCAAACCTCTCCTCTCCAATTCTTCTAACCTCTTCTCAATCTCCTTCGCTCTAACCTCCCCTATTCCATTCTCTCACCCCTCCCCCTATTCTCCAACTCTCCCTTCTCCTCCACTTTTCTCTCTCTGTCTTCACACTCTCTTCTTAGCTCTTCTACTCCTACCCTCAACTTCTCCAGTTTCTTTTTTTCCTCTTTACTCTCCTGACTTTGCTTTCCTACCTTATCCATTATCGCCTTAATTCCCTCTCTTTCTGATTTCCATAACTCCTCTGCTCCGTTCTGCCTTTCGCATATCTTCTCTAGCTCTGTTCTCAACCCTTCATGCCCCTTATCCATTTTCTCGCTTAGTTCCATCATCAATTCTCTCATCGACTCCAACCACTCTTTTTCCTCACCTGCTTCTCTCGCCCTCTCTCCCTCCGGCGATCTCTCTACTCTATCCTTCCTCCCAAAAATCATTTGCTTCTCCCATTCTTCTGCTTCCTCTCTCTTTCTCTTCCAAAATTCCTCAACTCCTCCCACACTTCCACTTCTGACTCTTCCTAACCTCTCCGCATTTTTCGGCCTTCCCCTTCTTCCCCCCGTCTTCTCTCCATTGTTACCTCCGGTTGGAGTTGCCCACACTTCTCCGTCCACTTTCTTTTCACTTTCAAACTCTTTCACCCTTTCCTTGCCATCGGTCCGACCTATCTCCGACTCTATTCCCTTAGTCACTTGGTCCGACCCTGATCCTACCTTCTCTATTTCTTCCGTCGGCCCCTCCCCTATCTCCCCTACTTTCTTCATTTTCTTGTCCGCCTTTAACTCTACCTTCTTTACTTTCTTCTTTCTCTTCTCTGACACTCCGCCCGATGCCGCGACTCTCCACTTCACTACTCTTCTCACTGCCTCATCCACTTGCCTACCTTCCTCTACTACCTCCTACACCTCTCAATCCTATATGTCGCCACTAACATCCTCCTTCTCTCTTTTACCTACTCCTTCCCCCTCTACCTCCTTTCCACCACGTGCTCACCCACTAAAACTTTTCCCATTCTTCCTCTCCTACACTCTCTCCACTTTCAATTCTCACCTAACACACCTACACTCTCACTAACTCTTTCACTTCACCCCACTCTGATTTCTCCTACTAATTCTCTTCAAAAACCGCACCTGTCACAAACTAACTCTTCACACGCACCTGTCACCCGGAAGTCCGAGTTTAGAATTACTAATTACTCATGATTAATTAAGGACAGTGATTCTTCAGTGATTTTATGTCAAAATTTTCCTTATAATGTGAAAAGTTATCGTGGTTTTTTTTTATAATTCAAAAGGATTTATTTCCCTTTCTTTGATGTTTGATGAAAGGTGAGTTATTTTTGAAAAATTATATAAAATCCATATAGAGTTTCCATACAACTTCTTCAGGATTCATTGAGTATTTAATAGAATTTCCATAGGATTTGATATAGAGTTTATGTAGAGTCTGCACATGAAGTTTTATGGAATTTACATGGAATTTGTATGAAACTTCCATACAACTCGTGTCAAATTTTGTAGAGTTCCCATAGAGTTTTCACAGAGTTTTTATGTAGGTTTTACAGGAAAATTATAGAAAATTTACAGAATGTTTATAGAATTCTTATAGAATTTTTATGGGATGTTTATAGAATTTCTGTAGAGTTTCTGTAGGATTTTTAGAAAGTTTTTATACAATTCGTGTCGAACTTCCATATAACTCTTGTAGAATTTTCATACGATTCTTGTAGAATTTATATAGAATTTTATGGAAATTCCACGTTAGTCCCAAAGAATTTATATAGAATTTGTACGTGAAATTACATTCAACTTCTTCAGGTTTGGGTAATTTATAGAAAACTAATATTGAATTCATATGGGAATTCTATAGAATTCTTTCGAT
This sequence comes from Gonatopus flavifemur, assembly GCA_018340375.1. NCBI lineage: Eukaryota > Metazoa > Arthropoda > Insecta > Hymenoptera > Dryinidae > Gonatopus > Gonatopus flavifemur. Next base: position 564,812 of record JAFFJZ010000067.1, read on the forward strand.
TCTATATGAAATTCATACAATGTTTTTTATGAAACCTTACATGGAATTCTGTGAAAGTTTATAGAATTATTATTTAGAAATTTTATAGTCTTTATATCATTGTGAAAAAATATATGAATGATTGGCAGAATTGAGTCATTCGTTTTATTTTATTCTTTTTTATTCGAGAATTTTCCAACTATTTATGAATTATATAATGTTTTAATTTATGAATTCAGAAGGAATTCATTTGTATTAGTTATTCATTGAATTCATTGTCGGAGAAGTAAGTATTCAGTTGAATATGTTTCGAAGTGAAGTTTTTGAAGTTTCTCAGTTGAAAATTCAGAGTTTTATGCTATCAATTTGTTGAGTTTTTATTCTAATTTGGTGCAAGTTGATATTATTCATGCAAAACTATTTTGAATTTGATTTTTGATGTCATTAACAGTTAATATAGGAGAAAAAGGTTATAATTCAATAAAAAGAGGAGTAGTTGAGTTATCGTGTTCGTTTGAATTTTGCTGGGAAGGAAATTTTCATTTCAACTTATAAAAAATCACTGTTCGTAATCAATCAGGATTGTTTATAAGTTTTTAGGCATTCTGGATCATCATTAATGAAAGCATTGTACTTTCAAATTGGCGACATAGTTCTTCGCTCTAATCCTTTCTTGTCTATACTTTAATGAGGTTTTCATGACAGGGGCAATTTGCAAGAGTGCAGCTGCTCCAATAAAGCAATAAACATGGCTGAAAGGACCAATGAATAAAGTCGGGATTCCCAGAATCTACGGTTGTTTGAAATATCTAAGAACGTAACGGCGTCTTCATTCGTTCACGGTTAGGACTTGAAGATTTCCCCTTCTTTCCTTCGCTATGATACGTGCGTCGGTGGAGTGAGAAGAAATCCTCCTTTCCTTCTATGAGTCGTTTGCCATGCTGAAGATAAATCATGATTCATCATACAGTGTAGGTAACGACCCTGTTTTACCCTGGTTGCGTTACGCAATGGAAATAGTTCGGCTTAATGCCGTAATACATTAGCACGCTGATAATTGTGTTTTTTTTTATATTGGGAATGACGACAACATTACTTACAAGAACGAAAGGAAAAAAAGTGTGTTGTCAGAGAAGAACATGAACGCTATACCCTCTATCTATTCTTTTTATGGAGTTTGGTGGTAAGAAATTTCTCATATCGTTCCATGTTGGCGCTAGAATGGGCCAAATTTGGCAGCCAATGTTAACGATGGGATTGATATTAGGATACGATATGGAACATGTGCAAAGGCTCCAATCAGGTTTCACGGAGAATTGGCAGTCAATGTTCTGCTAACCTGGGCTAGACCTGGGCCAACCTTGGCAGTGAATGTTCCATTCGGAATTTGTTATAAGGTGTACATGACACGTGTGCACGGATTTCGACCAGACTGGGGAAGGCTAGCAGCCAGCGTCCTGCCAAACCTGGGCCCGACTTGGCCCAAGTTTGAGTATTGAGTTTTGAGAAAAAATGAAAAAAAATAACGTCCACGTTACAGTTCGAAGAATATTCGTTTATGATTCTTCGTATGTTTATAGAACATTCATAGTATGTTCGAATGAGACTGTTTTATATGAACGTAGGGTAGGGGATGGACTGAACGAAAGATAATTTGACCAGGAGATATACTATTGGTTGAACAAGAAAGTCCCCTAGAAGGGCATAGTGACATTCTAGTAAGTTTTATGTATCGAGTTTCACGATCCAGTCTTGAGTTGAAGATTTGTGAAATTGATTTCTAAGACTTGAGAATGGAAAAAATTGGTTGAATTTATTCAGAGGTGGATTTCATGTTTCCATTTTTCATTATCATAATTGTTGAATTGATTTTTATATCATTTATTATTCTGTCATTAAAATTATATTATTATTAAATGATTTAATATTCATTCATTTTCTTCAATTGTAGATCTAGAGTGAAGAAATGTAATGCTTAAAAAAATATAAATTATGTCATATGTAAAAATTCTAATGAATTTTTTTCATTTTCCTTTATCAAAAAATATTTCAAAGTATCGACGATATTCTCCAGTATCGAGTCCTCAGTCTCGGTATCGTCTCGATTCCAATAATGAGAGTATCGTTTCGGATCTCGTGCACCCCTAGTAATTAATAATTCTCAAGAAACATGACTGTATCAAAAACGACCGATGAATCGAATGTCCATCCTGCCCATACATGAAGAAGATGAATGAGATCCATCCCGCGACAGCAGGGAGTGGAGAACGGGGAGTTACAAGAATTCAGTCAAAACAATTAGTTGAGTTATTTTGAACAAAACGGCTTGGTCAATTCAGGAATATTTTGGAATCCCCATACCTGGCGTGACCGAAAATTCCGTGGAATCATATTGATTAAGTTTTCACCTCGATGTTCTCGATAAATATTTTTGGATATAATAGAAGCTGGAAACTCCCGCTATCGGTCACGCCAAATATTCAACATTGATGTGGATCCCAAAATATTCCTAAAATAACCAAGGCGTTCTGTTCAGAATAACTCAACTTATTTTCTTCGAATGAATTTCTCTTCTAACCCTTCGTTCTCCGTTCCCTGCTGTCGCAGGATGAATCTCATTCCAGGATTCATTGGTCTTTTTTGATACAATACATTTTTCTCAAGAATCATGAATTACTTCGAATACAATTTGAATGAACTGAAGTTACAATATACCAAGAGTCGTTCACGTACCATTTGGATAACCAAATGTATCAGGTTGGCAACTAAGTAATTGCGGATTTCACTCATAGATGGTGTCAGTTTGCAGACGTAGTACAAATGTAGTACACATCCTGTTATTTGATAGTTAGCAATTCAGCTGTCAATCAGTAACAAAAGTGTTTTGATCGTTTGCGTAGTTTTCGTTTGGCGTTCGTTGAAAAATAGAAAATCAAAAGGAACATTTTCGTCATATTTTGCTTTTTTATTTCCGCAAAGGGAAACACGCATCGCAAGCTCATAAAAAGTTATGTGCTGTTTATGGTGACGAAGCCTTAAAAGAACGGCAGTGTCAAAATTGGTTTGCCAAATTTCGTTCTGGTGATTTTTCACTCAAAGATGAAAAACGCTCTGGTCGTCCAGTTGACGTTGATGACGCCCTAATCAAAGCAATAATCGATTCGGATCGTCACAGTGCAACACGTGAGATTGCAGAAAAACTCCATGTATCACATACATGCATTGAAAATCACTTAGAACAACTTGGCTATGTTCCAAAACTCGATACATAAGTTCCTCACGAACTGAAAGAAACGCATTTAACGCAACGCATTGACATCTGCGATTTGCTAAAGAAACGTAATGGAAATGATCCATCTTCAAAACGACTGATAACTGGCGATGAAAAATGGGTTGTGTACAACAATATCAAGCGGAAAAGATCGTGGAGCAGGCCAGGTGAACTAACTCGAACAACAACAGAAGCTGATATTCATCAAAAGAAGGTTTTGTTATCAGTTTGATGGGATTACAAAGGAATTGTCTACTTTGAACTCTTACCACCCAACCGAACGATCAATCATGATGTCTACAACGAACAACTGACGAAATTAAACAATGCAGTTGAAGAAAAGCGGCCCGAATTGACAGATCGAAAAGGTGTTGTATTCCATCATGACAATGCAAGGCCACACACATCTTTGGTCACTCGGCAAAAATTATTGGAGTTTGGTTGGGACGCTTTGCCACATCCACCATATAGTCCTGACCTTGCACCATCTGATTACTTTTTGTTTCGATCTTTCCAAAACTCCTTGAATGGTAAAAATTTCAGTAATGATGATCATGTCAAATCGTACCTGATTCAGTTTTTTGCTAATAAAAACCAGAAGTTTTATGAACGTGGGATTATGATTCTGCCTGAAAGATGGCAGAAGATCATTGATCAAAATGGGCAATACATTACAAAAGAAAGTTATTTAGTTCCATGGAAAAAGTGTCTTTGATTTTCTAACAAAAATCCGCAATTACTTAGTTGCCAACCCAATACTTGGCAGTTTATATTGATTTCATATCGTTTTCTTATGATGGAGCATGTACCTATATATCCGAATGGAATTTCCAATGCAGTGAACTTTTCCTTTAGAGAGTGTTTTCAGATTTGAGAACTTTTTTTCTGTTTTAAAAGTGTTGACCGCATTTTCATGTACTTGGCGTCATTTTTCCACCTTCATGGAATGTCTTTTCAGGGATTTCATTCTTTTTCCCAAACACGCCTTCAACTGGATACAAGTAAAGCTTTAATTTCATACAAGCGACGAGTGACGAGCGATACCTTAGATAAAGGGAGAGGTCTCACATTACCTCTCTTTTTAGCTAGTGTATCGCTAAAAGCTAAACCTTGTTTAGCTTTGCATGAAATTACAACTGAAGGATTGGATTTTTGGGATCTTTATGTGTGATGCAACTTGGTCTTTGTCTTCGCGGTCACTCTCTCTCGCCTGCAGAATCTCGATTTTAAAGGAAAATCGTATGAATTTGAGCTAATTCAGCAAAGGGGAGGAAACAAAAAAAAATATAACAGCAGAAGCGAGAGTGAGCGAAGAGCGAGAAAAAAACGTAGCGAGTATCAACCGCAAAGATAAAGCCAAAGGTTGAAAGCATGCGTGCACAAATATATGGCTTCCCTACGACAATAAGAACCAGAGGGGGAAGAGAGAGAGACAGATAATTGAAACAGATTTCAAGTGGTTACAATGTATGGATCTAACGTAAAAGTTGGGCGCCAGGTACTCTAGCATGAGCACCACATTCAAGATAAACATAGAGTCATAAAAACATGCAAAATATAAATGAAGTCACTCTCCGTCTTGCTCCCCAGGAAAAAATCATTACATCTATTCAGATCTAAATAGATCTGAGTAGATCTGATTTTTGGTCAGATCTGGTTGAAAAGATCAGATTAGATCTGTTCAGATCTCAGTAGATTTGATCAGATCTTGGCACATCTGGTTAGATCTGAGTATATCTCGTTAGATCTGAATTGAATATTAGATCAAATCTGAATGAGCAATTGGTGGTTCAATTGTCAGAAATTTTGTAATATCTGTCTGTATATGAATTTGATTTTGCACATATATTGTGACGAACACAAGCCAAAATCGCAGTTTCCCAGATCTTAATAGATCTGTTCAGATCTGACCAAAATTTAGATCTGGTCAGATCTGATCATTTTTTCCCGGGTCGCTCTCCCCCTCTCGTTCTGCATCACCCGACGAGTCAGGCGTGGTGGTCGGAGTCAAGGGAAAGGAAGGGGAGAGAATAGGAAAAAGGGAGGGGAGTAAATAAAATACATACGCATGAACCCAGATTTCAAAATAAGAAGAAATATAATCCAGAATAAATCCAATGGTACGAGAGATAGGATGGTGAACAATCCCACGTTACTACACAATGGAGGAGCACTCACAGAACTTGTTAATAAACCGCGACACCGTCACATGCCCGACGGATTGAGCACCATTATCGCCTTCGCGGTAGACGAACGATGAATATCGTTAAACTAATGTTACTCGCTCTTTTGGAACTATTATTGATTCACAAATCAAGAAACACCCACACGACGTGGGCTAAAGAAAAGTAAGGAAGATAACACACGCGAACCGAATCGAACCACGTGGCCACTCCACACGTAGAACACCAACCATACGGGAAGCGTATTGTAGGATCCATAGCCTTGCCTCAACGAGAGAAGGGTGTCTCACGGGTATTTTACGAGTACATGCATATATTTATATACATGTATCTATAAAGACGCAAAAGCGTTTACAAACACAATTGAAATGAAGAGTTAATTAACATATTTATTTGAACCAGCGTATATTGGCTTACGTCGTTTACAATCTCTGAGAATGGCCCAGCGAATTCACTACAGAGTATTCGTTATCAAAAGAGAGAGGGCAAGATTCAATTTATCAGCGTAGATAAATACTTATCTCGCCATCCAGACTTAAAATAGTTGACGCCTTGGATTGATCGTACGATGCACTCTTGGGTTGTCCTTTCAGCCTTCCTTGGAAACCATCGATCCCATGAGATAGTGCAAATCCCTTATTATTCGATGATGATCCGTGATTCCCAGCGAATGGATTATTTTATTTTGACCCGTCGTTCCCTTCTGGTTCCAATATGGATCGAGTCCTCGTGGGTGTACCTCCTTGGTTCTGCAGAACTCGAACTTCCTTGTAAGTCGATACGTTTGGAGGAAAAATGAACTTTGCCCACAGAAGGTAGTTGATCGACTGTTTGACTCTTGGCCCCGATGATCTCGTCTCGACATCTCTACCCCACTCTCTCATTACCTTATCAGGTATACTAAATACCGTCAGATATCCCCCGGCAAGGGTGGTGAAGCACGCTGAGCCACCCTTGTCTCAATAATAATGGTTCGTCTCAATTGTACAGATGTTGTAGATTTTAATTAATATCTTTAAACTCATTTTTCCAAAATATTTGTAACGTTCATCTTTGGTTCTTCTATTATTACTTATTTCGATTCGCATTCTAATATTAATCGTTTATATATCTATATACATGGATTATTTACAATATTTTTCTATAACAAAACAGATAATATGCATTCTAACATCAAGCCGCAATTTTGCAAATGTATCGTCATAAATATGAATTTTCACATTCCAAAATGTCTTTATCTTTACAATCTATGTTCTCTATTCATCACTTATCTCCTATATATTACAATATTTCCTCTCTATATCTATATTTTATTAGGTTCGTACATGATATTTGCGGAGGTTACTTCGGTTATATGTTCCTTTTATCTTATTAGGATTATCTATCTCAGCTATTTTATATGCATTATTTTTTACATCTACTATTTTGTATGGTCCGTAGAAAATATGGAAAAATTTGTGAATTACTTTATCGACCGCTTTCGAAGGGTACGGTATTTTTACCAGTACTAAGTCATCTTTTTTCAGTTTGATTTTCGAAATAGCCTTTTGTCTTCTTGATCTCTCTTCGAAGGCCTCTTGAACCCTTTCATTAGCTATCTCTAATTTCATATCCTGTGATATTTTCGTCTCATCGAGGAATTCGATAATTTGACGTATTTTAGCTCGAGGATTTTCACCGAAATGTAACTCAAATGGAGTGAATTTTGTTGTATGATTAACTGTTAAATTCAATGATTCTTCCATTTCTTGTACGTGATAGGCCCATTTGGTATGATGATGATGACAGTAGGTCCTAAACAGTCGACCCAACTCTCGCATTTGCCTCTCCACAGGATTTGACTGCGGATGTCTTATTGAAGAGAAACTCGTCATCACACCATGTTTTTCTGAAGTGAGATTCCAATTTTGTGATGTAAATTGTGAACCGTTATCGCTCAAGATGCACTTTGGTTTACCGATGTTTTTGAAGTAATGATTTATGAGCAAATCCAAGCATGTTCTTGTGTTTGCCTTCTTTATGGCATATAAAGTTACTAACGCAGAACATACATCTAGAATAACGAATAAAAACTGTACACCACCTCTACTCATTGGCAATGGACCGTATAGATCTATCGATATAAGTTCGTTAGGGTTATCTGCTTTTATTAAGTGATATGCCCCTTCCATTGCATAATTCAAAGGTTTCGTTTTTTGACAAATATTGCAACATTTTATTAGTCTTTTCGTTTGTTTTTCCATGCCATGCCGATAATAATGGTTTACGAGCTCTCTCCATGTCTTGAAGCTTCCTGCATGGCCTAAATTTAAATGTACCCAAAGTATCAATTTTTCTTGTAGCTCTAACGGTACCACAATTCTCCATTTATCCGATTTTTCAGATTTATGAAATAATATTCCTTCCCTTATAACATATTTTTTTACATTTTTCCCGTTTTGTAGCTCTTCTATTATACATTTTATTTTCTGGTCCCCTATTTGAAACTGTTTTATTTTCTTGATCTCTTTCATTACGGTTGCATGGGTTTTTAATAATGCAATTATCTCATGAGGACTTTTATTTCCAACATTTTTGATCAATATTTTATTCATCATTTTTACAGTTATCGTTTCTTCATCACTTCGATTATTTATTGGGACCATCCTACTAAAGTAGTCTGCAACCAAGTTATCTTTGCCTTTGCAATGTTCGATTGAAAATGAAAACTGTTGCATATATAGCGACCACCTCATTAATCGTGAATTGGAATATGGTGTGTTCAACAAGAATGAGAGAGCCTGATGATCAGTAATAATCTTGAATTCATTACCGATCAGATACATCCTAAATTTAATCAGGGCATAAATTATTGCCAGTAACTCAATTTCTGTCGTTGAATAGTTTTTTTCATGTTTAGAGAGACAACGACTAATCAATGATACTATTCTATGATTGTCTTCATTATCAATTTGATATAATATTGCACTGATTCCATTTTTACTAGCATCAGTCTGCAATCTGAATGGTAAATTGGGTATATAGTGTCTTAACATAACACAATTGATAAAATTTTGTTTTAGTTTTTTCAACGCGTCACTATAGTTTTCATTCCATTGGAATTTATTCTTCTCACTTAATAATTCCCGAAATGGATCTATCAATTCAGCATGTTTTAAACTAAATTTCCTATAGAAATTACAAATACCTATAAAACGTTGCAATTCTTCCCGATTTTCCGGCTCAGGAATACTTTGTATAGTTTTAATCTTTTGTGGGTCTGGCCATATGCCTTTATCAGATAAAATAAATCCCAAGAAATTTACCTCTCGTTTACAAAATGAAGATTTGTTTAATCGTAATGTGAATCCAGATTTCATTAATTGCTTGAACAGTATTTCCAAATGTCTTAAGTGCTCTTCGAAATTCCTCGATTTAACCAGCAAGTCATCCACGTAGTCCGTCACAAATTTGTCACAGTTATTTTTTATCGCTATTCTTAGTGCCCTATAAACGCACTTTCCGCCGTTTTTAGCCCGAAAGGGACAACACGAAATTGATATAACTACCCATTATGTAGGAATGCCGTATAAGGCCTCGAATCCTTATGCAACGGGATTTGATAATAACTTTGTGCTAAGTCTAACGTCGTAAAGTATTGTGCTCCTTCATGATCTTGAATAATTTCTTCTATTCTTTGTGGACATTCATTATCCGATTCGATAATTTTATTTAACCATCTCGCGTCTAGGAAAATTCTTTCCCCCCCCCCCGTCTTTTTTATTTACGATTCGAATTGGATTGATATATTGACTCTTTGATCTTTCTATAATTCCCAGTTGTAACAAAATTTCTATTTCTTTTTTCACTGCGTCTCTATAAGCGATAGGTATTGAATAATTTTGACGTGGTATTAACTTATCATTTATTAGTTCGAATTTATGGACATATACATTTGCCCGGCCCGGATTTTCTGAAAAAACTTTACGATACTTTGTGATTACATTAATCAGTTGTTCTCTTTGATCTTGATTGATTCTTTTTGCGTTGTTCATGACCGTTTCAACTTTTTCCCTAAAATCTGTATTTTTTGTATTTACATTATCAGTTTGTGTGCGAACTCCATTACTACAATCTCGAGTCCCTGCAACATTTCCATCGCTTTCAGATACCAAATTTTCACACGCATTGTTTGCAGAATCCTTTGCAGAGCATATTGAATGTTTTATTTATTTATTTATTTATTTATTTATTTATTTTGTTTATACGGGTATAAAAGACCCTTTGGTACATAGAATATACATTATTTGAACCACATTATATATGTCATACATCAAAGCATTAAGCATCATGTTAAGCTCGACTACATGCATCTTATATTACAACAACAGTTAACGTGTATAATTATAAGTTAAAAGGACAATTAGATATTAAATTTGACAAATAAGAGAAAGAGAATTCCTAAGATCAGAATGAGATGAAAATAATTCGAGCACATCACTGTAAGAATTTGCTAGGATAGATATCCGATTTACCGGATCAGAATAACCGTGTCTCGATTTATAAGAAATTGGATTGAACAATTTGGGGCGCCTCAATAAATGAGAAGGGACATTAAAACGTACAAGTCCAAGCAGTTGAGGGCAGCGAATTTTCCCATTAACAATTTTATACAAAAATGAAAAATCATTGAACAAACGACGTGATTCCAAGGGAGGCAAGTTAAGTAGAGCCATAATCAATGAGTAATCATGACAAGTGACGCTCAACGGACGGCCTATCTGATAGGCAGCAAAACGCAGAAACTTATGCTGAACTCTTTCCAAGTCTGTACAATCCCGAATTAGATGAGGACTCCAAATTTGAGACGCATACTCAAGATGAGGTCTAACTAAAGTACAATACAGTGTTCGAAGTGCAACAGGATCACGAAAATCTTTACGTATGCGCTTGATGAATCCGAGAGATTTCATGGAAGTACCAACTATGTGATTGTAATGATCTGAGAAGTTGAAACGAGAGTCAAATGAAACTCCAAGATCACGAACAGTATTTATAGGTGATAACAGAGAATGAGACAAGTTATAAGGAAAATAAATAGCATTTTTACCTCTATGAAATCTCATCACATGGCATTTAGTGAGATTTAATGACATATTAGATAGCACACACCAAGATTGTAACCGATCCAAATCAGATTGCAGATTTTGAGCATCTCTGTAAGTTCTTATAATCATAAACAGTTTCAGGTCATCAGCAAAAAGAAGATGTGTGCAGTACTTGAAAATCGTAGAGATATCATTAATGAAAATAATAAATAATAAAGGACCTAGATGTGAGCCTTGCGGTACACCTGAGGATACAAAAAATGAATCAGAGAAATATTGAGAGACACGAACTGATTGCGTACGATTCAGAATATAACTCTGTGACCACGACAAAAAATTGCTTCGAATACCTAAATTACTTAATTTATTTAACAATATATTATGATCAACTCTGTCAAAAGCCTTTGAGAAGTCTGTATATATAGTATCCACTTGGGCATTTTGATCAAGCGCAGAGGACACAACATGAGAAAAAATAGACAAGTTAGTTACGATAGATTTGCCAGAAGTGAAGCCATGCTGGAAATCAGAAATAATATCAGAAAACAGTGGTGTTATTTTATCAGTAACTATATCTTCAAAAATTTTCGGCATAACATTCATAATACCAATCGGTCTATAGTTTCTCACGTCAGAACGGTCCCCAGATTTGAAGATAGGAGTAATTAAGCTGGATTTCCATTTAGAAGGAAATATTCCGGAGGATAAAGAGCTGTTGAAGATCAACCACAAAGGCCGAGAAATGACGAACTTGCGAGATTTTAGAAAATTAGGAGGAATACCATCATCACCAGGACCGGAAGAAGTTTTCAAGGATGAGATTTTATTGAACACTTCACCGATATTGATGGATAAATCGGAAAGATTGACATTGAAAGTAGATTCTGGTAAATTACAAGGAACAACGGTATAATTTTGATAGACTGATCTGAAATAAGATGCAAATAAGTTCGAAATAGCAATACCAGTATTGCCAATAGTACCGTCTAAATGCATCACCAGGGGTATACCGTTCTGATTCCGCTTACTATTAACAAAGTTCCAAAAGCTTTTGACATTTGTAGGAATGGACCCTTGAACGTAATGAAGATGAGACAAGTAACATTGGCGAGTCAAAACTTTACATTGAGCTCGTAAGTGACTAAAGATTAGGTAATCTTCAAAGCAGCTTGACTCTTTGTACCTATTGTGAGCAATTTTCTTTTGACGAATAAGTTTAATTAATTCCGAAGAAAACCATTTTGGATAAGAACTATTCCTTGATACATACTTGGGTACGAATGAATCAACTGCATTATATAAATGAAGATACAAAAAATCAACAGCTTCAATAACATTAAGATTACGCAATTCATCGTCCCAGTTGATAGAACCTAAATATTCACAAATTGCACTGTAATTCGCCTTATTAAAATTATATTTGATGATTTTATTGGGGACCAGTAAAACACTATCACGTAGGTTGAGCTTAGATACAAGAGAAGGATGAAAGTTGTCACACGCGAGAAAAGGATCCAGAGCAATATTGACATCAATACGATCGTTATCAGAAAAAATAAGATCAAGTATGTTACCATGAGAATTTCTGAAAGTATTAAGTTGAAACAAATTCAATTCATTGAAATATTCGAGAACATATTGCGCAGAAGTCATTTCATTGAGAGTCGAACCAGGTAACACTGAGAAAGATAATTTGGAATCAATATTGCTCCAGGAAATATGAGGTAAATTGTAATCCCCGTATAAGTATAAGGAGTTAAAGTTCTCCTTGAGAAGGATTTCGCCAACGCTTTTACAATGGTCCAAGTATATTGAAGAATCCGAAGAAGGTGGAATGTAGACAGCCCCAAACAACAACGACAAAGAACCAAAATAAACTTTGACGTAAAGATGTTCAACTTTGGAATAAGAAGATGAGACGACACAGCTCCGATGGGTATCCTTAACGGCGATTAAGACACCACCTCCCCGTGAAAATTGACTGGTGAGTCCGTTTCTATCCATACGATAAACTGCATAGCCATGTAAACCAATTTCAGAAGATAGAATATCCTCGCGCAGCCAGGTTTCAGATAAGATAATAATATCATAACATGGATCTGATATAGCAACAGAGCAATGAAGTTGATCAAGTTTAGTTCTCAAGCCACGAACATTCTGATAATACACCAAAGGGTCGATTAAGCGTTTTTTCTTTGGTGAGCAGGAACTATCCTAGGTATCCCATTGAAATAGCGAATAGTCCTTGAAGGGTCATTTAGATTTTCCAACTCTTCACGTAAGTTCGACAGACGATTTCGTTGCTTCAAGGTACGATCTTGCGATATTCTAATTGAACCATTGTACAACGATTTGTTACGAAGAATCTCAATGGGTATGTTCCGTGATGCAAATGTGACACAGATCGGACGAGTTTTAGAAGCATCCTTCTTTTTACCGATACGACGAATCTGCACATTGTCGTAAGTATCAGGTCTGATTCTTTGAAGAAGATCAGTAACTATAACATGATCAGGAGACCCATCCCTCGAAGATTCTTCAACGTTGAAGAGTAGAATGTTACATGCTCTTCGATGTCGTTCATTCAGCTCATCTATCAAATCTTCCTCATTGTTTTCAAAAACGATTAGTGCAACATCCATCTTTCTGCAATGAAATCTTGCTGGATCCTCCATTTATTTGCGTACATTGAATTCGCACATCTTGTTGCAGTCTATTCATTGACAAATTAGAGTTTTTGTTCTGAAATACTATTGTATGTGTTTTATAATCGAGTTTTACTTTATTTCTATTTAGCCAATCGTTACCTAAAATTATGTCATGATTCAAATTTGGTACAATTAATAAGATCTGTTGAAATTCCTGATTTGATATTTCGAAATTCAAACTAACTTGTTGTTTCATTCGTATAGATTTAATACCTACGGCACCTATAATTGTCATATCACTAACTGGAAGTATTAATTTTTCTTTATATTTGCTCAACGATTAAAACTTTTTTTCATTTATACACGAGACTTGGCTTCCAGAATCTAGTAAAGCCTCCATTACTTGATCGTCTATTTTTATATCAATAACTGGGGATAGATATTTTTCATTTATTTCTGGACTTGAATCATTTGATTCTTCGAGCACATCATGAATGAGGTCCTCTTCTAATTCAGGATTCACAACGGGACCTATGATTGAATCCTTTATTCGTTTAACTCATCTTGTTCAATTCTATCATCTTCTATTTCTTTATTAATTGTATCCTCACTTGATCTATGTACTTAAATTTCCGCTATAGTTCTCCTTTTTGTTTGCGTGTTATTCCCTTTATAATTTTTGTCTCTCATCTCTTCTTGTCATGATTGTTTATTTTTATTCTCTGTATAATTATTATGATTTCTCACACCATTACTCCAATTACCACGATTATGATTGAATCTATTATTATTCCTGTATTCTGATGGGTTATGTTCTGGAAAAGCATTATTTCTACGAGTCTGATTGTATTGATACCTATTCCTGTTTCCCTAGGTCTACTTGAATATGAATTATTATCATAATTTATCTCGGAACTATAATCTCTATTATAAAAATCTTGATTTTTATTATTTTGTCGTATGTTTCGATTTGAATAATTTGTTCGATAACTGTTTCTCCAATTTACATCACTTGCTCTGTTATTGAAGTTATATGATACTCCTTTATGAGACCACATTTTGGGATGATTTGGTTTATTAAATTCCTCAATATTATCAAGTTTTGTAATTGCATCTAACATGGCTTTTGTATTAGATAAATTACAGTTCACTAGTGCAGCTTGTATTGACTTTGGTAATTGTCTAATTATCATGAAATTCCTTTCATAGACATTCAAAGAGGGATCAAGTGTCGATATATCAGCTATTTGTTTATACACAAATGATGTTAGTGTACCTCTTGATTCTACATATCTTCGTGATCTCCATATATCTTTTTTTTGAGTGCGGATTTCGACAGAGAAAAATTCGTCCAGAAATTTTCTTTCAAAGTCGTCAAAATTCAACAATTCATTTTTCACTGTCTTGAACTACCAATATGCCCTACCCTTCAAAGCTGATTCTACAATTACCTCTTGGAACACATTTGTTGCTCTCTTAATTGCACAATATCGTTTTAAATTTTCCATAAATTCAATCGGATTATTTTTTTGTTCATCATAAAATTCTGGTAATTTAACGTTTGCAATATTTCTGTACTCACCGTATATATTCTTTGCAAATTCCAATTCTCTATACATTCTATCGAGTTCGCTTTTCAAATTGTCAATCTCGTTACGTAAATATTGACTTCCTTGTGTTTCATTCTGATTACAGTTTGGTATTGTTCGGAATCCACTGCTATTCAAGGTCTCGTTTGCCATAATCGGCTCTGAATATGATCTATGAAACATAATATTCGTGAGAGTTAATACTATTGATATAAAGACAAATTTCATGTGTATTGTATTCAATTTCACTACGTATTGACTTTATAATGATATGAAGAATATAATATTCTATAATTTAATTTAATTTTTTGATTTTATTTTATATTAACATTGAATGATACGAATAGGTTCAAATTTGCCGTTGGGTGCCATTTGTAGGATCCATAGCCTTGCCTCAACGAGAGAAAGGGTGTCTCACGGGTATTTTACGAGTACATGCATATATTTATATACATGTATCTATAAAGACGCAAAAGCGTTTACAAACACAATTGAAATGAAGAGTTAATTAACATATTTATTTGAACCAGCGTATATTGGCTTACGTCGTTTACAATCTCTGAGAATGGCCCAGCGAATTCACTATAGAGTATTCGTCATCAAAAGAGAGAGGGCAAGATTCAATTTATCAGCGTAGATAAATACTTATCTCGCCATCCAGACTTAAAATAGTTGACGCCTTGGATTGATCGTACGATGCACTCTTGGGTTGTCCTTTCAGCCTTCCTTGGAAACCACCGATCCCATGAGATAGTGCAAATCCCTTATTATTCGATGACGATCCGTGATTCCCAGCGAATGGATTATTTTATTTTGACCCGTCGTTCCCTTCTGGTTCCAATATGGGTCGAGTCCTCGTGGGTGTACCTCCTTGGTTCTGCAGAACTCGAACTTCCTTGTAAGTCGATACGTTTGGAGGAAAACTGAACTTTGCCCACAGAAGGTAGTTGATCGACTGTTTGACTCTTGGCCCCGATGATCTCGTCTCGACATCTCTACCCCACTCTCTCATTACCTTATCAGGTATACTAAATACCGTTACAGGATGGAAGACGGAAATCTATCTTTGTAAAAATCGCAAAATCTATGTTTTAAACTCCGCGAGAGACCGATGAGAGGAAATTCCGAACACAACTATTCTGTGGAAGGTGTGGACTTCCTTTGGTCCCACTCGTTGCGATGTGCCCTGGTATTTCACGAGAGACAAAACGTAAAAATTCTCCCACACGTCCGTGAGTTTAGCCGTCACAACATAGTCTCCCGCACACTCAACAGCGAGGCAGCATCTTCGCGAAGGAGAAATGCGCGCGCATCTTATACTCATACATTACACTCATACATTCTTGATAACGCATCAGAAACATAGTGCTGCGCCCCCTTGCGGTGGATGACTTGGTCATCATGTTCTAAAAGCTCAAGACTCCAACGAGCCAGCCTACTCGTCGGATTTCGAAGGTTATGAAGCCAACACAAACAGCTATGATCTGTTAGTACAGTGAATCGATACCCCTCGATATAGGGACGGAATTTATGAATGGCCCAGATAATAGCCAAAGATTCCTTTTCCGACGCTGTATACTCTTTCTCCGCGTCGTTGAACGTTCGGCTAGCAGGTGCAACAACGAACTCTTCATCGCCTTCAGTTTGTGTTAACACGGCTCCGAGTCCTGATTCGCTCGCGTTGGTTTGTAAGACAAACGGTAAATTGAAATTCGGACAGGATAATACCGGGGCCGTAGCAATCATATTTTTCACGATTTCGAATGCCCTTTGCTGGGCTGAGGTCCACTTCCAAGCGGTGTTTTTACGCAGTACACTATTGAACGGAGCAGCGATCTCGGCGTAATTGGGGAGGAAACGGCGGTACCAGGAGGACACACCCAAGAATCGACGCAACTGTTTTAAATTTCGTGGCTCGGGGTATTCTAAGATTGGTCGGACTTTCTCCGGATCAGCCTGCAAGCCGTGTCTGTTCACCTTGAACCCGAGATACGTAACTTCGTCTCAACAAAACCAACATTTATCGGAATTCAATGTAAGACCAGCCTCCGCGACCTTATCAACAACTGTTCTCATCCATTTTATATGATCGGCAAAATTTTCACTGACGATGATAATGTCGTCTAAGTACACGAACACAAAAGGTTCCATTTCGGGACCGATTAATCTGTCCAAAAGTCTTTGAAAGGTCGCTGGGGCATTGGTCAGACCGTACGGCATACGACGGTATTGGGATAACCCCATTTCCGGAACACTGAAAGCTGTGATCTCTTAACTAGAGTCCTCCAACGGTATCTGATGGGAAGCTTGTTTGAGATCTATCGTAGTTATATATCGTGCGGAACGGAGTTTATCCAATATTCCCGCCACTTTGGGTGAAGGATATGCGTCTTTCTTCGTGACTGCATTTACCTTACGGAAATCTAAACAAAACCGATACATTTTGTCGAGTTTAAGAATGATTACCACCGGATTGGACCATGCATTTTGCGAGGGCTCAATGATCCCTTCGTTCAACATATTCCTGGTTTCCGACTGCATGGCTCCCAGGACTTTCGGAGAAACTCTATAGTTTTTCTGTTTTATCGGATCATGACCCTCAACGTCTATTACATGTTGGGTCAGGAGGATTTCCCCGACCGCTCTACCCGCGAAACGCTTTCGAATGTCTTCTATTGTGAAGTTCAATATGTTGGACTCGGTTCCGGTAACCTCGGCTATCCCACCGCGATAAGTACTAGAATAATTCGGCGGCAAGGGTACAACATTGCGAGGAGCGTTACGTTCAATCAATGTTGAATACTAACTATTGTCACGTCCGTTAAATACAATCTCAAATGAGTTGAGCGCGTCTCACCCGAAAATGAGAGGAGGATTCAACGTACGGACGACGCGAATAGTGAGTTCTCGGGTAATTCCATATAACTCGACTTTCGTTGAAATTGACCCGACGATGGGTTCTCTGGTACCGTTCACGACTTCCACCGATCCTTCCACCCGCTGTGGAGTCGGTGAATTACGTTCAAATATTCGTTTAAAAGCATGTTCGGACATGACCATATGTGTACAACCTGTATCCAACAGTGTAGGAACAGAAACTCCGTTTATTCTACAATCTACGAGAATACGGTTCATACGTTCGTGGTCGTTCAAATTCGAATTACCAGCCTCCTTCCTCCCAAAACTATCACTGTTTGGCCCCTCGTTTCCCACCGTGCTCAGAGAGGGAGGACACTTTGAACAAGTGCGTCTCGTAACTTCTTTTTGCCCGCAACCCTAGCAGAATCTAGTTGGATCTTGGGAACATTCGGTGGAAAAATGTCTTTTGTTCCCACAATTCCAACAAGTTAGATTGCCTTTCGTTATTCGAGGGGTCGAACCTGTCCGGTTTGGAGTAGAAGGTGGATTTTGGACGAATCCCTGACCCTCACGTGGGTCCGTTCGGTGGTCCCTACCAACTGAGGACCGGTTTTCCGCCGGGAGCGCGTTACTTTTCCGTTCGGCTTGGGATCGAGTTTCTACTGCCGCTACTTGAACCACGGGACTCTTATTCTTGCGAGTTTTGGGCTTAGCGTTGCGTTCGCTAGCCGAAGAATCGCTATCTGAGTAAATTCTGGGTTTGATTGGGGCTGTTGCGGCGGCGTACGCGCGGGATTCGGGATGAGACGTTCGTTCGCGTCCTTTTCTTTCTTTGGTTTATAAGCGTACGATGCGGGACAGAAGGGGTCAGCCACCGGTGGGGGCCGATAACGTCTATTGGCGGCCCACGCAAACTCGCGCTGGGTGCCTAGCATTCGCAATTCGGCGAAGGCACGAAAATCTATGTAAGTATCTACGAAAAGTATGATTGTAGTATTCAAAATGAAAAATAAATTGAAACAATATAAGTATGGTTGGGACTACACAGGTAGTCAGTTTATCATACACATTTCGAGTGATCTCCGACTGCTACATGTGCTTGATAGGTGTTGATTTCATTGTTGTTCATGACAGATTATTTGTGAGGAAAATGTTGATCACGTAAAGGTGTGTATTGACAAATTCGTTGTGAGATTTTCAGTTTGTACATTTCGATAGCAGGTAATGATGACTCACTGTAGATGAAGCGGAAAAAAGTACGATCAACGTTACTGTACAAGAAGTAATTCGTTTGAAATATTACTCATTCAGACTCTGGGGAAATATATCTGTTAAATCCTATTGAGTGATAATGAACATTGCGATGGGGAATTATCATTCAAACTGATTCAACATATCAAGAAATCGGGTTTCGTTACCGTTGCAAGGTTTGTGTTCGACGTTGGTCTTGAATGGAATGCAATAAACTTTTCTGATCAGAGAAGTATACATCTCAACCCGATTCGAACCTATGAGAAACATAAAATGAATGGGTTTGAATCACGCAAAAAAATTACTCGTGATATCTGTCAGGGTTGGCGTTTGAATTCCGCGCTTAGATTGTAAGAGAGCGTGCGTGTGCCCATAGTATAGTGGTGAAATGTGATAAGGCGTAATAGCGCTCTCTCTTCCCGTGACTACGAACCAGGTCGGATGTACACTTGTATGTGAGGGCGATGTGAAAGGGAGGAGGACAAAATATACTGTTTAGTATAACCACGAATTGCCCTACTCCGATTTATTCTCTACACCATATGATCTCCGTTGTTTTCCTTACTCACTAAAAACTAACAGTGGCGACGAGGATGGGATGGACAATGGTTTCGATTTACAAAGGAACACGATGAATAAGGATTCGATCTATGAAGGATGCGGAGAAGTTTTCGAATATGCCGGTAACCTAAAAAGTGAAAACGGGGAGAGAGCAGGAGCTTAACCTCCAAAAGAATACCATACATATTCTACGCATGAAGTAAGTTTCGTTTTCGTTTCTTTACGTGAAAATATTAGTGGAAGTGCAGTAAAATGCTTCAAGACGCTGATGTCGCGGGGCAGAGCCAAGTTATTGTGCAAAATGCACTACGAGTTGAGATGCTCGATACATCGAAAAATTGGGAACGCTGGTTACAGCGACCAGAAGGCTCGTTCAAAGTGTATAAAGTTACAGTCGAGGATCAAAAAGTCGCATATTTATCACACTTTATTGGTAGAACAGCATTCCAAACTCTGTGCGACCAACTGGAGCCAGTGGACCCTTGTACGTCAACTTACAAAGAGTTGGTGGAGAAGCTGGGGAGTTTTTATGATCCAGAACCTTTGGAGATAGCGGAGAATTACAAGTTCACCCAAAAGAGGCAGATGTCTGAGGAATCTAGTGAAGGTTTTCTGGCAGCGTTGCAAAAACTAAGTATTAACCTGCAAGTTCGGTGCATATCTTAAGACGGCTTTGCGGAACCAGTTTGTTTTTGGACAAAGCAGTCGACGAATTCAATCACGTCTCTTGGAGATGAAAGATTTGACGTTGGAGAAGGTGTTACAAACAGCAACAACTATGGAGATGGCGGAAAAAGGAGCCATGCAGATTTCTATGGATCAACCAGTACAGGTGGACTCGTTACATTCCAGCTACGCACATAGGAAACCAGGAAAGACGTATACAAGGGGAAAAGCCCCAAATTCGAATAATTTTTTTGTGCAGAATAAAAAGAAATATAATCATTCAAATAATAATAATAATTATAAGCCTAGTAAGAATATTGAATGTTTCAGATGTGGTAAGGGGCATCTCGCTTCTAAATGCACGGTGGATAAAAATGTGGAGTGCCATAGGTGCGGAGGTAAAGGACACCTCAGCAGTGTTTGTTTCAAATCAAAGGCTCAGATGAATCCAGTAGAAGAAATTTCACTCAACGATGAGGACTCGAGCCAACAATCTATTGGATTATTGCCTGAACAAAGTAGTCACCGTGGGAAGTTATTTACTACGTCGAAGGTAAATAATGAAAATATACGATTCGAAATTGATAGTGGCTCGGCAGTCACATTGTTATCACGAAGTGTGAAAGAAAACTAATGATAAAAGAAAGGATATAATCGGAGAGCTACTCAGAAGGAGTAACCTCTGATGTTTCCTTGCAAACCTCAAATCAATTGCAACTCAGATAAGGCCAGGACATCAATAGAAACCACATCTGATTCCTTCGAACGGTTTATTTAGAAAAAAAACTCAACAGTAATAAAATCTAATTGGTTATAGGAGAACACTTCTAAAATCTCATCAAAGAGAATTGCACTTTACAAACTCACACACTCTTCGAACAATTCTTTCATCAGGCGAAACTTACCTTCCTGATGGTACTGAAAAACCTATTCAGTATGCATCACAAACGTTATCCCGTACACAAAGAGGTTATTCACAGATTGATAAGGAGGCGTATGCAATCATTTCCGGATCGAAAAAGTTTCACCAATATCTGTATGCGAATAAATTTACATTGGTTACAGATTATAGGCCGTTAACGTAGATTTTCTCTCCATTTGAAAGCTCACTTGTATATAGCGCGATGCACATGCAACATTACGCAATTTTCCTGTGTGGTTTCAATTACGAAATTAAATATAGGAAAACGGAATTGTATGGAAATGCGGACGGTCCATCTAGATTGCCGATGCAAAGTACAGTAGGAAGTGAATTTGATGTTGTCGATGTTTTTCAGTTAGAAACAATTCGTACGATGCCTATTACGATTAAGGAACTAAGTGAATGTACATACAAAGATAGAGAATTGAGGACATTGTTAGTAGCTTTACAAGAAGGATCGAGTCTATCGACAGAAGACCGATTTAATATACAAATGGAGGAATTTTGGCTTCAAAAAGGAGTTATCCTAAGAGGTCATAGGACGGTCATTCCTATGATATTGCACCAGTGAGTACTTGAGGAGCTTTACGTGAGCCATTTTGGCGTGAATAAAATGAAAAATTTAGCTAGGGGTTACTGTTGGTGGCCAAACATGGACAAGGATATTGAGAGAATAGTTGAGAATTGCGCACCATGTAACCAATTCAAGAAAAATCCAGTGAAATCAAAGCATGCTCGGGAACCAACTGAAAATCACTTCCAAAGAGTACATGTGGATTTCGCGGGACCATTTAAGGGTCATGATTTCTTCATTTCAGTCGATGCCTACATACGAAATGACCGGAGATTTATATCGTTAAGGATATCAAGTCAAACTCTACAATGAGTGAATGCAGAGAGATTTTTGCCACTTTCGGAATCCCTCAAGTCCTCGTGTCGGATAATGGTGCAACCTTCAAATCAAGAGAATTTCAGCAATTTTTGAAGGAAAATGATATTATGCACAAAACCACTCCACCATACAATCCAGCCACAAACGGTCAAGCCGAGAGATACGTACAGATTTTAACAACGGCTTTGAATAAAATGTGTTGTCATACGAATGATTTACACGAACATGTACAAAGATTATTAAAACAGTATCGAATTACACCCCAATCTACGACGGGGAAAGCTCTTACAGAACTTATGTTCGAATACAAAGTTAGAACGCGTTTTGATTGTATGAATCCTTGTAGGACATACGTAGGAACGAGTGGCTGGAATGTACAATTACGGGATAAAATTCGTGAATTTGTGGTAGGAGAGAGAGTTGGTGCAAGGTGTGACCGTGGTGAAGTGAAATGGGAATTCGGTAGAATTAATAATACACTAGGTTACTTACATTACGAAATTTGATTAGACGATGGTTGGACATGGAAGCGACACATTAATCAGTTATGTGAAATAAATGAAAATACGCCGTGTTTAGATAGGGAAGAACTGGAGTTTGACTCTGGACCGATTCCCGAGGAGGGTGAGGAGATGTTACCTCCACCTTCAGTACCTCTGCTGAGGCGAGATCCGAGGCATATGCCTGGTGATAGGAATGTGCAAGAAGCGAATGCCTCGGTGCCACATCGTCAAGTAGAAATAACTCCACCTCGACAAGTGGGGTCAGCGTTGGAGGAGGATCAGGTGAATCCTGAAGGAACGACGATCGTACGTCGGAGTTCTGGAAGGAAAGGTAGGAAACCTGCCTATTTTGGAGATTACAATAGAATGTCAGGGTTGGCGTTTGAATTCCACGGGTAGATTGTAAGAGGGCGTGCGTGTGCTCATAGTATAGTGGTGAAATGTGATAAGGCGTAATAGCGCTCTCTCTTCCCGTGACTACGAACCAGGTCGGATGTACACTTGTATGTGAGGGCGATGTAGAAGGGAGGAGGACGAAATATACTGTTTAGTATTGGGAGTACAGATTAATTCGGTCCGTTTTTTTACAGTTAAAGATGCGTTTATTTCAGAAGAACATGAATTATCAAATCAATCAAAGTATTGTCCATCACTGGCTATCACTCTTTCCCATCTTTCGGGTAATTTTCGAATCTCGTTACGGAAAAACGTCTCGTCTTTCGAAGCGATCCAAGTTAGGAGCGAATTTTCGAAGTCTTCGAACGAAGTGAACTGGTGGCCTGCCAAATCGGGCTGCATCTGTCAGAATAACCAGTAATCAGGAGGAGCAATGTCCGGTGAGTACGGCGGGTGCGGTAGAATATCCCACTCCAACGTTTCTACATAATTTGTCACTACTTTTGCGACATGAGGCCGAGCATTATCGTGTAAAAGAATGACTTTGTCATGTCTTTCCTTGTATTCCAGACGTTTTTATCGTGACGCACGCCTCAAACGAATCAATTGTAGCC
This sequence comes from Gonatopus flavifemur, assembly GCA_018340375.1. Lineage (NCBI taxonomy): Eukaryota > Metazoa > Arthropoda > Insecta > Hymenoptera > Dryinidae > Gonatopus > Gonatopus flavifemur. The sequence continues at coordinate 588,233 of JAFFJZ010000067.1, forward strand.
TATACCGATCACCCGTAATAGAATCACCAGGTTCTAGCAACTTATAGTATATAACACCCTTTTGGTCCCACCAGATACACAGCATGATCTTTGAACCATGAATATTTCTCTTTCGTGTCGATGTTGAAGTCGATGGCAACGATTGACCGGGCATAGCATAGTATTTTCTTTTCTTGGGGCTATCGCAGAATATCCATTTCTCATCTCCTGTCACAATCCGATGTAAGAACCCCTTTCTTCGTTGTCTTTGAATCAGCTGCTCGCAAGTGAAAAATCGCCGTTCAATGTCTCCAGGCCTTAAGTCATAAGGCACCCAATTGCCTTGCTTTTGGATCATGCCCATGGATTGTCATCGTACGGAAACTGCTTGTTGCGTAACTCCCAATGATTCCACAAGCTCCTGTTGCGTTTGACTCGGATCTCCGTCGAGTAAAGCTTCCAATTCCTCGTTTTCGAATTTTGGTGGTTGTCCTGAGCGAGGCTTGTCTTCGACACTGAAATCGCCATTCTTAAAACGTCGAAACCATTCCCTACATGATCCATCAGTTGGAGCATTGTCACCATAAACTTCCACAAGCATTCGATGGGCTGCAGCTGCACTTTTCTTCCAATTAAAACGAAATTTGACATACTTCACCGAGTAAAAATCGGGATTCTAGAAGGAACTCGGAGTGATATCAACTGAATATTATTCACAGGTGTCTAACCTCTCTGAAACAATTGAAATCGGTTGTGACTATGAAACATTCATGAGAGCAGGAGTCATCTTTCCAAACCGGAACTAATTTGTACTCCCAATATAACCACGAATTGCCTTACTCCGATTTATTCTCTACACCATATGATCTCCGTTTTTTTCCTTACTCACTATAAACTAACAATATCTACCACAATGTTGAATGAAATTTGGTACAGGGACAAATTCATAGTATAATTTGCTGCAACCGCCATGTAAAGTACTTCAATCCAGTCGGGATCGCCACAATTCGTCTTCAATGTCAGTAGAAATTGTCTCAGTCCCAGAATTTACGGAAAATTTCTTTCCGTAATTATGTTCCTGCATAGGAATCAACGGGAATCAATAATTCCAACGGAAGTTTTGAACAGAGAGTTTGGAGGCATATAAAATATTTCTGATGCAACCCCAATGTGCTGTTGTTGTTCATGAAAGAATCAGAACACTAATTCGAATATATGATTAGATCATGGAAAAGATTGATTCAATTAAATATAAAACGAATATGCGACACAATACCAATATTTGATACACTGTAAAAAAAGCGGTGTCAGAATTAACACAGAATTGACACAACGTGGATTCTATACAAGTCCACCCCAAAATCGGTGTCAGAATAACACCAAATAGTGTTAAAATGACACTTTACGGTGTGAAACTAACACCACGTGGTGTTAAAAAAACACTATTTGGTGTGAATTTTTTCTAACACCGCCAATTTTTTACAGTGTCTCTCATGACTTCGAATAGTGTTCTGCATATTCTCTCGTTCGCTTCTTGCATTCTATTTCCTAATATTTTGTGATATCTTTTCTCGTGATCATCTTATATCAATTTTCTGTATCAAATACTCCGATCAGATGTATTCCCATCTCATCATATTTAGAAAGGTATTCATCAGATTGATATGGAACCGTGTACTTTTAGACGACCGTATTATCAGAGGAAGTTATTTCTCACTATCAGTGATGGTTCAATTCGAATCCTTTTTTTTTTACCCCTCTCCCTGGATCTCATCATAAACCTTGAGCAGAGGCATTTCGAAAAATAAATACTGAGAGATGTATTCAAATCCTCCAAATAATCTCCTGTAGCAAAGTTTTCCTTGTCCATTTCCAAGAACTTGCAGAATTTCCATATCCTTCACCATGTTTTGAAAGAAAAATGGGAAGAATGAAGAGAAGATGTTGCATAAATGAGGAAAACTTTTCGACAGTTACAAAAAAACAACGAATACCTGAAAAACATTTGTATGTAACACAAGAAATATATTTCCGAATACTTCAATAACATTTCTTGAAGGTGTTTTTTGAGTTTGATCGCATAAGTTACCTGGTGAATAAAAATGTTTGTCATGTTGACAACGAGATTGATGGAAATTGGTGAGTATAGTATCTTGATGATGATGAAATGAAACATTGATTGAAAATTATAAAATTGGAAATTAAGATCAGAGAGTATTCAATTCTCAAAATTTTTCAATCCCGTCACATTTCTATTCTTCATATGTAAATATCTCTCTCCTGATATTCCTCCTTTGGGTGAAGTCTTATGGCGATGCATAGGGAGATGATCCGATCGGAAGATTACGAATTCTGCAAAAGGATATTCATGATTGGGATGTGAGATATTATGGAATTGTGCTTACAATTTGCTGTAAATATGCATGGGATATTCATAGTCGAACATACAGCGGAGAGTCGGGGATAGTGGGAATGAGTTTACATTCAATTCCATACAAGGTATAAAAGTTGAAATTCGTGAAAACATGAATGTACTATATTGAAGAACAGGAATTCAACTTGATTTGGAGATGCATGTACACATTCGAATCTCAAGCTGATGCGCTAGTTTATCAATTCTTCGGAAATCGAAAGATACGAGTAAAGTGTAAAATGCACTGAAGCACCTAGGGGTGAGATATGTGAAAAATATGCCCGCATGTACACGGAGAAAATTTTATAGTGAAAGTTAATATATTTGTATCGCAGCCGTGGGATATACTTTATCATGGCGGAAAGAACCATAAGTATGTGACAGATTACCACAACTCTTCTTAAGTTCAATATACGGAGTAATAAGAAAATACAAAGTTATAGTTCCTATCGGCATAATCGAGTACATCCCACGGGTACGATACTGTGTCTAATAATCTTCAATATAAACTTTTCTCTGTGTATCGAGTCCGAATTCAAACCACAAATAACCATGGATATAACATACGATTATCTCAAATGATGATTTCGAAATCCACGTTGCAAGGGTATTATAGTGAGGGAAAGTTGAATCGAAAAAATTGAGTCTCGTAAAAACTCAACTCGATGTTGATAACCAAATTATATGTTATGGTTCCCACACGTATTCCTCATCCGAATTTAATCGGTTCCTCTCCTTCAGGTGGTCTTATGGGAAACTATAACATGTAATGTTTGTAACAGAATCGCATCGGCCGTTTTCAAGGACATTTATTTTTTTTATTTCACTTGCTCCCATTATAATACCATTGCAGCGTGGTTTCGAAGTTATCCTTTGGAATAATTGTATGTTATACCCATATTCGACTGTGGTGTGAATTTGAACTCAATACATGTGGCGGCAATTTTCACATGCTCCACCCTTTTCCCAGATCAACATTCAAACAAAATTGTAGATGAATTCCTACCGTATCAATTTGCTACCGCACTTGAACAATTTAAATTTTTGTTGTTCAATGAAGTCTTGAGCGCCGTGTGTAGATTCTAACGTTATATTCCAGCATTATGAACATTCTGGAAACGTTCGATTGAGTACTCTCAGTGCCAACATCTTTGAAACAATATCAAAACATTGTATGTGTGATTACACTTTATATGAATGACATGGCTCAAATCGTGATTAACTTCTCACGATAACATATTCTTCCAATTACCACCCCAACAGTGTTGTTTTTGTCTGTATCGAAATTAATTCGCATAAGACCTTATGGCATACATGTAAATCACATGACTTTACCTGCGTCATATTATGCCACGGTACAGATTTTATACAAACCAGCCATGAGTGGATCTGGAAAAGCCAGTTTATGTAATCGAAAAATTCTGTTTCGTTCACACATTGCAATGTATTACGATTTCGTTCGCATGAATATGCGCAGATACAAGGTTAACTGGTACGATAAAATTTTTCACCACGTCAAACGTAATTAAATACCATGAATCTATCTAATCAATTCAATTTTAGTATTGAGGTGTGAAGCAATCAATACATACCAAGGTTTCTCACTGAACAAAATGTTGCGCAACCTTTCTGGAACGTCCCAGAGACAACTAAACTCCTGCTTCTGTACAGTTGCATTCGAAATGTACACCGTAACAAATTCATACAAGATTGCTATTATTGTTACAAATCATTGTGTCTCGATTATTGAGACAAATCATTGTCTCTCGAATATGTCACTGCAATTTTCACATCCTTTGCAGGGAATTTAGTAGAATTTGTCTGGGAATTGTAAGGGAGTGACCATACGAATTGAAATGAGTGTTTCTGAATTCTCGATGAAGAATATAATTACAATCTCACCAAGATATGGAGTTAGCAGGTTTTGAAACTTTTCCAAACGATTCACAACATTTTAATTCTCTAACTTAGTCATATCTGCGAATTGAAAGTATGATGAGATAATATGAAGATTTGGTATCCGATGTCATTAGTTTAGAAGACTATGTAATCAAACTTTGAATCTGTTTTCTGTGTGAAAATTAGCCTTGGAGTGCGGCATTACTTTTTTTTTTTAATTCGGGTAAGAATTTCTTCGCATTCGAAATTGAGATTTCCACAATTCTTATATTCGACTTTTTCCGAGTATCGGCTCTTCACCCACAGTTCCAATGCATGATTGATTTGAGAAGAATTTGGCATCATTTTACAAAAAATCAATCACTTTCTATCGAATCACTGATTCAAAATGAAACATAGTTGCGTTCTCTTGTGTTATTCGATGTTATGAATAAATGAAAAATATGGATATAATATTTTCATCTTATATTCATACGCACCTCAGCAATAGTTTCTTATTACTTCTTGTTAATCGATGCAGGGAGAAATGATGATTATCGATCATTATGCATTTTCATTCCATTGCTTCATCATTTTCACGTGAGATTTCATTTCATATCTCCTTCCTATCATTTTCGTGTGGAAAAAATTGTGTAACTACTTTGGAACCCCCAAGACGAGGATTATCGATTGATTGATCCCAGACTTTGTGTTTTATCTGACAACTGATCCAAAAGTGATAACGAAACCAGATTTCGAATTAAATAATCATATATGTTATGATGTAGAAAGTTGAAACATCCGGGCATCGAATTTTTCATGTGACCGTCATAACGAGATTAAGTTGAACTACTAATCTTGTAATCTCCAATTGCATAAGATTCTTTTCATTTGAGAACAAGTTCGGTCAATTCGAAGTATTTGCCATCGTATTCGGATCAAAGTATCCCAGTGAAAGCATCTAAAAGTTGTTACGCAGTTTACATTGGACGTGTTTAATGATATTGAAAACGTACCGTCAACTTTCCAAGAGTTATGAATTTTGAAATGCCGGAAGTGTATTTTGATTCTTGCACCTAATGAAGAAGATTTCATGGATGTCAAAATACAATGCCGAGCATATGGAAAATTCTTATAGTACACATGAAGGAATTCCCTGGTAGACCATGGATACACTGAGGGGACCGTCAAAAGATCATCTTATTGTGCAAGCAAAGGACCGTGAAAAGATCGTGAGAAAAAAGTTGATATCGATGCGAAAAATGAACTTAGGAGGAAAGATAAAAGGGGATGCCTGTAGTCGAAGGTTCAATCTAGCGATCACAACAAACGGGATTGCGAAATCCCGTAATTGAAGGCAATAATTAACGATTTTGAAAACTTGAATTTATCGAAGAAATTCAACGCGGCGAAGCAGCGATGAGGCGTAGTGTGGCTCCCGAGTTTGGGGAGAGCGGTTAGAGAGCGGAGGAGACTTGAAAAGGCCTACATCACAAACTTTACACGCAGCAAAAAAAAAGCGAGCAGAGAATCACTGGGACCTTTGAGAGACTCTCGTAAATGATCAGACTTTAGAGTCGTTTTTCCAACTTAATTATTCATACCAGCGGAATAATCACATCCACGGATCATTATTGGGTCTATAAAATGTGGATAACATCCATTTCCTTCATCATACACGTGCAGAATGGACAATCGAGAGTGATGCTATGAAGGCTGTCAAAAAACCGTGAAAAGACCGTAGAAAGACTCTCGGTTATAATTACACTTTACAGTCATTTTTTCAACTGAATTGTTTATACCAGCGGAATATTTACATTCATGGTTCATTCATGAATATATAAAATGTGAATAACATCCATTTTTTCCATTATACACGTGCAGAATGATAGAAAATCGAGAGTGATGCTATACAGATCGTTGAAACATCGTACACGGAGAAAAATACGTATGGTAGAACCAGCAATATAAGAATTGTCAACATTTTATTGCTGGTTATGCAATAATTTGTTGTTTGTACAGCAACAGCACATTGTTTCGTTAACAAAAATTTTATTGCTGAAAATCACTGGTCCAAATAACAATATGAGTTGCGATCCCAACTCATAATGAACATTGTTGATTAAACAAAACAATATCAAGCAGCGACAACAATAAGTATCACAGAATTGACAAAACAAATTGTCGTAACAGAATCCATTTATTGTCAAAACAGCTATGTTATATATTTCGAACGTGTAAAGCGGTATAATTATTGCCATGAGAAATTGATTTTGATTCACTTCAGAAGACAGTCAAAAATAATATCCAAGTGATATACATTCTCCCACAAACCCTTCTTCAATGAAGTTTTTCTTGAATTCACAAACATAAAAATCAATCCCGATTCCTCCTGATTGATCAATAAACCTTACGTGAGTTTAACAAACAAATTTGACGAGTTTCATTCGTTTCTGAAAAAATTCCTGTGATTCAAATCCTAATTCATTTATTCAATATGCACAATTTTATGTTCGTCTTGAATATATTCTCAACGTTAACTTTGAACAAAGTCGAGGATTACCATAGATGGTAATTTCAGTACTCAGTTGTCATCTTGGAGATCTGCTGATGTAATAAAGGCTTTGTTCCCCACTCGGAGGACCCGGGTTCGAATCTTGCTGGGGGAACTTTCCAACATTGGGACTTACAATTGCCTTTCCTTCACATATGAATCAAACCACATCCTAATAGAATGTTCGTAGGGATATATTCGACTGAGGAAGTTTTTTCCTCGGTTGAAAGTGATATTTTTTGAATAGCTGAATATGAATTATTGATATAACCACACGATATTGCAACATTGAACATTGGAATTGTTCATAATGTTGCCAGTTTAGCAATAGTGAGGGTCATATTTTTACGATATTTATTGTGAGTTGTTATATAACAATATTTTATTATCAATTCAGCAATATTATTGTGAGTTTTGTTCTCCGTGTAAAAAGACCGTGGGAAGACTTTTGGTAATAATCACAATGCGGAGTCATTTTTTCAACTTGATTGTTCATACCAGCGAAATATTCCCATTCACGGGTCATTATTGAATATACATGTTGTGGATAACATCCATTTCTTCCATCATACACGTGCAGAATGATGTGTAACCACATGTGGGGAAAGAAAGTATAGAGGAGAAGGAAGAGAGTGAGAGAGAAAAGAGTAGCAAGGAAGGAAGGGAAGAGGAGTACAAGAAAGGAGTGAGGTAATGATAAGGAAGGAGGAGGTAATCAAGGAGGGGAGTAAGAAGTTTCACTTGGTTGCGAAAAGTCGAGGAAGATAGATGTATATACATCGAACTCAACGTCTTTTCCAAAGTACAGGAGCGTGTCTATCTTCTGACTCATGGACTGAATAAAAAGCCAACACCTTCCTGAGGAAAGCATTGGATGAGGGTCCACGAATTTGAATAATAGTGAAGGAGAAACATCCACTAATGAATTGGGAAAATAATACCAAGGATTCACGAGGAAGTAACTTCCACTCGGAAGGCTCATTATCGTCAACTTGAGGGACTAATTCCAACCAACAAAAGATGAGTAAAATCTCCTCTCCTCCTTTCTTGCCCCACGCTCAAGGAAATAATAGAGACAATTATACTTATATTTCTTTCGAATACTGGACATTGTTAAGTCAATTGAATGATGAATTTGGAAATCTATTACGTAATTCTATTAACGCTTTACAAGACAATTTAAAAGAATTCAAATTATTTTATATGAATAAATATTAGAATAAGTAAAAGTGAATCTTTTCGTATGGACCAACTTGGGATTAATAATCAATATTAATTTGAAATGTTCTGCGGTCGAATGATGAAAATTAAAGACTAAATTGTAAAGTTCAGAGAATGTCTTCTGACCTTGAATGGTCTCTATTATACGAATAATAACAACTTCATACTGAATGTTCGAGAAAACAAGGTTATTGATTATACGAATATAGAGTCGTGTGAATAGTGATATGAGATGATTTCATTTCGCTGTACATATAAACCGTAATTGAACAACATAACGATATCCGATTTTCTGTTAATATCTTTATGATCTCTGTCTTCTTCCTTTCACATGAGTTCAGGTAATTCAATTGAATGTTAAAGAAAAAGCGTAGGTAACAAATGGCGCCCAACTAGTCGCTTTGAACTCACATAAGAAATAAATCCAAATGAAATTGTTTTGAAATATATTAGATGAAACTGGTTGATGGAGAATAAATTGAATCATAATTATTTCACGAGATCAAAGTCAAAAAGGAAATCAAATGGCGTATTAACCCCTCCAATAAAAAAAAATTAATTAGAACCGAATATTCAAGTAGAAAGCGCAAAATGGAAGAAGAATTGCAAAGACTAAGACAACAAGTGGCTCAGATGGAGAGACTGAAGAACGAAAATGAAAGGATGCAAAGACAACTCACCGATAGAGCGAGGATAGAAGAGGAATTAGCGAAAATCACGACAACCGCTGAGCAACAACGTAAGGACCTTGAAAGAAGTGGAATTGTGAAGGGATTTCAACATATTCATATCGATATGAAATGACCACAATTCACAGACGAAGAAAAGTTGAATCCTATGGAATTTTTAGAAAACTTAGAATCATATTTAAAATTGAAAAATATCGCGGATGATTCATTAATAGTATTAGAAAATTCTTTCTCGGGACGTGCAAGAATGTGGTTTGGATTGAATAAAAGTGATTTTAGGAAATATGATGAATTCAAAAAAGCCTTTTTGGAGGAATTTTATTCAATACCCATAAGAGTAAAGATCAAAAACAAATGGAGTTCAAGAGTTCACAGAAATCAAGATGGGTCTTCACAAGACTTCTTCTTGAAACAATGTAAAGAGGCAAAATATTTTTTACCACAAATGGATACATATGAAATCAATTATTCAGTTATTCAACAACTACCATATCGTGCGAGAAGTGCACTGGCGACTACCGATTTTAATGACACTCGAATGATTCCACAAGGACTATCGATGTTGGACTCATCGAATCAAGATAGAAACAGAGACGAATCAAATCATGGAAATAGAGCCACTGCAATTCGTTCCGTACGATATGGTCAAAGAGAGCAAAATTTGAACGAAAATCCATATAATAGGTATAGAAATCCAAATAAAAGAACCAAGCCTCGAAATTATCATAATGATTATATTCATAGATCATATAACCATAATAATTTCCACTCAAATCAAACCAATGATGTGACTATGCCAGATGTAACTCGACCCCCACCCAATATTTATGGAAACTGGAATAGAAATATAGATAATAATCATAATAGGAGTGAGAATTATAATGGCTACGAACAAAGACCTTTAAACTGACCAACAACATGATGAATAAAGTTCCGACATCATGTTGGGAACTTACCGACTGTACAAAGGATCTTAGAAGAGAAACAATTGAAGGTAGTAAGGAAAAAGTCGATACTCATATCGATGAAAATGAGGTCAGCAGAGGACCATATGCAGTAGCTCAAGTATTAGAAAAACAAATTGCAATGCTAATAGATACCGGTAGCCAAGTGACTTGTATGTCTGAACAATGCTATAATAATCTTAAAAGTAATAATATAATTGATGAATTGCCTGTTAATAACTTAGTTGCTATTACTGCTATAGGGAACAAAACTGCGAATACAAAAAAACAAATTCTTATTAATATTGAAATAGAAAAAGTCAAATTTGAAACAATGATAGTGATAATACCTAATTTAACAACCGACATTATTTTGGGAAACGATTAGTTGAATAAACATCGGGTGATAATTAATTACCAGAATCGGACAATTTCTATTGATGGTAAACTTTTGAACAAATCGCTGTTATCGTATGATCGTGAGCCCTCCGAGGGATTGCGGTGCATGACTGTTGAGAATCGAAGAATAATCGTACTGATAAAAATCAATGAAATAAAAAATTCAACTGTAGAATTAGAAGATTCAAAGTTTAATGAAAATGCATTGATCAAAGATAATAATCTACTAATAGAAGAAGAAACAACAAAGGGTCTTAGGGAATAAAAAAAAAATCAGAGTGATAAGATCAGCAATGTAAATAAAAAAAATAACGAAGAAAAGACAAGTATTGAAATAAGCTCATTTATTGAAAATAGGGGGGAGGTAAATCAAATAGAAACAGAGAACAAAAATGGTGTCGAAGGAGAAGGGACAAGTCAAAAAATGTTGAACGTGAATGAAGAACTGAGAATAAATGATATAGTAGTAGAAATTGGAGATGATGGAATTGATAATATAAATAATATTGTTATTGAGGATAATGAAAATAACCAGGCAGAATTTCATGAGAAAACAGAGATGTTCAATGAAGGAATAATGGAAGAAGACGAAATAAATATAAATGAAATAATTATGTTTCGATCGATACAAGAAAATCAGTCATGCGGGCAAAATTTTTCGGAGAGCGTACAATCTGTCGTGAATGATCTATCCATTATTAGTGACGTTCAGAAGGATGAAATGATAAAATTGCTCAATGCGAATTGGAAACTTTTCTCGAATAAGGTTGGTTGTGCCAACAGTTATACTCACCCCATTATAATGAAAACAAAAAAGCCATTTATAAAGAAAACTTATCCCATCCCACTTGAATACAGAGGGGCAGTCGATGCAAAAATAAAAGAAATGCTGGAGTTAGGCATCATTGGAAGTTCTAGTAGCCCGTATTGTAATCCACTACGGATCGTTCCCAAAGACAATAACAAAGTGCGGGTATGTTTGGATGCTAGGTTTCTCAATGAACATGTTCAATCGGACAATGAGTCGCCTCCAGTTATAGAGAAATTAATACAGAAGTATGAAGGAATGAAATTTATCACCACCATAGATCTCACTCAGGGGTATTGGCAGATTCCATTGGACGAAAAATCAAGACCATATACAGCTTTTCTGCATGGATCTACACTTTATCAATTCTGCAGAATTCCTTCCGGTTTAAAGACCGCAGGAAGCGGCTTCATTAGAGCATTGAACATGATATTGGGCAATGAGTTCTCGGAATTCCTTACATGGTATATAGACGACATGCTGATAGCATCTAGGGATTTCAAGTCGCATATCAAGTATATTCGACTTGTCTTTAAAGAATTGATGGAACCTAATTTCACGATTAGATTAGAAAAATCTTTATTTTGTAGGGGAAGTGTGCCATTTCTAGGAATGATAATACCTCCCAAAGGAATAATACCGGATCCGGAAAAAATTACAGTTATTCAATTAACAACTACAGCAATTCTTGGGTGTGTGTAATTTTTATAGACGCTTCAATGTAAAACACTCCAACGATGTTTCCCCGTTGCGCGATTTATCGAAAAAAGACACTCCATGGAATTGGACGAATGTACATATGAGAACATTTGAAAACTTAAAAGAGAAATTTCTGAATTGTGTGATGTTGAATCATTATCTCCCAGATGCAAAATTTCAACTT